>JAWPHD010003338.1:0-221232 GCA_037043455.1 Cyrtodaria siliqua | reverse complement strand
CAAGTTTAATAAAGAGTCGAGTGTATGAAAGTGACCATGACCCCTTTGAGGATCTTAGTAAAGGGTTTGCAACGTCATCATAGAAGTCATGTTGAGATAGTCCTTGTTGCAGATGAATTCCCAAATTACTTTTATATGTTAAAAGTAGATGATTGATCATAAATGATACGATAATAAACGTTTGTATAAGTTTTTCGTAAGTTTATGGTAACGGTAGCCCTGATTGAGCAACGTTTTAATTATATACAAAGAATACGAATATTAAAGTCCTCAACTCTACTACAAACTCCAGAAAAACAATAAGTAATAGATAGAGTCTGGTCTCAGCGAGTTGGCTTATTTAGACACCGAGATGGGCAGACTCTATCTTTTTTGTAGCATTGTGTACTTAGTAACACTGTGACGTCATAGTGACCGTACTCTAAATTCCAATATCTGGTAGGTGTAGTACGGCATAGCCACGCCCCTTTAGTTACCCTAAATTAAACGAGTTAATGCTCTGTATTCATCAAAGGAAAGGTCAACGACCATGCTACAAGATCAGGAATTTAAACACGATAAGAAGTTGCTCGGGGAACATTACCATATAATATATACTAAATTAGTGTGTGTTTTATTGTCCCTTTAACTGAGAGGTAATGTTTAGTGCATCCAATATTAATGCATATTTTTAACCGCTCTGTTATATTAACCTGACTTTTTGATACCGTATACCAATAATTAGTCTACCTGATTATCGCTCCGTTGTATATCTAATAGTTTTAAACATAATTTACGGATCTGTTGTATGTCTGATAATAAACTTATGTTACCGCTCTGATGTATACCTAATATTGTTAACCAGATTAAATTACATTGTGTGCTTGTTTTGCCGATGATTTCAAATTACCGCTCCGTATTTTTGTACCAAATAATGACTACTAGACTCAAGTTATGTTAACATAATCGGTAATGAAATTTCGTGTGGGTAAATTTGAAGCATAGCCCAACATTTCTGCGCACAGTTGTGTTCGATTTGTTTTCGGTGTGACCGTGGCCGAACGATTACAGACTTTAAGTTGAAACCACATACCCCTCACCTCTGTGTTGTCAATCTGTCATGAGCTTGGACATCTTTTTGAGAGGATGCTATCCACCTGGCTTGCGGAACGTTGGTGGTTCTACCCAGGTGCTCGGCCGTGCACGAAAATTGATCGGAGGGGCACCTGGAGTCTTCCGTCACCAAAAGAAGCTGGAAAGTCGACATGTGACCTTAGCTGTTGGTGCGACTATACTATCCAATTCAATTCGATAAGTTTCCGACCGAGCTATTTTCAAGCTTGGTGCTCATGCAACTCAAAGTCTCCATTAAAATGGCAGATGTTTCTGTAAATCCATTGACATTCGAAAATAAATACCATGGAGAATTATAAGTTCTATTAGTACATGTTCCCACTAATATAAAACACGAGGAGGAAAAGCCGAATATTTTCGAAGTTATCCCCCTTAAGTCGAATTGATTTTATGATCATAAAAGATCACATATAATACCACGAGTTTTTCAATACTGGATTTTTATCCCGGTGAAATTACGTTCACATAAGAAGTCTAGTGTGTTATCACGAGTTTGTCTATTCGGACGTATTTTCAATAGGGGTGAAATCCTGTAATAAAAACCTCATGGTAATTGAAATACATATAAACTTTAGAACTCTAAAATGAATGTTGAATACCTTATTCGAGCTTATTTTACCCTCGCATCAAGACATTCCTTTGGTATGTACCTCAAAGCACGTGTCGTTGTTTACACTGAAGAATGCCAATTAGTGACTTGAAGTTTAACACATTGGACAATAAATTACCGTATTCTCTTGGATGTTATGAACTGCTATTTTCTTGAGGATTTATGATCAGTTCATGTGCAATCATTAGGAAACATGAAATACAGCATTAACCATCGAAACAAATCAGTGAAATGGATAGCATGACGCTGACGTCAAGCTGTGAAAGTCCCTGTCGCGGAATTCTTCTTGAAATCCTTTTATATAATAGAAGAAGATCAGGGATACAATAATACACATTTGCAAACGAAAAATCAAAGTTTATGATAACGGTAGCCCTGATGGAGTAGCTATTTAGTATCACAGAGGTTACCAATATTAAAGTCCTCAACTACAATGTTCAGAAAACGAATAATCTGAGAAATGTATACCCCATAATATACTACTCAAAATTTGCTAGGATCACTTTTATTCTTCCATATCATTTTATTAGAAATTAATTCACAATAACCATATTAATTTCATTGATACTTCAACAATTCCACAATTTGAATCAAGTCATGAGATCACATGACCATACACTGCCCTAAATAATTTCATGTAAAATAGAAATAATGCTATTTATTTCAGCAAGAAATTTAGACAGCAAAAAAGTGACCCTTAGCACATTTTGAATAGTATACGTTACTCTATGAACATTTCCGTAGGCATAATTAATGATTTCCAAATCGACATCATCACTCTTGTCATAACTTTTGCTTATTATTTCTCCAATCTAATTAAGAAAACATACATTCTGTATCATAAACAAAGTTACGTCCCTGATATGGAAACACCATTTGTAGAGGGACATAAGTGTATTACTTGTTATGCATATACGTATATCGGGGACAATCCAATGAACGGGATACATAATGTTACCAGTTGGAAACTGTTTGAGAAAAATGTATTATGTGACATTATACTCTATTAGAGTGAAAACTCTACTTCAAAGGACATACTTTTGTAATAAATTAGGCAAAAGAACAATGTTTTTGTGATATAGAGAGACATAAGGTCATCAGTTGCTATGTTTTAAATACTGTATACAAGACCTTACATAGACATGTTGGACATAATATCAGTGCTGAATATTCCGTACTTATATAGAAGGAAATAGAGTAAAGAAGTAGTTCCAACATCCGGCTTCCCTGGGGACTTATTTCCCAGTAGATATTACATGTATCACTGCGCCGTCCACCTGAAATCTTGGTAATTCCTGCAATAAATATGTTATAGATGTGTATTGACGTTATAATAAATTAATTTAATAAATCATTATTTCTTAAAACTTTATATCGCAATGCCAACATTTTAGATTCCAGATCATGTTAAAATAATATTAAAATATCTGAAAAAATAATTGTAAAAATCGTTCTCAAATGAAATAATTATTTCCCTCTGCTCATTAAGCTAATTAATCTCCTTGAATATTATGTTATAATAATGCAATTATAGCAATATAATACAAACAAGTTTTAATGACTTGGCTGCCATGCTCCGTTTCACAGTAATTAACGAAGGCCTGCAGACGATTTATTGACGCTCCTAACAAATACGAATCAGCTTTTCATGAACCGAAACACGCAATTTCGCAAATTAACATAACACCTACGGCACTCTGCCGAACAACAAATTCGCAATAAAGTATGAATTTACATAATTACATAATTACATTAATAAAGATTATTTCGGTACGTGACAGGGTTTCACAATTAAGTTCATGCGCAATAGAAAACAGAGACCTTTAAAAATTATCTTACGAAGGAGCATACCAAACAGAAATCCCCAGGGTTTAAATAAATACCTGTCGCGCGACGGTATTGCATTGCGATGTTTTACCGCCATGTTTAAAAGAAATACGTTCTTCGGGTGTTTTAGTTTATAGGTTTGGCGCAATTTCTTTTGGTAGTTTATGGCTCATTTAGATTGCGTTTAACAATTAAATACAGAAATAGTGTATCCCCTCTAAGGGTGTCGGCCGGAGAGGAAAGGTTCTGATCACGAGCTGGTAAATGATGTGGAACATGAATTTTGTTTGGATTAAATACTAAGAGAAATCAACTGCGTATAATATATACTCAGTTGCAAAAGAAAGTGGACGCTGAATTGTTGATTTAATGGTATAAAGTTTTTATTATTCCATTGCCAATATCATGTTGTCATTTTTTTTTCAATAGGTCAAATCATTAAGGGACTGTCGTTTGATAAAGAGGATAGGGTGTAAAGTAAAATTGTCAAAGTTTCCAGTTTATTTTCAACTGAGAATACTTTATAGACTAGCGCTTCAAGTGATGTATGTTGTAACACATAATGTATTATCTATCTATATATATAACAAATACATGCCCTGTATACACGCTCTGATATAATCATTTTGTTGTGTAAATAAATTCGAGTTTTAGTGACATTTAATAGCAGTATATTCAAATTTTGTCAGTTTGAAATAGACACATCTGCGGCGGAACATTAAAGCGCGGAAATTAGATTGTCTCTTGTCTGGATGATTGTCTCTTGTCTACATGAGACGTTTCATGGGAACTATGTGTCCGACTAAATATAAAGAACAGGAAGATAGTTGGCGAAGAAATGAAATAAAAGTAACAGTGATCATCAATCATTTAATCAGTGGTGTCACAAAACTGAACCATTATATGAGTAAAATAGTCCCTGAAAAGTCAGAGCTATGTGAAATTTGTGTAGGGTGAAAGAAACAATTGAACACTATTTATACGATTGTGACATATTTTTTAAAGAAATAACACAGCTTGAAAATCCTGTTGAACATATTATAGCAAGAGACAGCCTGGAAGTATATCATATAAACCTACAAGTTCTAACGGGTAACATAGACAGTGCAGCAGACGCAACAAACATGGAGATTAGAATGGCATTTGGAGTATTCCTAAGAAATTCTGGAAGACTCATTGTCCATAATTAATTATTTAAACTTGCTCAATATCAACACAAAAAAGTGTTAGTACAAAGTGAAAGCAATCGTAATTGAAGAAGCACATAGTGATCATAGCCAGTGTTATATTGGTAAAAGAATATACAACAACAACAACAACAACATCAACTAAATACTGACATATACTGTTTTGTTTTCTTTCTAAAAAAAAACAGTTCATAATCAGATAAGATAAGAAAAACTTTATTTTGAGTCAGACATACAACAATGCACAATAAGCTATTGAAGAGCTTTTGAACCGGCTATACATAAACATGAAGTATATTTAGAATTACAGCAAAATAAAGTTATCAATAGAGAAATCAGTTTATATTAAGATAACATTACCAATTAAGAGTATATATCATGGTAATATATTATTCATTTTAGGTCCAACACATAAAGTTTTAAGCTAAAAATAATATTAAATGATGAATTGATTAAGCAATACTCTATTTTCTACAATTAAAAATAAGAATCATACAGTCATTGTCAATCCTACAGAGGGCAGCCTTGGCAATATTGCACTTGCCACAGGCTGCAATATGTTAAGAACTAGTTGAGATAATAATTTAATAAAACCTGAGATTTACTTATATACATATATATGGAGCAAAAGCGGATAAGTTAAAAAGTGCTAAAACTCTTATCAGAATAAATGCATGAGGCAACATATGGTTTCTTATTCGCATACATACAGTACATTGGGTAGTAAAGGATCACTACGGTTTAAAGCGTAAAAAAACTAAAGGAAACTTTCAAGAGAGTTTCTTACTAGATTCTGCTCTCTCAGCAATATGCTAGCCAAAATTATTTTGAACTATGCCTTATACTTGTGTTAGTAAACAGTTGAAAATCTACCATTTTACCCATTTACGGAATCAATGTCGCTAAAAGTTTAAAAATCCAAATCACTGATCTTTTGATGATGAGGCCTGAGCACCGTAGTGTATTAAAAAATATCTATTCATTTTGTATTTCATTTTAACTGTATTGTTTTTTCTTTTAAAAACCTCACAACCTTCAAACAGTAACACATTTTTCTTGATAGATGCTATGCTAAGTGGATAATTAGTCTAGGACATATGTGCCGAATCTTTGCGCTAATGTGTAGTTGTATGCTTATATGATCATTCTTCAAATATGGAAAGTTTCATAAGTACGAGCTGAATAAATGAAATGTAAACATAAACTGATCCACTACTACCGATGATCCCCTTCTACCGCAAGCACTGTAACTGTATTTAGGTGACGCACCCGGGTTATTTAAGCATTTAACGCCAGATTTAATTCCAAGTTAATTGTGAATTCTTCTAAAATGATATGCTCACTGATATGATCTTGGTATCACGAAATTTATGATTTTTTAATTTTTAGATTATTCTAAAGAAAAAAAGCATGATGTATCCTTTTTAAATTGCCCCCCGATCTTTTTTTGGTGAAAATAAACATCCTACGCTAACGTTTGTACTGATACCAAAGGCAAGCGCCCCTGAGTTTAGAATTGTGGCGTGCAAACTGTTATGTGCTATGCTACATTGTGTGCGTTACAACAGAATATGTATTAATTCAATTTAAAGTGTTTATTACATGAACTAGCACATACGCGTTTGCTTCAAAAACCAGCATGCACCTGCCAGCGATTATAAGCAAACGTGTATAAATCAATAATGTATAAATAGTGCATTTCCGAATGTATATACAGGTGAATGTTACGTTTTTAGCGCATAAACGATATCATTTATCATGAACGATAAAGCTCATTTAGAACCTAGGACAAAGATTCTTAAACGTACTTTTGGATATTCGGGAATGGTAGTTTGGAACATGATTTCCGTTGACATAAGAGCTTCACATTCTTTAATTACATTTACGACTAAAAACAAATCCTTTCTTTTAATGAAAGAATGAAACTCCATTGTATTTTGTAACCTTACTTTACAAGTATAGTAAATGTGTCCGTCTGTTTGAAGTTATATAATGATGCATGTACTGTTTTATCTTTCACTATATGCATTTAATGTTACATTTTGTAGTTCTATAGATGGCAATATTGTAAACAAGACTTGTTTTCAATGACACCTCTCGGTATCTGGATGACATATTGAACATTGACAACCCTGTCTTTCCAACTATGGTTAATAATATTTATCCTAAAAAACTTCAGCTTAACAAAGCTAATATATCTGGTTATAGCGCTTCATTTCTTTATTTAGATCTCTCGATTGAAAATGGTGAAATAATTAGCAAAATCTATGACAAGAGAGATGATTTTAATATTATCCCCACTTGAATGGGGATGTTCCCCGAGCATCTTCTTATGGGGTGTATTTGTCTCAACTTATTTGTTTTCAAGAGCATGTACTCGAGTTGAAGACTTTGGACTTTAATATTCGTAATCTTTGTATGACTAAAAAGCTACTCAATCAGGGTTACCGTTACCATAATCTTCGTAAAACCCTAAAGAACTTCAACGTAACAAAGCTAATATTTCTGATACAAACGCTGCTTTTCTTGGTTAACAACTCTCTATTACAAATGGTGAAATAATTAGCAAAATATATGACAAGAGATATGATTTTAATTTTGATATTGTTAATTATCCCCGTTCATTATTCGTTTTCTAGAGATTGTACTTGAGTTGAGGACTTTAATATTCGAAATCTTTGTATAAATAAAAAGCTACTCAGGGTTGCCGTTATCATAAACTTCGTAAAACCTTTGCAACATTGTATTATCGTAACCCTGATCTTCTTCTTGTTTTTATGAATCGGTAAAGAAATACTTTCTAGGAATAGTAAATTATTTAAAGACATTAATTTCAGGACAACCTTTTTTAAGCAGTACACAAATGTATCAGAAATATTGAAAAGGAGGTTCGTCGCAAGTCAAGAACTCAAACAAGTGAACAAGTACCAAGCTTCGTTTTTTCAGGCTGTTTATGAGAAGTAATACAATATGTAACACTTCCCACGTCCTTTAGCACAGGCTTAAATGAAGCAAAGTTCGGCTTTAAAGCCACAAGGCTTGTACGCGAAAACCCCAAAGGACCAATAAGTAATAAAACTACTGAAAGATAAAATGAAATTTGCATCACTAGAGGATTGGAATTAACTAGGGAAGCGATCGTAGATTATGGAAATCAGAGAATTACTAAAGTAATGGTTAGTAAAACATGGCACTATCACTATTTAACTGAAAAAAATGAAGTCGCGGACAGACATTTATTGTTCATTACACAGCGTTGTTTAAAGACTACGTGTTGATTGATCACCTTCATTGTTAAACGTGTTAAAGAGTTCATGAAAAGAGGTTATGACCCTATCATTTTGCAACGCACTGAATGCTTGGTGGTGGACCCATTTACAGTTCGGCACTATGCTTTCCTCTTTAATTGCGCAATGACCGGACAGGTTGTGGACCCTATGATGACGTCTACCTAAAGCCCAAAATGACAGATACATTTGACATTTGTCTGCAATCTTGTCTTGTCGTGCCCTAAATGGTTTATTCTCTTGTTGCTCTGGCTTCTGCCAAGTCACTGAGTACCTTCTTTGTGGCGTCCTAGGCTATAGTTGTTGTTTTTTTGTATTTATATATGCGCGAGCATCTTTGTGCTTTACTTATATTGCCTATTAATGCTGCCTTATTGGTTAGAGAATAGTTACTGTGTTCTGCAATAGCTGCATTTCCTGTTCGACTTGTACACTTATTTTTAGAATATCAAATGTATGTGTTTACCTCCAAGGTATCTGGAATGTAAGAATCACATCTTGTTGACAGACGTTAATCATCATATATAACTCAAGGCCTCGCTTCTCGTTGGCATTGTTATAGGAGCTGGAGGCGATCTGGAAGAGTAATTGGTGCCAGTTTCATATGAAATGGACGCCTCGGTGCATTCTTGTTATCAAAGCAGCTATGTTAATTCATATGTGGTCCATTTTACTATCAGTTGTAATTACTATTAAACAGAAGTGTAGCAAGCTCATACAATACGATTTGAGTATAGCCTTAAATTGCTATATTAGTTATTATTAATGACTTATGCAACAAAATAAAACCGAGTGGTTTTTCTGACCATGCTACTTCACTTACACTTATTAAATCGGTTATTTAATGATACCTTGTTTGCTGCACATGTACATTGATCATGCAAATGAAACATATTGTGGCGGGTTTACTCGTATTTGGGTGACACCTTATAGTCTTCCAGATCGTCTCTAGCCCCTATAACTTTGTGATGGTTAACAATAAAACATATGGTATATACAGTCGCTTGATATTGATAGCAATTATACCATCTTGTAAACTTCGACCATACGAAAAAGATACCAAACTATAAGCCAACTCATCAACTTTAACTTCCGAACGATGGGTGCTACGATTAATCTTAGTGCCCAGTTATTTATAGATGTATTATACATTGTGTATACCATACTGAGACCAAAGAGTTATTGGCATAGCACATATAGACTTATCTGAAATGTGTTACGCTTTTGAACGGTCAAATTTCTTAGTTGACGTGTCGTCAATAAACAGATTGTGCGTGCACTAAATGACTGATAGTCACAATAGTCAACATTTCAATACTGATTAATGCGTTCCTAAAAAACTTTTAAATTATTGTAGTTTCTCATTTTTTGACATCAAACGACTTGATTTACTATGCACTATTTAACTGTCACAAGTTTATGTACTTTAACAAACCAGATCGCAGGATTTAGGTCATATCCGTCAGAGCAAATTTTCATATTGTTCGATATGTTTTTAAAATATATTATTACGTTTTCTTTATAGCATTAACTCGACTCACACAAATAGACATATAGCGAGGAAACCAATCATGTCATGATACTAATGTTACTTTATGTTACACAGATTGTGAAATAGTATTGATACTAGTGTTACTTTGTGTTACACCGATTGTGAAATACTAATGTTACTAATGTTTCTTTATGTTACACCGATTGTGAAATGCTAATGATACTAATGTTTCATTATGTTACAACGATTGTGAAATACTGATGATACTGATGTCTCTTTATGTTACGCCGATTGTAAAATACTAATAATACTAATGTTTATTGATGTTACACCGATTGTGAAATGCTAATGATACTTATGTTTCTTTTTGCTATACCGATTGTGAAATACTAATGATATATATGTTTCCTTATGTTACACCGATTGTGCAATACTAATGATACTGATGTCTCTTTATGTTACACCGATTGTAAAATACTAATAATACTAATGTTTATTGATGTTACACCGATTGTAAAATACTAATATTACTAATGTTTATTGATGTTACACCGATTATGAAATACTAATGATACTAATGTTTCTTTATGTTACACCGATTGTGAAATAGTAATGATACTAATGTTTCATTATGTTACAACGATTGTGAAATACAGATGATACTGATGTCTCTTTATGTTACACCGATTGTAAAATACTAATAATACTAATGTTTATTGATGTTACACCGATTGTGAAATGCTAATGATACTTATGTTTCTTTTTGCTACACCGATTGTGAAATACTAATGATATATATGTTTCCTTATGTTACACCGATTGTGCAATACTAATGATACTGATGTTTCTTTATGTTACACCGATTGTGAAATACTAAAGATACTAATGTTTCTTTATGTAACACAGATTGTGAAATGCTAATGATACTTATGTTTCTTTTTGCTACACCGATTGTGAAATACTAATGATATATATGTTTCCTTATGTTACACCGATTGTGCAATACTAATGATACTGATGTTTCTTTATGTTACACCGATTGTGAAATACTAATGATACTAATGATTCTTTTTGTTACACCGATTGTGAAATAGTAATGATACTAATGTTTCTTTATGTTACACCGATTGTGAATACTAATGATACTAATGTTTCTTTATGTTACACCGATTGTGAAATACTACTGATATATATGTTTCCTTATGTTACACCGATTGTGCAATACTAATGATACTGATGTTTCTTTATGTTACACCGATTGTGAAATACTAAAGATACTAATGTCTCTTTATGTTACACCGATTGTGAAATAGTAATGATACTAATGCTTCTTTATGTTACACCGAGTGTGAAATACTAACGATACTAATGTTTCTTTATGTTACACCGATTGTGAAATAGTAATGATACTAATGTTTCTTTATGTTACACCGATTGTGAAATACTAACGATACTAATGTTTCTTTATGTTACACCGATTGTGAAATAGTAATGATACTTATGTTTCTTTATGTTACACCGATTGTGAAATACTAACGATACTAATGTTTCTTTATGTTACACCGATTGTGAAATAGTAATGATACTAATGTTTCATTATGTTACAACGATTGTGAAATACAGATGATACTGATGTCTCTTTATGTTACACCGATTGTAAAATACTAATAATACTAATGTTTATTGATGTTACACCGATTGTGAAATGCTAATGATACTTATGTTTCTTTTTGCTACACCGATTGTGAAATACTAATGATATATATGTTTCCTTATGTTACACCGATTGTGCAATACTAATGATACTGATGTTTCTTTATGTTACACCGATTGTGAAATACTAAAGATACTAATGTTTCTTTATGTAACACAGATTGTGAAATGCTAATGATACTTATGTTTCTTTTTGCTACACCGATTGTGAAATACTAATGATATATATGTTTCCTTATGTTACACCGATTGTGCAATACTAATGATACTGATGTTTCTTTATGTTACACCGATTGTGAAATACTAATGATACTAATGATTCTTTTTGTTACACCGATTGTGAAATAGTAATGATACTAATGTTTCTTTATGTTACACCGATTGTGAATACTAATGATACCAATGTTTCTTTATGTTACACCGATTGTGAAATACTACTGATATATATGTTTCCTTATGTTACACCGATTGTGCAATACTAATGATACTGATGTTTCTTTGTGTTACACCGATTGTGAAATACTAAAGATACTAATGTTTCTTTATGTTACACCGATTGTGAAATAGTAATGATACTAATGCTTCTTTATGTTACACCGAGTGTGAAATACTAACGATACTAATGTTTCTTTATGTTACACCGATTGTGAAATAGTAATGATACTAATGTTTCTTTATGTTACACCGATTGTGAAATACTAACGATACTAATGTTTCTTTATGTTACACCGATTGTGAAATAGTAATGATACTTATGTTTCTTTATGTTACACCGATTGTGAAATACTAACGATACTAATGTTTCTTTATGTTACACCGATTGTGAAATAGTAATGATACTAATGTTTCTTTATGTTACACCCAGTGTGAAATACTAACGATACTAATGTTTCTTTATGTTACACCGATTGTGAAATAGTAATGATACTAATGTTTCTTTATGTTACACCGATTGTGAAATACTAACGATACTAATGTATCTTTATGTTACACCGATTGTAAAATACTAATGATACTGATGTTTCTTTATGTTACACCGATTGTGAAGTACTAACGATACTAATGTTTCTTTATGTTACACCGATTGTGAAATAGTAAAAATACTAATGTTTCTTTACGTTACACCGATTGTGAAATACTAATGATATTGATGTTTCTTTATGTTATACCGATTGTGAAATACTAATGATACTGATATTTCTTTATGTTACAGCGATAGTGAAATACTAATGATACTAATGTTTCTTTATGTTACACCGATTGTGCAATACTAACGATACTAATGTTTCTTTATGTTACACCGATTGTGAATACTAACGATACTAATGTTTCTTTATTTTACATCGATTGTGAAATACTAATGATACTAATGTTTCTTTATGTTACACCGATTGTGAATACTAACGATACTAATGTTTCTTTATGTTACACGGATTGTGAAATACTAATGATACTAATGTTTCTTTATGTTACACCGATTGTGAATACTAATGATACTGATGTTTCTTTATGTTACACGGATTGTGAAATACTAATGATACTAATGTTTCTTTATGTTACACCGATTGTGAAATACTAACGATACTAATGTTTCTTTATGTTACACCGATTGTGAAATACTAATGATACTGATGTTTCTTTATGTTACACCGATTGTGAAGTACTAACGATACTAATGTTTCTTTATGTTACACCGATTGTGAAATAGTAAAAATACTAATGTTTCTTTACGTTACACCGATTGTGAAGTACTTATGATATTGATGTTTCTTTATGTTACACCGATTGTGAAATACTAATGATATTGATGTTTCTTTATGTTACACCGATTGTGAAGTACTAACGATACTAATGTTTCTTTTTGTTACACCGATTGTGAAATAGTAAAAATACTAATGTTTCTTTACGTTACACCGATTGTGAAATACAAATGATATTGATGTTTCTTTATGTTACACCGATTGTGAAGTACCAACGATACTAATGTTTCTTTATGTTACACCGATTGTGAAATAGTAAAAATACTAATGTTTCTTTACGTTACACCGATTGTGAAATACTAACGATACTAATGTTTCTTTATGTTACAGCGATTGTGAAATACTAATGATACTAATGTTTCTTTATGTTACACCGATTGTGAAATAATAATGATACTATTGTTTCTTTATTTTACATCGATTGTGAAATACTAACGATACTAATGTATCTTTATGTTACACCGATTGTGCAATACTAATGATACTGATGTTTCTTTATGTTACACCGATTGTGAAGTACTAACGATACTAATGTTTCTTTATGTTACACCGATTGTGAAATAGTAAAAATACTAATGTTTCTTTACGTTACACCGATTGTGAAATACTAATGATATTGATGTTTCTTTATGTTATACCGATTGTGAAATACTAATGATACTGATGTTTCTTTATGTTACAGCGATTGTGAAATACTAATGATACTAATGTTTCGTTATGTTACACCGATTGTAAAATACTAACAATACTAATGTTTCTTTATGTTACACCGATTGTGAAATAGTAATGATACTATTGTTTCTTTATTTTACATCGATTGTGAAATACTAACGATACTAATGTATCTTTATGTTACACCGATTGTAAAATACTAATGATACTGATGTTTCTTTATGTTACACCGATTGTGAAGTACTAACGATACTAATGTTTCTTTATGTTACACCGATTGTGAAATAGTAAAGATACTAATGTATCTTTATGTTACACCGATTGTAAATTACTAATGATACTGATGTTTCTTTATGTTACACCGATTGTGAAGTACTAACGATACTAATGTTTCTTTATGTTACACCGATTGTGAAATAGTAAAAATACTAATGTTTCTTTACGTTACACCGATTGTTAAATACTAATGATATTGATGTTTCTTTATGTTATACCGATTGTGAAATACTAATGATACTGATGTTTCTTTATGTTACAGCGATAGTGAAATACTAATGATACTAATGTTTATTGATGTTACACCGATTGTAAAATACTAACAATACTAATGTTTCTTTATGTTACACCGATTGTGAAATACTACTTATATAAAGATCACTCTCGATGGAGCGGATGACGTCACTACCCTCAGTATCTGGCGTTTTAGTGGATCTTGGACATCAATTGTACTGGACTGTTTCTGTTATCTACATCCCTGTCTTGATATCGTGTTATCTCTTGTTATCTGTAGGTCTCACACCAATAGCTCACGACGTTGATATTAACCTTCGATCACAATATGCAATCGTTTAATAGTTGTTTACGCTGTTCTCTATGTGACAGATTCGTGGCCAAATATGACCTTTCTAGCAAAGATCATTAAACAATCTTAACGCTATTTACACAATATGGAAGTAATCTTAAAATATAAAACTTTTAAAATTTCGGCTTAAAACTATTGCATATTGTAAATTAAAACATCTAATTGGTAATTTTAAAAATGCTATCCATTTATTTCAGTAAACAATGTTTTTAAACGTGTTTTATTGTAGAAATATCCGTTATAAAATCATGCTAATATAAGCTTTCCTGGAATTAGGCGGGACCATGTAATGGGATATCGGTCACATATTTTGGGCAGTAGCGGTGCATTTCATTAACATATCGTTCACGGACATTTTAATCCTCGATACTAAAGTTATTTTACAAATGCAGCCAACGAAAACGATGTAAAAAATAATAGTTTTATAATTATGTTATCATACAAACTGCAACTCATCATTTTGCTTTATAGACATTGTGTATGGAATATTAAATGAAAACATATTAGAAGAAATTAACGGACCACAAATGTAATTTGATAATCTAAAGATATCTATTTTTAATTATATTTTTGTATTTCTGCTGGTTCATATTTAATCATTTATTCCAAATGTAATCGTGTGGGGCTGTTTTCTACGTCATTGTAATTCGTTGTGGCGCCGTTGGTATTCCGAAAATGAGATACGTTTTAATATTGACAGGTAATTGATAGAAAGTCCATACTTGATGTCTATGTTCTACATGATAATAGTTCATTAAATAAATAAAATATTGTCGGAAATTTATTTTCTTTAAAAATGACAAAATATAGAACGAACGCAAAAGAAAATTACATGGGATTATTAATAAATAAGTATCATTGTCTACCAGAAAATTAATAATTTCAGTTATTAAACCTCACATTTTCACTCCAGGCCTGTATACAATGTCTATACGATGGCGAGAAACATTTTATATTAGTATACCGCATTTATTGCTATTTAATTGTTGGCCCTGTCGTACGTTGTTTTTACTGTCACAACTGGAATGAAGTTACTTGAGGGCATCTTTTATTTGTTACCCATCCAATCGCATCATCTCGGAAACAATGTATTTATATTACATATTTGTCTGTGATTTGTATAGGAAATATTGGGAATAGAAAAGCTATATCTACTCGTTTGCTCTACAAGTACGGAACAGTGCTCGGCCTTTTCCGTCAGTGGCGGGAACGCCAAATGACGTTCCGATTGTTTTACGGTCGTCGTCGTCAGATTCCGCCACCAGGGAATAACGATTACGGAAATTAACGGAGAGTTCCTGTTCCACTTGTTTTGTTTGGGGGGGCACTCCACAGTTTAATGTACATTTCGCAATCATGAAACCCATGACAAGACCTAAGCCTGAATCCTTGAGCAAAAATAAATCACATCATCATTGTGTCAAACATTTCTTAGAAGACAATAAAATTACCCATGTTTCCATACCAAATAAAAGTATCAAAAACATTTTCTGTACAACTTTAGTCCCATTTCTTTAAGATTACCCCACCCCTCAAAACATGCTAAAAAAGCAATTTAAGCAATATTTAAAATGTCAATAAATAAATAAAAAAGATTCCTACGCATATCAGGGTCATGTCTGCACTCATAATGCTCTTGCATATCAGGAAATGCTAAATTTTACATACCTACTCCGGCTCTTTAAAAAGTTATTCCATGCTGATAACTCCGTGAGTTAAAATCAGTCATTTTACTTACTTCACATTTTCTATTGATAGACACCAAAAAAAACAAAGAATGCATATTCCAATACACCAAAATAAACTTAGAAGTACTCAAAACTGAAAAAAACAGTCCGGAGCACGAGTTCTTATATCGGGGCCATTTCTCTACCTCGGGAGATATTTCCCGTATCTCAAAAACACTGGTTATTAAACTCTATATAATGATACAATTTAACCTTTGAGTGACGTCGCCGGAGGGCAGACATTGTTTTAATGTCACCCGCCCAATCGACTCATCTAGGATCTGTGAATTTATAATGATAATATCCGACGTTACCGCAAATGCATGAATAAATAGTGTTTTCCCCTGACAAACACACAATGTGAAAATTAATCAGTGAACACTTTATTAGAATGTATATATATTATACATGTTTTTTAATTTTTAATGTAATGTGCAAAACAATGTTGTAAAGATATGAATAATGCGTTTATTGATTATAACGTGTGACTTAAATCAAAACTGGTTAAGGTTATCCACGTTCTACATGGATGATGGAAAGCCTGATCTTACGTTCTACATGGATCATGGAAAACCTGATCTTAGGGGAATGTAAAGGTCAAGTGCTGATATCAACAATGACAGCTGCATGATGTCATTGAGTAAAACAAGAAGAAAAAAACATCTCTTTTTATTACAACCAAGTGGATCCTTGTTTACATACTTTATTCCTCCTTTTATCCTCTCTCAACTCATAATTCATTTTACGCATATTGCTCAAGTTATTTTAAGAACCCGTAAATAAACCTTTACTTTGTATCGGCACATGTACTATAAGAATTTTCATTAGTATCCGGTGAAGATAGGGAATTCCAAACCGAGGTATAAGTGTTTTTATCGGAACCGAGGCTCTGCCGAGTTTACTATTAAAACACCTATACCGAGGGTTGGAATGCCCTATCTGAACCGAATACCCATGATAGATTATTTTTCTTGCATATCAGAGACATGTTGTGCGTTGACGCCACCAGCTACTAACTTTTTCATGTTTTCCTGCATACCGGATTTCGGCGCTGTGAATTTTATCTCGACCCTAGGGTGAGATGGAAATATCTAGCCCCGGTAGAAAGACGGATATCCTTGTCCGGTATGCAAGAAATGTTTATATGACCTGAACACTCTGAAAGAGTTTTGATAAAATGTTTTGTAGTGCCATTATTTCTTTGAAATCAACAATCAAAGACGCGGATTCACAGTAGGCTCGTACGTGGACAAATCACATATCAAGAAGTAAAAATAGGTAAAACATACGATGAGGTAATGTAGCATTCATTAAACAATCAATCAAGAACAAGCATACAAACAAACAACAGTTAAAAGATAATTAGAAGCAATGTATTCGATATCACAAACATAAACATGGTTGACAATTAAAGCATTCGAACTCTCAGTGGAAACAAGGCCGATGTGCATTACGTGTTCCCGCCATAATTCCATTAAGCGATGGGAAAGCTTATATTAGCAGGATTTTATAGTGGTTATATCGACAATAAAACACATTTAAAAATATTGTTTACTGAAAAAAATGCGATAACCTGTTTAAAATTATCTATGAAATGTTTTACCTTAACAATATGCAGAGTTTTTAAGCCGAAATTAAGGTTTTATTTCATACCCCATTCAACCCCATTTTCGGAGAAGGGGTTGGATGGGGTATGAAAGTTAATACTCGGACCACGTAATGGAGTAAGATACAATACCTTTTAAACCATCGGATTTAGCAGCATTTTACTAATAGAAGTATGGAAGGAGAGATTTGGAAATCGCCGAAAACAATAAATATTAAAGATATTGCCGTCTCGGTTTGATTGAGACTTCATGAACGGTAGTGAAACGTGCTTGCTACCGTTGACGACCTCTAGCCTCGGTTTTGATCAGAACATCCCGAAGATGGTATGCATATGACGGTGACCATGGAACTATCAAAGAAGTATTTGCACACCATTCCATGGCCAGTGGCGTATGGTCCCAGCTTCTAACAAAATGATTTGTCCTGAACGAGAACACCGTGGGCGAATTAAACAAAATTGGATTTAGTTAGGATCAGAGGTTATGAAGCCTGCATGTCACATGTAACAGTCAAAAGACTAAATTAAAAAGCAGGCAACATATCCTTGAGAATGTACTACCGATATCCAAAGATCGCAATCAATAACAGTTCTGATTGCAAGCACGGTTTAACGCCGCCATAATTCACAACTCGGCATAACATAATATCACGACTTTATTATTTCAAACAATAAGCATTTGGTGACACAACTATGGTCTACCTATTGTCACCGATACACTTACGACATATTTTGTTTTATTAGCAGGGTTTTCGATGTATAGATTGGTGTCTTTGGTATTATAAATGTTGTTTTTGAAAATAGAGTTAGGCGATATATCCTAATACAAATATAATAACCTATAAGTATTGTCAAAATATTTCTCTTCAAATGCTGAAAAAACTTTGGCCGACATATGCACCCTTCGAAATAAGCTTCTTATGGTTTAGCAATAAACTAATGTTATTCTTGGAAATTATTCTTTGAACGATTCATTTCATTATACTCACAATATGACATCAGATGTGTATGATTACAACCAAATCAGTTAATGAGGTCAACTATATACTATTGTATCTTGCTCCTTATTAATATATAGTCAACACAAGAATTTCGCGTTCAGCCCTCGTAATGTAAATGATATGGGATGTTGCGTCCCGTTAACACATAATATCAGGTTATATTGGAACAGCGGACTAGGAGGAAGATGCGATCAAGAATGAAGTTTCCCATCAGACATGCGTCCCCCGGGTAGAGCGAACCCAAGCGGTAAGAGTTTTGTAGCTCTAAAGTCAAGTTTTTGTCCACTGAGCTATCTAGTCCGCTTGATGTAAAATGAACATGGTAGAGTATGTTAAATGATGTGTCATTATAGGGTTCATTGACAACACGACAGTTTGCAGTTGGAGTTATCCAGACATTAAATATAAAACTACGAAGTACAATGTCAGTAACATTCGTAACATCTCGATCAATAAATGGAATCATATCTCGAACGTATTTAAAATGATTATATTTTGGGAACACCATACTAACATGTCGGCACTCTAGATTCAGAATATATTCCATTCTTACAAACATCAAGTAATACATTACTCATTGTCGAAACTGTCCGATATTTTATTGAAGCAAAACTGCGACTCTTATTAATTATAGTGTTCACAAAATTTAGCTCACCAACAGACGCTGAGTCTAGGCGAGTGAATCTACAAAACAAAACAGCTCATGATAACATCGCTTGTTTCCAGATACCAAAACAAGATAATACCTTGTGTGAAAAAGCTCGATTAAAATTACGGGATTCTACTATTTCAAAATAAGTGCAGATTTTTCTAGATGAGGTGCAATACTGTAACTGTGGGCCATATTCAAGAGGCCGTCACAAAACATGAATATTTAATATTGTTAAAAAGAAGGAAAACATAATTATAACTTCAATAAATATATTTACTATTTATCTCTTAAATGTCAAAAGAGATATAAGAAAATATCAGCTTAAATTATGACACACAAAATAATGTCCACCATTCTGAAAACTGACAAATTTATCAATCTGCCAAATGTCTGACAATTTGTCATAAAGTTATTTATCAAAGTACCAATTTTATTATATTGAACATTTAACGAGTTAAATGTATGCTATTTTCAATACATATATACATATATCAAAAACATTCATACCATATCAGAAGATATGTATAGCCCTCTTGACAGACTCTCTTTTGAAAATTCTTTTCAAAACGTTCTCTATGTAACGAATATTGCCAAAGGCGAATGTTATATACTACGTCTTATCCAATGAAAACGACGCTAATAAACATGAACCAATGAAAAGCGTCGTTTCATTGTATCGCGTGAACAACAAGAGATGGATGACAATTTGGCATAAAATGTGTGTTTCCAAAAGGAAGAAAATACTTCAAATATACCGAATTGGGCCAGATTCAGGATGCCATTACGCCCACAGCCACACAATATAATTATTTAATATGTTTTCGTCTGATACTGGTTAGAGTGAGGATTTATTAGTAAGGAGGAAAACATACAACTTCAGTTAAAATATTTATTATTTATATCTTAAATATCAAAAGGGATGTAAGAAAATATCAGCTCAAATTATGAAACACAAAAGAATGTCCAAACTGCTGACAACTGACAAATTTATGAATCTGCCAAATTTCTGTTTTTCTAAAAATATCAACAACAACACAACAGCGAGTAAAGCACACAAGGGCTTGCGCAAGCAATCATTACATTAATACCGATGACGACACTTTACGTAGTCATACAGCCTAAAGAAAAGCAATTTACCTCACGTTGACATTGTATTACGTCTAGCCAAATCTGCTGAATATAATTCCTGCGGAACGCTGTTTTGAAATTAAACATTTTATTAGATCAAAATCAAATGTGCATGCCTGCAGCTCTGCTAAGTGTAATTAAGTAATGTTGATCTTATATACTAGACGATACACTGATAACATTTAAACAGCAAGGGGGGAATTCATCAACATTACATGAGTTTCAGACCCTCTCCCTGAGCAGAAATAAATCATTTTACAAAGATTGAAATAGATTTCCCAGAAGGTATTACGAAGGAATAACTAAAGAAGGCGATACACACTTTAGGCCTTGCTTCCATTACACTAGAAACTGTTTTTTGTTCCATTTATGCAACTATAATCCAGTCAAAAAGGAATTAAAATAAATGAGCAAAATTATAAGTTAACAGTATGCAACTGCCAATATTGATGACATTTTAATATGATTTTAATATGATTAGTTTATTCTATATTATGCATAATTGCTGGTAATTAGTATCCGATAGAGAAGTGTGCAAAATTACAAGTTTATAAATTTCATTCTAGTAATTATAATATATTTTATGCTATGTTTGCATTATTACGCAACCAAGTTACTCATAACAAATCAAATGTCTCGAAATAGTTAAGTCAACAGTAAAATAGAGGCTACTGAACATGAAGTGCAATGCAAACTAATAGCGTCACAATATCTTGTATTAACAGTGTTTATAAATATTGTATCAAAATGTTCAAGTCTAAGGATCTTAAGATTGTGTAAATCACGTTACCATAGTAGTCATCTACCAATACGATTGATACACTGTTAATGGAAAGACGAACTCTTTATATGAGCTGTTATTTGAACGGTACTTAATAAATAGTGGATATTAATATACATTTGTAGAAAATGAGGAGATAAACAAACGTTTCATCATGCGTATACCTGCACGGAAGTGCCTTAAGATGATAAATACTATGTTTTTCAATGACATTACATTTAAGCTGGCGGATAATTGCAATAAGATATTACTACTGAGTACAGAAAATAGCTTACCCATCTTCATTATACGAGGAAACGAAAAGGAAGTGTATTAAATTACTTTTTTTTTTTTGCAGATACATATAGTCTATCGCTAGCGTTCTTTATTAACGCAATAATTCCAATTGCATTAGCATATATTTATTTAACGTTATTTCATTGGGTAAAACAGATCATAAGGATAAATAAATATATTCGGCAATGTTTTACACATCAAAGAGTATGATAGTGGACCTTTGGAAATCGCTGAACACGATAAATACGACATATTGCAGTCTCGGTTTGATTGAGAATGTTCATGAGCAGTAGTGTACGGTACTTGCTACCGTTCACGCCCTCCATCCCCGGGTTGAGCAAAACTCAATATTCATAAAATCAATAGTACATCATTTTAGCCATCCCGAAGATTGCATGCATATGGCGGTGGATATGCTAATTTTACTGTCATAATTCCATGACGATCGGCATATGGTCGCAGTATTTATAACAAAATTCAATGCCCCGAAGAGCGAAATAAACAACTAAATCAAAAAGCAGATAACATACCCTATGGGTGGTTAAACAATACCCAGGGCCTTTATCGGCCGGATTAGTGGAACAACCGAATCGAAAATTCAGTAAGAAAACATAAACATTTGAAAATATACCACCGTCTAAATATAAGTATCGGGCCCCGCGATCTTCAAAGGTCGAATGAATAACAGTCATGAACTCCATACAAACAAATGTAATCGTTTTTACAAGATGCCAATGCCGTGTGTGTGTCCTTTGTTTTTCAGTAGTGTATATCTACACCAGGCTCTGTATATATTTATATTTATATGTGTTAATTATTGTTGTTTTTATTCATATTACACATGCAACCAAAAGTGGGTGGTCTGCATCCACCACAAAAAAAACGAACGTCATGTATAACCTTACATGTGTTGAAAATGACGTAGAACACCATACAAAGAAAGACGCTACCGTTAACCCTGTAACAAGTAATGGTGCTTGTTTGTACAGCATAAGATGTAATACAACAGTGATTCTCGGTTTAATGAAAATCGATGTATTAAATATGAAAAAAAGGTGATTTCTTTGGCAAATATGAGATATTCATGTAGCCATAGACTTACAAATTAACAATTATCAGCCATTACTCAGTGCTTTATTTGGATGAAATTAAAAACAAGTACGATAAAATCACGTCGTTAAAACTTACAAAGTGATCATTTGATGACGTTATATCCTCAATATCTGCGGCAATGCGTATCTGCCTGAATGTTAAGGCATCTTTTACAAACTTAGTGATTTGGTTTCGTTTCACACCACACAAAACATAATATAGTAAAAACACACTAAACCCAGGAATCAACTTAAATTTGATTACAAAGAAAGATGGGATACAGAACGCAATAAAGACATCTGTACGTGATACAGATTGTGACAGGTGTGGTAGAGAATGCAACATGTTTGATAGTTCAAGGTTGTGCATGTACCTAGACGTTTGAGGTAGAACTCTCTGTAGCACGATCGTTCTGCCTGTATGAGACATATCTGTCTATAGGACGAAGTTGTTGCTCAAAAAGTATGATCGAAGTACCAAAGATGTCCATGATAAAAGATTCCTTCGTTTTTCATTGCGTTGGCAATGGTTTGTTGAATGGCGTTTTACGTCATATTCAGGACATTTTAGGCGATATATTACGGTCGATTTTCAGTGTTGTAGGCAGACAACTTATTTTTTTCCTGGGTAGAACCAGAACTGCATTCTCAGGAATCAAGTTGTGATTCATAAGTGGACGTGTACATATACCTGTGTGGTCCCGTACCGTTACCTAAGTGGTGATTCCTGAGTGGACGTGTACATATACATGTCTGGTCCCGTACCGTTACCTAAGTTGTTTTTCCTGAGTGGACGTACTTATATATTAGTGGTTCCGTAACAATAATTGAGCTGCAGTGCCTAAGTGGTTTTCTTCACTATACCCGAGTAGTATCATCATAACAGAATAGGATGTTCTAACTCAAATGGTGTGACGCGCGAGATGCATTCGTTTACATTTGTTAGTGACTGTGCATTACATGAATGTCTATTTGAGGGCTGGTTTATATTTTAACAGGCTTATAGCATCCTATAAGTTATAGGACATGATACGGATTATAACTACTGCCAATTGTTAAACTACTATATTACAATTAGTTAATTGTATCTGAGGCTATGTATGCATGAGTGTTTATATGAGGTTGTACACTATTCTTTGATTAAATATTTTTATGTCATTTTTTTATATACTCTAGTCTCTTTATTTAACCTACCAGTTATAATATTAAGGACTTTGGAATCACAAAAATACATTTCATTTGTGACAAAGTCATATATATATATTTCAGATATGTGTCTCATTTCTTTTCCGATTGCATTCCCATTTGTCACCTTGATTTATTAATGCCAGGATAACTGCAACAACGTGTGCAGAACACTATAGAGACATGATAGATTATCATTTCATACAAGTAAAGGTAATTTCCATTAGCCAGAAATGCCATCGTATTTCGTAATCAACTATACACACGGCACCAGCTAATAGTAACAATACCCAGGAACGTAATAATACAACATCTAATCAGCATTAAAATCATGTTTACTGCCATAACCGTCTGTTAATATAAATATAGATATGAAAATCGAACAGTGTTAAGTAGCATTCAAGGACGACAGTCAACCACAAACACTCAAAGAAACAAAGAACAACTTTAACGATGAATAAAAGGCAAACTAAGACATCACAAACACAAAAGGGTTGGCAATAGGTGTACCGCCTTGGAACGGTCAGTGGCAAATAAGGCCGCTGAGGGTTTAAACCAGATTCTAGGCTGCACTAAACTTCACACTTACCCTACTGTCATCCCAATAAAACGGGCCAGTGTAAATAAAGAAATCACAATCATGAACGAACTATTCTCTAACCAACAAGGCAGCATTAATATGCAATATAAGTAAACCACAAAGATGCTCGTGTATATATACATACAAAATAAAACAATAGCACAGAATGGTATACAATATAGCCATCCGATTTCCAAACAAAAACAGCAATAGAAAACAGAGACCTTTAAAATGTATCTTACGAAGGAACATACCAAACAGAAATACCCAAGGTTTAAATAAAACCTCTCGCGCGACGGTATTGCATTGCGATATTTTTACCGTCAAATTTAAAACAAATACCTTCTTCGGGTATTTTAGTTCATAGGTTCGGCGCAAATTCTTTTTGTAGTTTATGACTTATTTAACTTATGTTTATCAATTAAATACAGAAATACTGTAAACTGTGCAGTCCAATGTTTTTTTTAACCTTTATACGTGTATATCTTGTTATGGTGTTGGTCACATTGTAAAACACAAAATGGACCTGAACAAATTTATATAACATGATCTTCTGATTTTACGTTAATTTTTAAACATGATAATTTGGTTGTTTGAAAAGGGTGACCAAATAATTAATAACGAAAACTTTTAACTTTTTTTCATTTATGCAAAACATGGGGTCGGAGGGTTTGAGAACCGAAAAATTCAAAAACTCTGGCTTTACGTTATGTTTGAGAAGAAAAAAGAAATTAATATAGATATGAAAATCGAACAGGAAAATTAGCATTCAAGGACGACAGTCAACCACAAACACACACAGAAACAAATAACAACTTTAAAGATGAATAAAAGGCCAACTAAGACATCACAAACATAAAAGGGTTGACAATAGGGCTACCGCCTTGAAACGGTCAGTGGCAAAAAAAAAGGCCGCTGAGGGTTTAAACCAGGTTCTAGGCTGCACCAAACCTCACACTTACCCTACTGTCATCCCAATAAAACGGGACAGTGTAAATTAAAAAATCCCCGCCATGAACTATTCTCTAACCAACAAGGCAGCATTAATAGGCAATATAAGTAAAACACAAAGGTGTTCGTGTATTTATAAATACAATAAAACAATAGTCCAGAAAGGTATACAATATAGCCATCCGATTTCCATGTAAAGGTAGGTAAAATGTCGAAAATAAATTGTAGCATTCACAGAAAGGAGTCAAACAAACTCACGTTTTAAACGAAACACAATTATAATGTTAATAGAAAGCAAGCTGTATGACATCACCAACACAAACGGGTTAGCAATATGGCTACCTTGAAAAGGTCAGTGGTTAAAGCAAACGATGGGTGTTTAAACCAGATTCTAGGATGCAA
Organism: Cyrtodaria siliqua; assembly: GCA_037043455.1. Lineage (NCBI taxonomy): Eukaryota > Metazoa > Mollusca > Bivalvia > Adapedonta > Hiatellidae > Cyrtodaria > Cyrtodaria siliqua. The sequence continues at coordinate 195,329 of JAWPHD010003338.1, read as the reverse complement.
CGAGACTAACTCTTACCTTATTATCATCCCAAAAAAACGGGGCGGTTTAAATGAAGTAATTCCCGCTAGGCTGTAATCTTTTGCAAAACAGGCAGCATTAATAGGCAATATAATTATAAAACATAGATGATCATATATACATGAATATAATAAATAAAAAATATAAAGCCACAATGCAAAGATTCCTGACTTGCTGTGCGTTGTGAAATGAGAGGATCATGACCTCTTATGATAAATAGTTTAACATGTTTAATAAAGAGTGGAGTGTATGAAAGTGAAAATGACCCCTTTGAGGATCTTAGTAAAAGGTTTGCAACGTCATCATAGATGTCATGTTGAGATAGTCCTTGTTGCAGATGAATTCCCAAATTACTTTTATATGTTAAAAGTAGATTATTGATCATTAATGCTACGATAATAAACGTTTGTATATGTTTTTCGTAAGTTTATGGTAACGGTAGCCCTGATTGAGCAACGTTTTAATTATATACAAAGAATACGAATATTAAAGTCCTCAACTCTACTACAAACTCCAGAAAAACAATAAGTAATAGATAGAGTCTGGTCTCAGCGAGTTGACTTATTTAAACACCGAGATGGGCGTAGCCCATCGAAGTGTTTAAATAACCAACGATCTAAGACAGACTCTATCTTTTTTGTAGCATGGTGTACTTAGTAACACTGTGACGTCATAGTGACCGTACTCTAAATTCCAATATCCGGTAGTTGTAGTACGGCATAGCCACGCCCCTTTAGTTACCCTAAATTAAACGATTTAATGCTCTGTATTCATCAAAGGAAAGGTCACCGACCATGCTACAAGATCAGGAATTTAAACACGATAAGAAGTTGCTCGGGGAACATTACCATATAATATATAACCGCATACCAGCTGGAGAATATATATTAATATATATATGATTTACCGCTCTGTTGTATATATAATATTAATATATATGATTTACCGTTCTGTTGTATATCTAATAGCTAATAAGCCTGATTTATCGCTCCGTTGTTTACCTAACATTAATAAACATGATTTACCACTCTGTTGTATATCTAATATTAATATATATGATTTACCGCTCTGTTGTATAACTAATAGCTAATAAGCCTGATTTACCGCTCTGCTGTTTACCTAATATTAATAAACATGATTTACCGCTCTTTTGTATATGATTTACCGCTCTTTTGTATATCTAATATTAATATATATATGATTTACCGCTCTGTTGTATATCTAATAGCTAATAAGCCTGATTTACCGCTCTGTTGTTTACCTAATACCAATAAACATGGTTTACCGCTCTGCTGTATATATACACGGAAAACAGTTAAAACGAGATCGCCTTCCATAACTGGGCCGCGTGTTTCTAAAAATAATCACTCGGGAAAGTCGATAAACACTAACGTGAGGACGAGGTCAACGTCTATAAATAGAAAGCGAAATTCACCACCTGGAACACCACGCACTACCTCACCGTTAAACCTTGGTCAGAGGTCATGCGAAGGTAGTCACTAGGCCATACAGGAGGAAAGTGATGTAAACTTTTGTGTACTTAACATTCAAGGACTAGTTGGTAAATCCTATAATAAACTGTTATCAAATGAGCTAATCGACCTCTTTAATTCTCATGATATATTGCTTTTTACAGAAACGTGGTTAAATGACAGTTGTGATTATAACGTAAAAGGATTTTCACATTTTGTTCTAAACAGAAAATTAAATCACAAAAATGCCAGACGCGATAGCGGAGGCCTAATAGTTTATATAGCTGATACTATTAGCTCGTGCGTTACTTTATTGAAAACTGCTTACGACAGTGTTATATGGCTAAAAATTGATAAGCGTGTTTTTAATCTTGATCAAGATGTGATCTTATGTTTGACTTATATCATCCCTGCTGGCAGCAGCCGTGAACATTTTGTTGAACAAAACCTATTTGAATGCATTTTAGAGGATATATTGTCTTTCAATCATATTTATAACCAATGCTATTTTATAATATCGGGGGACTTAAATAGTAGAGTAGGACAACTGAAGGATTATGTTGAAAACGAGTTCTTGCATAATATAGATTTTATGCCGGAAGATTATGTTGAAGATCAAATTTATGAAAGAATTTCGAAAGACTTTAAAGTGAACGAAAGTGGAAAGTTACTTTTAAATTTTTGTAAATCCACTGGGCTTAGAATTATGAATGGCAGGGTCGGAGAGGATAAATATTTAGGTAATTTTACTTGTGTAAAGGACGCTGGGTGTAGCGTGGTAGATTATGTTATATGTAACCCTGTTTTGTTGCCATGTTTTACTAGCTTCAGAGTACATGAACCGAATATACTTTCTGATCACTGTGCTATTACATTTTCTTTGAAAAACAATGCTGTATTAAACAAATGTCAGCCTGATATACTTCCAACTGAACATTTGGATTCTATTGATTATTGTTATAAATGGGGACACGATACATATGAACAGTTTAAAACGTCAGTGGGTGGAAACGATTTTCAGTTAGAACTAGAAGATTTGTCAGAGAACTTACGGAATATTGAAACCCATGACGAGCTTGAATCAAATCTTTCTTGTTTTTATAACATGATAGAAAAGGTGTGTGACCCAATCTGTAGGAAAAAGGTTAATAATAATGTTACACATAAACCAAAAATGAAAAATCAGCCATGGTTTGATAATGAATGCAAAGAAAGTAGGAATCAATTTTATAAGAATTTAAATAATTATAGAAAATCTGACTGTACAGAAAACAGACAAGCTATGACTCAGTCTAGGTCTCATTATAAGACAGTCATTAGAAATAAGAAAACAAGTTTTAGTAAACAAAAAACTCAGAAATTAGAGTCACAGAGATATAAAAATGCAAAGGAATATTGGAAACTCCTGAAAACGGCGAGCACTGGAGTGCCAAAATCAAATATAACGACCTCTCAATTTGCAAATTATTTCAAATCAATAAACGATCCAGAATCTGTATTTTTCCAACCAGATGATGATATTTTATATTTTAATAATAGAATGTTAAACAATGAACTACAAATAATGTTTGACGAACTTAATATTGAAATCAGTCAAGCAGAAATTCATAAAGCTTGTAAAGAGTTAAACAACAACCGCTCAGGCGGATCGGATTATGTCATAAATGAAATGTTCAAATATGGTTGCATGTATTTAGATTCATACTTAGCGAACGTTTTTAATAAGATTTTTGATATGGGTTATTTCCCTTCTCACTGGACGGAATGCTATATTGTACCACTTTTTAAAAAAGGAGATATAAACCAACCAGAAAACTATAGAGGGATAACATTACTGAGTACATTCGGTAAATTATTCACAAGAATTTTAAACAACAGGTTAACTACATGGGCTGAGGATTATTATATTTATATTGAAGCACAGGCTGGTTTTCGAAAACATATGGGAACTATTGATAACCTATTCGTTCTCCATGGTTTGATAAATGATATATTGAATGAAAAAAAAAAGTTATATGTAACTTTCATAGATTTCACTAAAGCTTTTGATTTGTTGGTTAGACAAAACATATTCTATAAACTTATGCAATATGGAGTGAGAGGTAAAATCCTTAATATTATTAAATCATTGTATACGAACATAAAATCAAGAGTAAAATATCAAAACCAGCTTAGTGACAGTTTTAGCTGTTTTCTTGGAGCGCTGCAGGGCGATTGTTTGTCACCTTTTATATTTTCTATGTATGTAAATGATTTAGAAGAATATTTTACACTAAATGGTTTTAAAGGTATCGATACTGGAATGTTAAAGTTGCTGTTACTATTATACGCTGATGACATAGTGATATTTTCGGATACTGAGAAGGGGCTACAAGATGGGTTAGATATACTGTACAGTTATTGCCAGAAATGGAAATTGGTCGTAAATGAAAATAAAACGAAAGTCATGCTTTTTAAAAAAGGCGGTCAGATAAAAAGGAACCTATTGTTCACATATAATAATACTGTAATTGAAATTGTAAATAAGTTTACCTATTTGGGAATTGTCTTTACCACAGGCGGTTCTTTTGATCAAACGTTCGAATCATTAAGTGGCCAGGCATTAAAGGCAATCTTCAAAATGAAGTCGTATATAAATCAATTTACTGACTTATCGGTCAGTCACACTTTAGACATTTTTGACAAACTCATTTTGCCAATATTAAATTATGGCGCAGAGATATGGGGATTCTCAAATGCGGAAAAGTTAGAGAAAGTACACCTTCAATTTTGTAAACAACTTTTATGTGTTAAAACACAAACTCAAAACAATTTCATATATGGAGAACTCCGGAGAGTCCCTTTAAAAATTCAACGTATGGCCTATATTATCCGGTTCTGGTTAAAAATTACACGTACGAGTGATCGCAAATATATAAAAAATATGTATAATGTTATGTTAGATGATCTGATCGTAAACCCAAATAAATTAAACTGGGCATCTCAAGTTAAAGGGTTATTGGAACGAACAGGATTTAATGAAGTTTGGATTTCTCAAGGAGTAGAAAACATAACGTATTTCATTAATATATTTAAACAACGAATTAAAGATATGTTTATACAAAATTGGAATGCTGAATTATCGGATTCCACTAGAGCTAGTACCTACAGAATAATATCAGATTTCAGGTTTAAGTATTATCTAGATGTACTAAATATAAAGAAATTTAGAGCTTTTTTTACAAAACTAAGAGTCTCTAGTCACAGGTTAGAAATAAAACACCAAGATCCGAAAGAAAATGCCAGCTATGTAATATACTAGAAGACGAATTTCACTTTGTATTGGAGTGTTCACTATCAAGATATAAGAAAAGAATATGTTAACAAATATTTTTGGAAACGGCCAAACATACCAAAATTTATTGAACTTATGACAACAGAAAACAAGAGTTTATTAAAGAAACTGTCCGTTTTCATTTGTAAAAGTTTTAAAAGAAGAGACGACATGTTTTATAAATAAATATCACTTTTCTCCATTTTTGTCCACAGATATAAATGTGTTCTGATCAGTACTTAGGAATATTAATTTAAAAATATATATTAAACACTTATATACTTAATAGTTGTCAAATACTTTTTAACTAGTAACATATACAGATGATCTTGAAACTCACCTATGAAATTATACAAATTGTCATTAACTGGAAAATATTGTGTGTATTTCATATACATGTTTATATGTATGTACTATTTGCATGTGAACTGTTGGGCGTAATGCCTTATGTTTGAATAAAATATCTATCTATATGATATTAATATGTATATGATTTACCGCTCTGTTGTATATCTAATAGCTAATAAGCCTGATTTACCGCTGTATTGTTTACCTAATATCAATAAGCCTGATTTACCGCTCTGTTGTATATCTAAAAGTCATAAACATGTTTTACCGCTAGTTTGGATGCCTAATATTAACAAACAAGGTTTACCGACTGTTGGATATCCAATAGTTAATAAATACAGAAAAGGGGATCCCTTGGAAGCAACAAACACAACAAGAGATAAAAGTAGCAGACTCGGTTTCATTGAGTCTGTTAAAAGGACACTGTCCGTAAGTAAGACGATATTGAGCATAACCAAATAACCGTCTGACTTTTATTCAAAAAAAGTTTTAATTATTATTTGTAAATAAAGTGGGACCCACCATATTTAACTTTTCTGCAATCACGTGACTGCCATTAGCGCATTAGGTTTTCACCATAGTATGTATTGCGTAATATATATAGCCCGGTTAGCTCAGTCGGGAGCTATGTCGACAACTTTACGCTCATGCTCACTATTATTACCGCGAGTGTAATTTTAGTTTGGGCTGCGAGTTCAAATGCCCGAAGCGGTTTCTCTTTTTTTTTGTACCGCGATTGAATTCCGTCAAACAATCCTGCTTTTAATTAGTAAATATTCAATAGTGTTTGGTGTGTAATGTTTGCGAACTAAATTAGTGTGCGTTTTATTGTCCCTTTAACTGAGAGGTAATGTTAAGTGCATCCAATATTAATGCACATATTTAACCGCTCTGTTATATTAACCTGACTTTTTGATACCGTATACCAATAATTAGTCTACCTGATTATCGCTCCGTTGTATATCTAATAGTATTAAACATAATTTACCGCTTTGTTGTATGTCTGATAATAAACTTATGTTACTGCTCTGATGTATACCTAATATTGTTAACCAGATTAAATTACATTGCGTGCTTGTTTTGCCGATGATTTCAAATTACCGCTCCGTATTTTTGTACCAAATAATGACTACTAGACTCAAGTTATGTTAACATAATCGGTAATGAAATTTCGTGTGGGTACATTTGAAGCATTGCCCAACATTTCTGCGCAAAGTTGTGTTCAATTTGTTTTCGGTGCGACCGTGGCCGAACGATTACAGACTTTAACTTGAAACCACCTGCCCCTCACCTCTGTGTTTTCAATCTGTCATGAGCCTGGACATCTTTTTGCGAGGATGCCATCCACCTGGCTTGCGGAACGTTGGTGGTTCTACCCAGGTGCCCGGCCGTGCACGAAAATTGATCGGAGGAGCACCTGGAGTCTTCCGTAACCAAAGGAAGCTGGAAAGTCGACATGTGAGCTGTTGGTGCGACTATAAAATCCAATTCAATTCGATAAGTTTCCGACCGAGCTATTTTTAAGCTTGGTGCTCATGCAACTCAAAGTCTCCATTAAAATGGCAGATGTTTATGTATATCCATTGACATTCGAAAATAAATACCATAGAGAATTATAAGTTCTATTAGTACTATTCCCACTAATATAAAACACGAGGAGGAAAAGCCGAATACTTTCGAAGTTATCCCCCTTAAGTCGAATTGATTTTATGATCATAAAAGATCACATATAATACCACGAGTTTTTCAAAACTGGATTTTTATCCCGGTGAAATTACGTTCACATAAGCAGACTAGTGTGTTATCACGAGTTTGTCTATTCGGACGTATTTGCAATAGGGGTGAAATCCTGTAATAAAAACCTCATGGTAATTGAAATAAATATAAACTTTAGAACTCTAAAATGAATGTTGAATACCTTAGTTGAGCTTATTTTCTCCTCGCATCAAGACATTCCTTTGGTATGTACCTCAAAGCACGTGTCATTGTTTACACTGAATAATGCCAATTAGTGACTTGAAGTTTAACACATTGGACAATAAATTATCGTATTTTCTTAGATGTTATGAACGGCACTTTTCTTGAGGATTCATGATAAGTTCCAGTTGATGTGCAATCCTTAGGAAACATGAAATACAGCATTTATCATCGAAACAAATCAGTGAAATGAATAGCATGACGCTGACGTCCGGCTGTGATAGTCCTTGTCGCGGAATTCTTCTTGAAATCCTTTTATATAATAGAAGAAGATCAGGGGTACAATAATACACATTTGCAAACGAGAAATCAAAGTTTATGATAACGGTAGCCCTGATGGAGTAGCTATTTAGTATCACAGAGGTTATCAATATTAAAGTCCTCAACTACAATGTTCAGAAAACGAATAATCTGAGAAATGTATACCCCATAATATACTACTCAGAATTTGCATGTAAAGGTAGGTAAAATGTCGAAAATAAATTGTAGCATTCACAGAAAGGAGTCAAACAAACTCACGTTTTAAACGAAACACAATTATAATGTTAATAGAAAGCAAGCTGTATGACATCACCAACACAAACGGGTTAGCAATATGGCTACCTTGAAAAGGTCAGTGGTTAAAGCAAACGATGGGTGTTTAAACCAGATTCTAGGATGCAACGAGACTAACTCTTACCTTATTATCATCCCAAAAAAACGGGGCGGTTTAAATGAAGTAATTCCCGCTAGGCTGTAATCTTTTGCAAAACAGGCAGCATTAATAGGCAATATAATTATAAAACATAGATGATCATATATACATGAATATAAAAAATAAAAAATATAAAGCCACAATGCAAAGATTCCTGACTTGCTGTGCGTTGTGAAATGAGAGGATCATGACCTCTTATGATAAATAGTTTAACAAGTTTAATAAAGAGTGGAGTGTATGAAAGTGAAAATGACCCCTTTGAGGATCTTAGTAAAAGGTTTGCAACGTCATCATAGATGTCATGTTGAGATAGTCCTTGTTGCAGATGAATTCCCAAATTACTTTTATATGTTAAAAGTAGATTATTGATCATTAATGCTACGATAATAAACGTTTGTATATGTTTTTCGTAAGTTTATGGTAACGGTAGCCCTGATTGAGCAACGTTTTAATTATATACAAAGAATACGAATATTAAATGTTCAGAAACAAAAAAAACATACCAAATTAAAGTCCTCAACTACAATGTTCAGAAAACGAATAATCTGAGAAATGTATACCCCATAATATACTACTCAGAATTTGCTAAGGATCACTTTTATTCTTCCATATCATTATATTAGAAATTAATTTACAATAACAATATTAATTTCATTGATACTTCAACAATTCCACAATTTGAATCAAGTCACATGACCATACACTGCCCTAAATAATTTCAAATAAAATAGAAATAATGCTATTTATTTCAGCAAGAAATTTAGACAGCAAAAACGTGATCCTTAGCAAATGTTGAATAGTATACGTTGCTCTAAGAACATTTCCGTAGGCATAAGGCATAATTAATGATTTCCAAATCGACATCATCACTCTTGTCATAACTTTTGCTTATTATTTCTCCAATATAATTAAGAAAACATACATTCTGTATCATAAACAAAGTTACGTCCCTTACATGGAAACACCATTTGTAGAGGGACATAAGTGTATTACCTGGGGACTTATTTCCCAGTAGATATTACATGTATCACTGCGCCGTCCACCTGAAATCTTGGTAATTCCTACAATAAATATGATATAAATGTGTATTGATGTTATGATAAATTAATGGCGTTCTCATTCAAATCATTATTTCTTAAAACCTTATATCGCAATGCCAACATTTTAGATTCCAGATCATGTTAAAATAATATTAAAATATCTGAAAAGTCTTTGTAAAAATCGTTCTCAAATGCAATCATTATTTCCCTCTGCTCATTAAGCTAATTTATCTGCTTGAATATTATGTTATAATAATGCAATTATAGCAATATAATACAAACAATTTTTGGAAACCCGAACATGCCTTTAATGACTTGGCTGCCATGTTCCGTTTCGCAGTAACTAAGGAAGGCCTGCAGACGATTTATTGACGCTCCCAAAAGATATGAATCAGCTTTTCATGAACCGATACACGCAATTTCGCAAATTAACATAACACCTACGGCACCCTGCCAAACTACAAATTCGTAATCAAGTACGAATTTACATAATAACATTAATAAAGATTATTCGGTACGTGACAGGGTTTCACAATTAAGTTCTTGCGCAATAGAAAACAGAGACCTTTGTCTACATCAGACGTTTCATGGGAACTAGCGGTCCGACTACATAAAGAACAGGAAGATAGTTGGCGAAGAAATAGAAGTAACAGTGATCATCAATCAATTAATCAGTGGTGTCACAAAACTGAACCATTATATGAGTAAAATAGTCCATGAAAAGTCAGAGCTATGTGAATTTTGCATGGTGAAAGAAACAATTGAACACTATTTATACGATTGTGACATATTTACTAAAGAACGAACACAGCTTGAAAAAACAGTTGAACATAGTATAGCAAGAGACAGTCTGGAAGTATATCATATAAACCTACAAGTTCTAACGGGAAACATAGACAGTGCTGCTTACGCAACAAACATGGAGATCAGAATGGCATTTGGAGTGTTCCTAAGAAATTCAGGAAGACTCATTTTCCATAATTATTTAAACTTGCTCAACATCAACAAACAAAAGTATTAGTACAAAGTGAAAGCAATCGTTATTGAAGAAGCACATAGTGACCATAGCCAGTGTTATATTGGCAAATGAATATACAACAACAACAACAACTAAATACTGACATAAACTGTTTTGTCTTCTTTCTAAAAAAACAGTTCATAATCAGATAAGATAAGAAAAACTTTATTTTGAGTCGGCAAGACATACAAACAATGCAACATAAGCTATTGAAGATCTTTTGAACCGGCTATACATAAACATGAAGTATATATAGGACTACAGCAAAATAAAGTTATCAATGGAGAAATCAGTTTATATTAAGACAACATTACCAATTAAGAGTATACATTATTCATTTTAGGTCCAACACATAAAGTTTTAAGCTAAAATAATATTAAATGATGAATTGATTAAGCAATACTCTATTTTCTACAATTAAAAATAAGAATCATACAGTCATTGTCAATCCTACAGAGGGCAGCCGTGGCAAAATATCTTGCACATGATACATGCTGCAATATGTTAAGAACTAGTTGAGATAATAATTTAATAAATCCTGAGATTTGCTAATATACATATATATGGAGCAAAATCGGATAAGTTAAAAAGTGCTAAAACTCTTATCAGAATAAATGCATGACGCTACATATGATTTCTTATTCGCATACATAGCGTACATTGGGTAGTAAAGGATCACTACGGTTTAAAGCGTAAAAAAACTAAAGGAAACTTTCAAGAGTGTTTCTTACTAGATTCTGTTCTCTCAGCAATATGCTAGCCAAAATTATTTCGAACTGTGCCTTATACTTGTGTTAGTAAACAGTTGAAAATCTGCCATTTTATCCATTTACGGAATGAATGTCCCTAACAGTTCACTTTTCTTAATATATGCTATACTAAGTGGGTAATTACGCAAGGAAATAAGTTTTTTAATTCCAAGTTCATTGTGAATTCTTCTAAAAGATCTGACCAATAAGGTGCTCACATGATATGCTCACTGATATGACGTCGGTATCACGAAATTTATATTTTTTTTAATTTCTAGATTATTCTAAAGATAAAAAAAGCATGATGTATTCTTTATAAATTGCCCCCTGATTTATTTGTAAAAATAAACATCCTATGGTGACGTTTGTACTGATAACAGAAGCAAGCGCATTCAAAGCTTATTTGTATGCAATGAATCTTATCTAAATATTTAATTTTGTACCTCAACGATCAATGTCAGAACACGCTGTGTCAATTCGCGTGTGGAATTAGATATGCACATTTAGATTGGTTTAAACTTGTTTTTGTTTTGTAACATTTCAAAATAATTACTGAAACGGGAAATCCTTTGGAAGAAACAAAAACAACCAAGAGGTTCAAGTAGCATATTATGATGCCATCAGTTTAAAATTGTGGCGTGCAAAGTGTTATGTGCTATGCTACATTTTGTGTGTTACAATAAAATATGTATTAATTCAATTTAATTTAAAGTGTTTATTACATGAACTAGCACATACGCGTTTGTGTCAAAAACCGGCATGTACCTGTCAGCTATTATAAGCAAGCGTGTATAAATCAATAATGTATCAATAGTGCATTTCCGAGTGTATGTACAGGAGAATGTTAGGTTTTTAGCTCATAAACGATATCATTTATCATTGATGATCAAGCTCATTTAAAACCTAGAACAAATATTATTAAACATACTTTTGGATATTCGGGAATGGTAGTTTGGAACATGATTCCCGTTGACATAAGAGCTTCACATTCTTTAATTACATTGACGATTAAAAACAAATCCTTTCTTTTAATGAAAGAACGGAACTCCATTGTATTTTGTAACCTTACTTTACAAGTATAATAAATGTGTCTGTTTGAAGTTATATAATGATGCATGTACTGTTTTATCTTTCACTCTTTGCATTTATTGTTACATTTGGTAGTTCTATAGATGGCAATATTTTAAACAAGACTTGTATTTTTTGTAAATGCTATGTGTTAATTTGCTACCTTCTTAAAATAAAGTTATTATTATTATTATTATTAATATTATTATTATTATTATTATTAGTATTATATTTATTATTATTATTATCATTATTATTATCATTATTACTATTATTATTATTATTATTACATAATTTCATAGTACATTTTTACCTGGTTCTTCCAGTCCGTGATCTATATCTCAAAAGGTATTTTCATCACAAAAGTGGTTTAAAGTATAAGCCGGTGCTAGCAGGCGTGAGAGGTGTTGCACTGAACATTACCTCTCATGAACTGACTCAATAACACATTTTCAGTATTTAATGACAGTCAAACTAACGTTTGTTTAGTGCTGTGTGGCGGCCGTTAAAAGTCGCTTCGACTACAAATCAGTAGTGTTGTTACTTACTGGTCCTTTGGGATCATCAAGCCCAGTCGTCATGGCTTTAAAATAGAATATAGCTTAAGCCGGTGCTAGAAGGCGTGAGAGGTATTGCACTATACATTACCTCTGATGAACAGACTCAATAAAACCGAGTCTGCTACTTTTATCTCTCGTTTGTGCTTGTTGCTTCCAAGGTATCCCCTTTTTAGTATTTATTGACATTCACACTAGCGTTTGTTTAGCAGTGTGTGACGGCCGTAAAAAGTTGTCCGATTACGAATCGGTAGTGTTATTACTTACTGGTCCTTTGGATCATCAAGCCCAGTCTTTAGGGCTTTAAAGTAGAATATCGTTTAGGCCGGTGCTAAGAAGCATGGTAGTTGTTTCCCTTTACATTACCTCTCATGAACAGACTCAATAAAACCGAGTCTGCTACTTTTATCTCTTGTTTGTGTTTGTTGCTTCCAAGTGATCCACTTTTCAGTATATATTGACATTCACACTAGTGTTTGCTTAGCGCTGTGTGGCGGCCGTAAAAATTGCCCCGACTACAAATCAGTAGTGTTATTACTTTCAGGTCTCTTGGGGATCATCAAGTCCAGTCTGTATGGCTTTAAAGTAGAATGTCGCTTAAGCCGGTTCTAAGAGGTGTGAGAGGTTTTGCCCTTTACATTACCTCTCGTTAACAGACTCAATACAATCGAGTCTGCTACTTGTATATCTTGTTTATGTGTGTTGCTTCCAGGGTTCCCCTTTTCAGTATGTATTATTATTGAGAACGTATGCACATTTCGTTTTTATTTTTTATTATATTGCACGTGTTGAAACAGGAGGCATTCTGTGATATATGCTTTCGTGTACTTAGGGTTCACATGAATCCACATAGGGTCAAACCTGCATATCTGGGGAGTCAGCTAAAACATTTCACTTTACTACAATATACTATCACAGTTAATTTATTTAAGTATTTTAACGATAGAAATACTTTTATGTAATCGTTTAAACGCCCATAATGAGACTTAAGTCTAGACTGATTTGGTTTAAACATATGTTGTCAACCGTATGTAAAACTTATGCATATATACAATGACAACAACTAAGTACCGGAAATGAAGCATAATGTTTAGTAAAGTCACTTCCATAAAATAATGTTTAGATAATAAGTTCGGAATTATTGCAATATCTGTATAAAGAAAAGAAAACCAATACAACACTGACTTTGATTAGGTTTACAATTTACAAAAATAAAGGTCAGCGATGCAGTATTTTGCAGAAGACAAACATCTGGTATTGCGTTACTAGGTAAAGTTAAACGGAACTTTAAAACTGAATAAGAAAAGATTAAACTGGATCGAGAAAAATACCAAAATGCCGGAAATTAAACAAAACGTTATCACTGATTATGAACAGCTAAAACTGGATCGATCAGCCTAGAAAAATACCGAAAATGCCGGAATGCCGGATATTAAACGGAACTTTACCAATGATTGATAAAAAAAACTTATACTGAGTCGAGACCCCGAGATAGTTATGTGTTGACAAATGTCGGAAAAGTTCTTAAGTTACTTGACTACTTAATTTCGAAATTGTCATATGTGATCAGAGAGTCATTACATGTTAAATAAATGGTAAACATAACTTAGTGTATCATGTTTAAGGTTCCTGTTGAGAAAATGAAAACAATAAAAAGATTTTGAACATGATCATATAGTCTGTGTTTGCATAATGTATGCTATTTCACATGAAAAATAAATCAGAAAACTTATGAGTGTTGTAATTAGTATAGTTATTGATAAAGCAGTTTCTTCAAAGCATCGAAACAGTGGCTCAATCGAATTGATATGTGATATAAACTGATGAGAAGCCTTTGAAAATAGCAGTATGCAAATACCTAAGACATGGTAACTATGGCGGGTGTATATTTTGTGAAGAAATTGGGTTCTTGCTGTTTGTATTTCACCTTTATAGCTGAAATCCAATGTTTATTTTAGCAAATAAGTGTCGTGTTTTGTAATCGTTAACAAATTATTTGGCATATTCGTTTTGATATTCGAAGGTTGATTTCTTATTAAAATCTGCAATTGCCTTCAAATTAAAACGTTGTATTGTCCGAAAACCAGATATTGTATTCATGTATTCCATGTATCACCTGTTGTCAACACGTTTATTCTTGCAGTATAGCTTGTTTTGCTATTTCTGTTTATCCTTGTAATTCAGTTTGTTCTGATTGCATGTCATAGTATTGACTGCGTTCGGTGAATACTATATTTCTTGTGTAACTTTATGTAAATACTTTTTTAAATAATTAACATTCCTTGACAACACATTGTTTAAATGTAAAACAATACATGCAAAACACATGTGTTTTGGTAATACGGTCTAAAGTTCCGTTTCCGGGCATTGTTTGGTCAATATTTAATATGTGTTTTTTAAGAACTAATTTGCTGGAAATTGCTGCTCACTAGAAGGCTTACGGTAAAATGTGTTCGTAAGGAGAAATTGGGAGGGAACAGTGACCTGTAATTACCACCCGCCTATCCTTGTCACCACTCTCTCTTGTAAGCAATCAGGTTCTGATATGTTATCAGTTTATCAGTATATTGCAATTACTATAGATGGTGGGTATTTTCAATAGTATTTCTTGCATCAACATGATCAACACGTATCATTTCAAACTCTACCACTTTCACAAACATACTTGATAGGGTATTTTTGTTTATAAATATTGATACAAGTTTTAACAAGAACAAATGCATACTGATATAATAGCGAAACAACATTAAAACAGAGGTGAACCAAATATTTGGCCCTGGTTGTTTTGGGACGGTTATCAGGGAAGACAAATAACTGCCTTTACTTAGTATGTATTTTTTCTAAATAAAGGAAAGTTCATGCATGAGTGATACTAATGTTGTTAAATAGCAGGATATGTAAATATATCAGACGAGCACTATTGAACAATGATTGGCTAATGTGGCATGCTTTTCATTTAAATGGAATCAATGTTTTTTACATGGCAAAGTCACTGTGGTATACCGTACCCTGGATATTGCTATGTACAGTGAGTATTGGTGAGTATTATCATTGGATTTCGCGACGCCGGAGATCGAACGAGGGTAAGTTCAGTTTCAATTTTTAGTGTTTTTGAGTTTGTTTGATATAAATTTGATAAATAATTAAATCATTTGATCATTTTCCTAGTCCCTGAAAACCCGTAAATGTTTCGATATTGCTTAAAAAGGTAATAAGAAGGCAAAACTCGGCTCTTTACTAACGCAATAAATAAACTAGGGTCTGTCAAATTTGATTTTTTTTGTTTATATTCTTCCGTAAACGAAAAACTTGAATCAAGCAAATTGTGATCCCTAAACCAAAGAAGCTTTAGTCCAAATTTCTGAAAAAATTATGAAAGTACAACAAAGATATAGGTAAAAAAAATATACAATCAAGTGTACCGAGTATTGATTTAGTGTGTGCCGAGTATTGCATTCTAGCTCAACGTTAGTGTACCGAGTATTGTACAACATAATGAGTAAATTAGAATGGTAAAACGATACCTTTTGTCTGTTTCTTATATCTACTTATCGAGTAAGTCATTTCATTTTTCTGAAAATATACTGTTATATGATATGTATAAAACTACTTTAAAAAATCTTTTTAAAAGACGATATGACCGATAAAGAGGTAAAGAGAAACATGAGTTTCACTGATCAATTGGTAATTAAAATTGGCAAAGACTGATATAAATTCTTTATTGTGTATGGTAAAACATGTATGCTAATAACCTCGGACCTAGGCGACTCATGCTTGGCTGCAGGTTTGTCACGGTTAATGTCAAGTCGTACCTATTAGGGTGACACCCCTTTTTTTGTACGCAGTATTCAGTCTGATTTTAGAGAGTATTCAGTACTGGTGCGCAGTACTCGCCCGACGCAAAATGTGGAGAAAACAGTACCCGGTCAGTCTCGGGTCCCGAAATTAAATGTAGGCAGTAATCGCCCTCAATTTTAGGAAATACTCGGTACTCATAGGGGAGGGGTTACACACCCATCTATGGATGGGTATTGCAATAAAATAATCAATTTTACGAAAGCAATTGCAAGTGTCAAATTCTTCAGAAGTTCTTCTATACTCCATGTCAGTATAGTTATTTTTTTTTCTGATCGCCTGAATGTTCAATGAAAGGTTTCTATTAATTTGATCATTACAGAGCGGATTCATGATTTTTTACCAAAGGGTGTCTTCTATATTCCAGAAAGGGTCCAAAATCTTTCGAACGTCTGCTTTCATTGTGATTTTAATAAAACATACCTTATATTTTTGAAATCCCACGGGGTGGTGGTCCTAACCCCCGCCCCTCTGGATCCGGCATGCGCGGATCCAGAGGGGGTCCGTGTGTTCAGACCCTCAGGAATTTTAGAATTCTCTTAAACTCACGTAGACATTGGACGCTGTGGATGTTATTTTCTTAAAATCACATCGAAATTGGAGGCCCGTACAGGGTTAGACCCCACACCACCCCCCCCCCCTCCCCCCACCCACCCCATCCCCTGGAAAATGGTGGTATATGTTGGATCCACTCTGGCCAAAATTCCTGGATCCGCGCTTGATCAGTGCCTGCATTAAACATAGTAAGCTAAGAAGGTAGGTAGGAAGCTCTATATTCAATTCCATTCTTAAATATGCTCAGGTCGAGTAAAAGCTTGCCATGCTGCAAAAATTCTCCATTTGATAACGATTTTGTGGATATTCTGTAATAGCCACGTAGGTCACACAACTTCGAAATGCTTCCTTTGCATATACACTGTCAATAAGTATACACAATAATTTATATTTAACATTAAATGTGGTATATACTCTGTAGGTACTCCTTGCAGTTACTCAATATTAATGGCCAATACTCGGTACACTTGAAAGCAATACTCGTGACACCGGCGAGCAACACCAAAACAATACTCGGTACACTGACATGCATATTTATTATATAAATGCACTGTCATCTGTGATTCCCTTGTTGATTAAACATTTACAACATAAACTCTAATGTCGGGATCACAATTTGCTCGATTCAAGTTTTTCGTTTACGGAAGAATATAAACAAAACAATCGAATTTGACAGACCCTAGTTTATTTATTGCGTGAGTAAAGAGCCGAGTTTTGCCTTCTTATTACCTTTTTAAGCAATATCGAAACATTTTCGGGTTTTCAGGGACTAGGCAAATGATCAAATGATTTAATTATTTATCAAATTTATATCAAACAAACTCAAAAACACTAAAAATTGAAACTGAACTTACCATCGTTCGATCTCCGGCGTCGCGAAATCCAATGATAATACTCACCAATACTCACTGTACATAGCAATATCCAGGGTACGGTATACCACAGTGAAAGTGGGTTATCGAAAAAGTTATTAATGATTGTATTCATCTAGATTCTATTGATTATATATGCATTCTATATATTCTGAGCATAATAATAAATACTGATAAAGGTGAACGACTGTTTAGGGACTTGGTGTAAACGTACGAACATTGATGTAAGTTTTTAGACATACTAGGTAAGGATGTGATTTTCCAAAAATATGTGTTTTTATTATTATCTATGTTAAGTATCAGAATTACTTCCCATAAAATAAAAAACAACTGTTTTCGTTATACAAATGTTTTGCTTAAAACAAATTTAATGGCTAGCATTACAAGAATTAACCATTCTGTCTTTGTTTAAAGTTCTCCGGCCATGTTTTGTTTCATGAACATATTTATGTTTATTAAAATTGAAATCAATACACAGCACTAGATATTTACAATTCACACATTGCAATATCTGTGAAAAGCGAGAATACGATTTTATTTCATGACGTAGAAAACTTTGAACAGGTAAATTAATCCACAGGTAAAATTAATGTATTTATCAATTATCTGGCAATAGTTGTGCTGCTATACAATTCAGATTTACCTCATAAAAGTAGTATCTTCGTCATGCAAATAATACCTATTTTTACATACAACTTAGTAGCGATTTTAAATATATGTTTCTTTCCGGGACTATCAAGAATTCTTCATATGAAGAGTTACATTTGTTAATTAATAATACCACAAAAAGGGTGGCCATTCATCTTTAAAAATCGCTAAAAAAATTCACAAGACATTGTTTTTCTAAATTGCATAATTATAAAACTGCATCCCATTTCATTGAAATCAGAACGAGATTCCTATGAACGTATAATTCATTTTTATAGCCGACTTGTCTTGTCGTACATTTAACAGATTGTTCTCATTTGTCTCTGGCTTCTGCCTAGTCTCCGAGTACTTGCTTTGTGTCTTTCTCGTCTTTTGTTGTTATATTCATATATACATGATCATTTATGTCTTATACTTATATCGCCTATTAATGCTGGCGGGTAGATCCCTGTTTTCACTGTCCCGTGTTATTGGGGTGACAATAGGGTAAAAGTGAAGTTTCGTGCACCCCAGAATCTGGTTTAAATCACAAGCGGCTTTTTTTTAACTGACCGTTCCAAGGCGGTAGTCCTATTGTAAACCCTTTTTTTGTGTTTGTGACGTCATATGCCTTTATTCTTTGTTAACATTGCCATTAATGTTTGTCATTCGGTGTGTTTTGGGGTTTACTGTGCTCTGTGAAAGCTGCATTTCCTGTTACATTTATACTTATTCCAATTTTGGAAGCTAACCCTGTTGAAAATGCGTTTATGTTTGTGATGCTATATCCTGCCTTTTATTCATCTTTGTACTTATTGTTTGTTTGTATGTGTGTTTTTGGTTGACTGCGGTCCTTCCAGTTCGACATTTATATATACTTGTATAACAAATGACTTTGTAGCATTATTAATTGTCATATTTATGTCACTTTATCGTTGACCCAGAACACATACAGATTCGTATTTCATCTATTAAACTGACATGCGCTTTATGTGCTAATGTTATTTTGTTCAGTATATTTATGTTCATTATTCTTTTGGTAAATAATTTTTTTTTTGACTCCTGCCAATTGAAAGAATATTTTCAACTCGAAATTTAGCATGAAATCGTACGAATATGTTGAACATATAGATATAAATATCGTACAGGAAAAGCAGCATTCAAGGACGACAGTCAACTATGAGAGGCCATACGTGACTATATGTTGTAAGATAAATATATACGTTGTGTGTAAAATATATATATTGAATACAAAAATATACATGATACAGACAAATATATACGTTACTCCGAAATAACATATATTTTTGTATTCAGTATATATATTTTACACACAACGTATAGTCATAGTCAACCACAAACACACACAGAAACAAAGAACAAATTTAAAGATGAATAAAAGGCCAAATAAGATATCACAAACACAAAATGGTTGACAATAGGGCTACCGCCATGGAACGGTCAGTGGCAAAAAAGGCCGCTGGGGGTTGGGGCATTATAGCAGACTGATACATAATTAAAGTGGTTTTTTTTTTTCAGCATATTAATTTTGCGCAAATTTAGTAGTGCAATACGTATCCGCTGATGAACGAATGCATGTATCTCAATACAGTGACTATATTTGTCACTGGACTGCTTGGCAGTTTACATGGTCATCTGGATATTGGATATGCATGAGAGGAGTGTGGGGGGAGGGGGTAGAAACGGATATAGATTGGGAGGATGTATTGTGATCTATAAGGGTGAACAATATTTATCAGTGAACATTTTATCGAATATTTAAAGCTTAAAATGAACATTGTTTTAACAAAAACTTCTAAATCCATCTTGATTTAAATATCTAACATTCGCCAGCATATACTTAAAAACTCGAATAGTTTACATTATTACATATATATGGCCCTTTTTCATATTAAACATAATTTATTTGTTGACAAGTCCATGTTATTTTCTGGTTATTGTGACATTCTGAAGTAGTTAATTTTGATACTTATAAATTACCTTGCAATGCTTCTCTGCTTAGCTTTAATCATTATTATAAATATATAAAATAAAGTGATTTTGACAATGAAAAACGACAAGGTTTCACTTGCGAACACTGACATCCTAAACATGTAGTTTTTATCTATAATTGAATTATTTGATGTAATTTTAACATGCTATTATAATGTATAGACTTTTGTGTGCTTGTGCAAGCAATGAGGACAATATTCAACTTCGCCTTCCAGTCAAAATGATTTCTGATGACATGCGTAAATGTTTATCTATCCTTTATTGTAAACATGTGCTTTATTTGTTTTAGAATTTGATTGGAGCATAATTGTATTGATGTGTACATTAAGAACATAATCATAACATTTACAAAATGCATAATTAAATCAAGTTTTACATGCAAACATGCTCGCTTCTTTGTATACCGGTGTATACCGTGGATCGATGTGTTCTAGTGTTAGAGCGTTGGACCCATGACCCAAAAGTCATGGGTTCGATTCCAGTCATTGCCATATGCGTTGTGTCCCTGAGCAATATACTTTATCTGCATTGCTTAGTACTGGTTCTACCCAGGAAGACATCGAGAGTGATACAAATAAGTTCATAGAGCTTTCGTTACAATCGATGTAAAATAAATAAGTTAAAACTTATACCGGTGTATTTGTCATAAAATTTACCCAGTTAAAAGCGAAAACATAACATGTTAAAACTATGTGTGATACATATGTAGGATGTAGGATGATAACATAATCTATTACCTTTCAATATCCATCAACATATTTCCAATTTTAATTCAACTGGCATGTTTTTATGTTAGCACCGGATGTTGATCATATTTGGGAACATGTGACCTTATTGGCCAAGCTTAACACTAGCAGACGACACTAAAAGAGCAAACAATTTTGAGACAGGCATGCTATTGTTTTCTGCAAAAGAGAAAACAATTTTTTCCTTTTAAAATGCAAACTATTTCATGATTTTGATTTTTCCTGTGTTGACAAATAGAGGCAATCTAGATCAACACATTTGCATAAAACATCATGGGAATGGGATTTTTACAATATTCCGGTAATAAGCGACCACCGGCAAACAGGGGGAATCACCATATACGATTAGTATACAGACATATATCAGCTCTAAGGATGGTGAGCTATAAAGTGCTCAAACATGCATTATATATATTCTGTGTGTGGTCCCACATTTGAGATATTTAACTTAAATATAATATTGTGTTTTGTATTTCCTCATTGCCTCAGAGTAACATGGACATTTCATGTGAAATTCGAAACGAAACTCACATTCTATATCATGAGTATTTTAAAATTGACAATCTATTGATGCCATACCGATCTGTTTTAGAAAATGTGACGATAACCTTATTCTACTTATTAAACTTCTTAAATCGCATGGAATACATATAAATAGTGCAAATTCTTACGGATGGTGGGAGGTGTACAGTTCTGGTTCTACGCATGGAAACTGGGTGGTTCTCTACCACAAATAATCGACCGATATATGACCTTCACATGTGTTGAAAATGGTGTAAAACACCATACCAACATACAAACAAAACATAAATAGGTTTCATATTGAAAATTATTTTTCACATCGTATTATGTTTATCAGCATACTGTGTTTAAGACACAATCAATTATTCTTTGCTTTGTATGAATACTAATACAAATTACAAGTAACTATATCAGGGTTATCTCAAACCGAGCGGAAGAAAATAGTTTTGATTATCCACTGCGTATGGCTCGTATGCTCCCGCTCCCATCCTCACCACACCCACGCTCCTCTATTCATGCTATTGGTATTCAACACATCATATTTCGCTGTATGTTGAGGCATACTTTCATAGTTTTCAATAGTGTTGACATACATCCCGCGTCTTGCAAAAAAAACACATACATCACCATTTCCCATCGTCATATTCACTAAAGAAGAACGTGTAAAACAAGATTATCATGCAGATATGCACTTTTCTGCTTAACAAAGGGGTGACCTAATATATTTTGCTTTATTTAGACACTGACCAATAAAGCTAATCAATGCGAAATCCCTCAGCGTTTGTTGTACGTAACGTTATCTGGCGTCATGCACGTTACCTGACGTCACAATACAAACAAAAAAACGAAATCAATGCGGCGATAAGCTTAACATTCTGAAAAATAGGTAATAATAGTAATTCATACAGAAAATGTGGATAATCTACATGATAAATAGAATATTATGTCAGTGCCTTTTACTATCAAGTTTATTAGGCTCGGAACGAAAACGAAGGCAGAGCCTTGCCATTCTTCGTTTTCTAAGCCTCGCCTAATAAACTTGATAGTAAAAGGCACTGACATAATATTCTCTATTTATTTTTGTTGAATGGTGCAACGTATTCAGCAGAGTAGCGAGGCATACTCATACTCCCATGAGTAACATTCAAAATCGAAACAACACTAGTTTAAAGACTAGTGTAGGAGGAGGGGTCATATGGCTCCACACCTACACATACACATACACCCCCGTGAGTTCCTTGGACACTGGCCATTCTACGTACCTGGTATCGGACAAGAGACGGTTACTAACTATCGAAAACTAACACTCACAAAATATATTATCCTACATATTAATACGCTCGTGTCTACTTATAAACAATAATACAATTATATAAAGCAGAGTTTATAAATATAGATATAAAAATCGAACAGGAAAAGCAGCATTTAAGGACGACAGTCAACCACAAACACACACAGACACAACGAACACATTTAAAAAAAATAAAAGGCCAAATAAGACATCACAAACACAAAAGGGTTGACAATATACCGCCTTGGAAGGGTCAGAGGCAAAAAAGGCCGCAGGGGGTTTAAACCAGGTTTAAGGGTGAACCAAACCTCACACTTACCCTACTGTCAACCCAATAAAACGGGACAGTGTAAATAAAGAAATCCCCGCCATGAACTATTCTCTAACCAACAAGGCAGCATTAACAGGCAATATAAGTAAAACACAAAGATGCTCGTGTATTTATAAATAAAAAAAATAAATAAAAAAAAACCTATATGTACAGCATCAGGGAATAAAGTCTCAGTTATGAGTTAGGAAGAAATAGTTGTAGACTGACAATAGCATTTTTCCAGTGCTTAATCACTTTAAAATTAGCGACTGCTTTTATGTTTGTGTGGAAACACTGGAAACAATCAAAACTACATTTTATGGGTTTAATTTTTTCGGTTATTTTTATACATTTGACAACAATAAATGTTGTTTTAACTTCTGTTTGAAAATGACCGAGCGCACGCTTCCATCTTTGGTTGCCAAACAGTCTTCAAAATGCAATGTATGTATCATATATGACGGTTTGTAATTGTAGTAGTGTAGTAAATGGACAACTTTATCCTGCTGCCACACTGGAATACCACATACACTTCTCAAAACTGCTAACTACACCGCTCACGTTTTGGGTTATATATATCGATGGGTTGAATGTTTTTCAATAAAATAAAAAGGAAATACCAATTCAATCATTTTTACATCATTTCATTTTATTTTTTTCATGGGCAATGCTAGAACTAAACCACAATAAGCAATTACAAACGACCCATGTAAACACTAAAGTCACACTTTTCCCATATCTATTACAAACGACCCATGTAAACACTAAAGTCACACTTTTCCCATATCTACATGTAGATATGGGAAAAGTGTGACTTTAGTGTTTACATGGGTCGTTTGTAATTGCTTATTGTGGACATGTAGATATTGGAAAAGTGTGACTTTAGTGTTTACATGGGTCGTTTGTAATTGCTTATTGTGGTTTAGTTCTAGCATTGCCCATGAAAAAAATAAAATGAAATGATGTGAAAATGATTGAATTGGTATTTCCTTTTTATTTTATTGAAAAACATTCAACCCATCGATATATATAGCCCAAAACGTGAGCGGTGTAGTTAGCAGTTTTGAGAAGTGTACATATTACCCTCATTCAGTCAAATTATATACTCAGAACATTTGAAAACGCAACTCTTGGTATTTTTTTTGAATTTCTAGAGTGTAATTTAAGTCCTCGTTCAAAATGTGTTTTAACAGAAAGGTAGAGCACATCTTATGTAACTGTTGAAACCACTAGAAGAAGAAAACCTCCCTAATTCACTATATGCAGTTTATTTGTTTTTTCTTGCAAATGATCTACAAGCAGATGTTCGTGACTTGGGTGAATACACGTGCACGGCTTCAAATGAGTTTGATTCAGTATCCAAGAACGTGACGATACTGCCATCGTTTCAGTAACCTGTCTTGCATATGTGTCATGCTCGGCCGTTTCCAAAGGTCCATTATTATACTCTTTTTTTTGCACACTCAGTACATTTGAAAACGCAACACTTGGTATTTTATGAAATTTTCGAGTGGATTTGAAGTCCTTGTGCAAAACGTTTTTTAACTGAAAGTAGCTGAGTGAATCTTATGCAACTGTTTATCACCATATGTTAACCTTTGAGACTAAGAGAGTGTAATAATATAAAATACAATCTTGATTTGAAAAAACAACAAAAAACGGCAGACTATAAACAATCGAAAGTCAACAATGTTGCGTTTTTTAAAATGTACTGAGTATGCTGGCACCGAAATTACCAGACCTCGTGCTGTCCTTTATATGCTGGACGTTACGGACCTACTGGTACCATTTTTTAAAGAAGATTTGGTGTGACCCGGTCAGGGATTGAACTACCTCCGCCTTTTTGCAGAAACATTTTCATCTTTAGTTTAAATGTGATATGCTTGAAGAAAAAAAAGTATTGTCAACATAATTTACAATTTCACCTTGTTCAATGCTTATAATTAAAAGTTAGAGTCAAAAAAGCACCTTTCAATTCCACGTGGAAAATTTGAAATGTCCAACTGGAATGTTTGTATGATGGTGAGACAAATATCTTTCAAATCTATCACATTCACGTTAAAAAAAACACAAGGAAGAAAAAATGATTTTGGAAGAAAACTATATTGTCGACCTATTTATTCGAAAAAAATAGGTCGACATTATAGTTTTCCTCCAAAATCAAAGCGGTCGCTTTTGTAAATTTCACAACATTTTAATATATTGTTTAGACAGTCAAGTTTCAATAACAAACACAACTGATGTTCATGAATGGAGATTGAAAATACAGGTTCAGCGTCGTATTCACCACTTAATGCATTATGTACAGATATTTTATACCGCACAATTTAATTTAGTCGTCAAAATGAACAATATAATGGAAGAGTTGGCATTATTTCACCATACGTGGCAGATAATTGGAAAGTATGGTCTCCCGAGTGATTAATAATGCAACACCATATAGAAGTATTATGTTCCATCGCTGTTCATTTTTCATCACCGGCTATATAATGACGTTTATTTGTCTAAAAGAATGCAAAAATCTTAGCACGCCTAATTTAAAACAATTTTCTTTTGTCATCTCATGCTCAAAGCTTGATATTATATATTATTTTTTCGACAGACATATTTCAATACCGTTCATGCATCGAGATTGAAACCGACCCCAGATTGACATGGTGTCTGATTATGTCTGACATTTTCTAAAACTACTATTTCTTAATAAGTGTGTTGATTTTATTGACATACCAAGAATATTTTGCGATAGTCGTGTTGTTGATTCTATTACTATTTTTTTTTAGAAAGTCCAATAATTTGTTAAAAGTATAAAATACCTTTTATAAATATCATTTTCAACTACAACAAAATAGTTTCAGACCTTGACATAGAAAGTACCACTCCTAAGTTATGTTAGTGTAAAACATCCAAATTACGCATATTGTGCTATGCTCCGACACGTCATGTCATAATATATACTGAACAAAATTCCTAATTACTCATTTTTGTATCTTAACTAATTTTCTTATTTTAAATATATTTTAGAATAGATATGTGATAAGTATTTTGTTTTGACTCATAGTTTGTAAAACATTTTTTTTTTTAAATTGTTACTTCTTTTGAGAGTTACCCTCCCTTTATATGAAAACATGAAATGTGCTGATAAAACACATAACATGAGTCAAAGATCGTCTAAAGATATAAAATTCTTAAAATTGGTATGAAATAATACAAAAAAACAAAAATTTGACCCATTTATCGCAGATTCTCCGTCTATAAAAAAATGAAATATGGAAAATCTTAAATTACCTCCCTTTAAATTAAATAGTGTTTGAAATTCAAGTAACTGTAATTCAGTGTTAACATTAAATATTTCGAAAATTTCTTTTGCAAACGCATTTGTAGTGGTAATTCTAAAACATGATGTCAAAATAATTTTAACTGGCATATTTAGAATTAGGAATATCGAAAACTTCACTAATTCGAAGTCCTTAATAAAATCCAATAAACCCAGTTGTATAAGTGTTATAACTTATTTCTAAGAAAACACATTGACTTAAAAGTTTTAAAATATGTTCATGCAATCATAGCAGACGATTTACACTCGTTATTTTGCAGTTTAACCGTATCTCTAATCAAGCTCAAAATACACAAAACAATGAGAGTACTATTGAAATATTCTTAGGTAGGTACTTAGCAATTTGGTTTAGTGTATATATTAACGTATTTGCCATTTGTTTTCTAAACATCCGAAGTTAAGATGAGTTACAAATAGCAATTTCAACATACAGATCCGATGACGTCACCGAAACAGCGCGCATCAAAGCTGCGTGTGTGATAATTGTTTACTATCACTCTGCGATTTACTACCACCCTCTAATATCACCCTCTCGTAAGATAGTAAGAAATTACACATTGTTGTCTATGGGGATTTATTTCGTTTCGCAAATTAAAATCGGGAATCCAAGAATTTCGTAACACATTTGAGTTAGTTCCTGCTGATAAGGCAGTAATAATGTAATTATTTTTTCACGTCTACATTACGTAAATGTTTTATCTCTGGAACTCGGGAGCACTTATTCTAAATACTGCAGTTCAGTCTACTGAGGATGATGTTTCCATGCTTATCACTCGGTGAACCACTTTCAATGCTGAGGTAGACGAAAAGCAAAATAAACATCTAACTATGTACTGGCTTCCTAAATTACACAAACATCCTTATAAAGCCCTCTTTATTTCTAATTATAGTGCCTACGCCACTACAAACATCTCCAAATGTGTAACTTCTTGGCTTACTGCCTTTAAAGATCACGTTAAACAACATGTGCTAAAGCTTATGATAACTCTGTGATTAATCTGTGTGTTATACTTATATTGATGATTTTAATGCTGTCTTGTTGGTAAGAGAAAATAACCTGGATGGGATTACATTTTATTGATACTGTCTCGTCTCATGAACAGACTCAATCAAATCGAGACTGCAATATTTCGTATGTGTCGTGTTCGGCCGTTTCCAAAGGTCCACTCTCATACTCTTTTAATACCTTCTTTCAGATTCACATTAGACACTATTTCCTGACAAACTATGGAGCGAAGGGACCCGTTAGAACGAGTGCCAAGTATGTTTTATGAGGATGTTCTCCTATGTACAATACATCACTGTATGAAATATGTCTTCAAAAGCGTGGTCTGTAATTTATAGTCTCTAATGTATTTTAAAATATCACACGGAAGTCTTTACGTCTTTACGTAATACAAATAAGTAGTATGCTTCGATTTATAATTACAGTTTCATTGAATTTGGACTTATTTAAATAAAAGAATATCAAAATTGGGAGTTGTCACGTGTTCTTCGTTAGGTTGAATATATCAAGTGCAATATAATCAACTTAATAGTGATATATGAACACAACTTGCTTTAACATTTTCAAAAAAGTAATAATAATGATTGCAAGTAAGCAAGTTATATAGAAACGACAAACGGCACAACGAGATTTTAAACAAATCAAGATTGCCGTTTGTCACTTTAAACGTTTTGTTTTCTTTATTAATGCAAGGTGTACGGGCAAATAATGACTAATTCTTCTTCCTTCGATTAACACAGACAAGTGAGAGTGCTGCCATGGTAAATCAGAGGCCCTGTGTACGAGTCCCGGTTGAGTTACGATCTTGTGTTATCGCCCGATATGTGAAATAAATGTTTTTGTTTTAAAACTGATGCGATAACACCGATCGAACCTAAACTGAAACAACATATATTCACGATATGCAAAACGGATCATAATGGGTCTCATCGCACTATCCTGTTCCAGGCATGGAGAAATATCCGCTTGATTTCCCGAGCGAAGTAATTCCAGTTCCACGAACATACAAAGGGGCATGCGATAAGGAGGACCTGTACCTTAAAAATGACGATAATCATATAACGCAGTGACCAAATCATCGCGTAAGACCGGGAAAAAAGCGCCGGAGCATGGTAAATGTAGAATATGTATAAATATAAACTCGTGCTCAGGCAACTGACAGTTTAATCAGGAAGGATATCTGATTATAATAAGGGAGCCTCATGAGACATTCGAAGCATTGAACAAGAACATGACAAATTATGTAGGTCTTAACAAAACACGTTTGATTAGCAATAACCCGATGCAGCTAGAATACCACATGTTACAGCTACCATTTCAAAGGAATAACGTCTGATAAAGCAATATACCGTATCATTAAATAAGACACAACGCAGACGACACGAAAGCGTTGGGGTGTCTTGGGAACTGTTGACATATAAGAGGTTTACTGAGAGAGAAACATGCATCCAACCAATCGTTAAAACCAAATGGCAAGATCATTTTCTATCAGCCGTTTCTCTGTTAGCCATATGAGTGTAGGGTTTATGAACTACATTTTACAGTTTTGATATATCTTGCATACACACAAGTGGTTCAAAATTTCGTTTGGAAGACTATTGCATAACCATGCACAAATAGTATTACATTGTGAAATAGATATAATTATATGCAATGTAAATCAACTATAAACATGTATGCATAAACTTAAGAGTATAAAATACTCTTGAGCTGCTAAAGGTAATCATGTCAAACCAATGAAAAGTCCAAAATATATAAAAAAAATAAAAACATTGTCAGTGACTTGTCACTAGTAATCCAGTTAATCATGTGAGGCTAATGTAAAACATTATACGAAAAACGTTCAAAAAGTAATTTATTTTAAAAAATGAAATAAAACAAAACATTATATTGTTTTATACTTTCAAATCAATATCTCTTGAATAAAATGCAAGCTATCTGTCCTTTCAATCATAGCTTGATTTAACAGGCTGACACGACTGATGTCGTGAGGTGTAGCGGCTTCCAGATATATGTTGTTCTTTTTCAGTATTGGAAACAGAAAAGTTGTTAAGCCTTAACCGGAAGATGCCGCGTTTCAGACATGTCATTTCATATTTCGCGGAAGTCTAACGCGGAACAAAGAGATTTCAAAGATGTGTTTTCTTTTACAAAATACCAATTGAAAGAATCAATAATGATTATCAGATTAAGATTATGAAAATCTGCCATGGGTATCTGGTGAAAATCTGGAACTCCAACACGAGGTATAATTGTTTTATCGAAAGCGAGGCTGAACAGAGGTTCCGATTAAAACAGTTATAACGAGGGTTGGACTTTCCTTATCTGTACCGGATACCCATGATATCTTCGTTTTCTTTCATTCCACTGTCATTGTGTGTGTTGACGTCGCCAACTATCAACGTTAACCCTAGTTCTGGTTCATAACCTAGTTTGCAAACAAAAACAATTAATATGTAAACATGTTGACTTGATTATTTTACCATTTTACGTATCTTAAGGCGAAAATGCCAATATTAACCCATACAAAAGTTAAATGACTATAACAAATGTCTAATGCTATATCTTTTATTCATCAATTATTAGTACAGATTTTCACATGCAAATGAGCTAATGGAGTACTAATGAATGACTAATAAATTACTTTAATGAAAGACAAATGAGATACAATAAATGACTGATAAATGACTGCAAGGGAAGACAAATAAGATACTAACAAACGACTAGCAAATAATTGCAACGGAATAAATACTGATAAAGGTGATCCTTTGGGAGCAACAAACACAATTCAGAGAATAAAGCAGCAGACTCGGTTTCGGAAGACAAATATGATACGAACAAATGACTAATAAATGACTGCAATGAAAGACAATTATGATACTAACAAATGACTAATAAATGAGTGCAGTCGAAGACAAACAAGATACTAACAAATGACTTATAAATGACTGCAATGGAAGACAAATAAGATACTAACAAATGACTAACAAAGGATTGCAATGGAAGACACATAGAGTACTTAACAAATTACAAATAAAAGATAACAAGAAACGTCACTGTAAGTGACAAATGACCCCGAAGTGGCTTGTGAAATCTGTTGTTGAAATTATTCCAATTGATGCTTGATTTCCGGAATAATTTGAAATTTCAGAGAATCTGATTTTCTTTCAAATATCTGCAGAAGAAAATCTATTAATTTTATTAGTCATACATACATTTGGCCTGCTGCAAATGCATATAATGTATTTTATCCATATGTACTGACATAGTAAAAATAAACCTTGATGCTGCCAGTATTAATTTGAGGTAACGTTTTCGCCATTTGACGAACGTGTCTGTGTCCGAAGTGGCCTGCCTAGTTACTTCCCTTATATGCATTATCGCCATTTGCATAAACATTCGCAACATCTCGTGCACTGCTTCGCAGCATTACTCGAATGTATTACGCAGGTTCCTATATTGGTTACGTCATCGCGCGTTAGATTCCCGCCAAAACCGTCAAAACAAATTTGCAAAGTTATCATCCAAATGTTATTCAGCCGATTGCTCCATCAATACGTTATTTATATGAAAGCAGTGATAAAACCATCAACTGCATTGTAAAAAACAAACATTCAACGCAAATTATACATTAACATGTGTGGGTAGCGGCCATATTGTTTATATAGCAACAGTGCACATTTTCTATGCCGTTGCCTTCCGGCTAACAGAAAGTCAAGATTTTGAAAATAACGAAACGCCGTGATACACACGAGGCGGGAACCCGAATAATGACGGGATTGGCCGAGCGTTCACGATTGTTACATAAAATGAACACACACATTTAGTTATACAGTTTCAGGCCCGTAGCTACGCTGAGGCACACCGAGTTTTGGGAATATACCAAACATAGTAGGCTTTCTAATGGCCGGAATATCAAATAAAATCACTGAAAGAGACTTGTATTTGTCGTAACTTCAAACTGAAAATATGGCCTGGGAATGTAGAAATCAACAGTTTTCCGCGGAACATGTCCTCAGACCCCGCTAGGAAAGGTTTACCTCGGTTAAATTTCAGGGCTAGCTATAACAGGCCTGAGTTTACATTCAAAATAACTTGTAAATAATTTTTGTTGAACCAAAATAACTTAAGTTGTTTTTGTTGAATGTATACAGTGAACTGTAAATACTGCACAGTACTGAATCAGTGCTAATATAGACTGTATTATGTGTATTAGAATACTTGTTTGGTTTATAATTTATTCTTATACATACAAAACAAATGCAGACTACTAATAAAGTACAAATTATAGTAATGCTTTGAAAGTTTAAACATCTTGCACACATTCTACTAGTGAAATCTTGATAGTGTAAATAAACCTTTAAATAATGACTTACTTTAATGGTATCTTGAATGAATAATGCCATGTATATCCTTGTTTTATAAACTAATGTATCACTTCCCAAGTCATGCACATATAAAAACAATATATTTCATAATCATTTATTATTGTTCCAAAACAAGATGGCAGATATTTCTGTATAAACACACTTGTTTGAATATAGAAGCATCAGTTTCATTGGCTAATGAAAGTCACATGACCAACTGTAACACTGCCAGCCTCCAGTCTTAATTAATTTATTACAATCATCAGATGTGGCCAAAGTAAGATATCGCATACGGGTAATCATAAACTCATTAATATGAGTGCTGATATTCAAGTATTCATGATCAATGGGTTACAAGTACTGTATCTTTAAATTATTAAATGCAAATAAGCACTTATGATATATACATTTTTTTTAAGACAGACATGAAATAATTAAAATAATTGTAGTGCTTATTTACAATGTATAGTCAGGGTTTTTATATTATAGTATAAAAACTCTGTTATAGTGTAGAATATCTGTTATTAAAAAGAAAATATATAACTACCACAACAAAATCGACCATCATATATGGCTACCATTTGCTAAGAATGACGTAAAATACCATTCAAAGTAACTTGATAGAGTTGAACACATGTTGCATAACAATTTCTAATTTAACAATTTCATGTCACGAATTCAAGTTTCGTAAATATCAAATACAAAATGAAGGAGCTAGAGTGTTCCCAGTGTTTAATATGGCATTTTTCAGAAAAACAAGGGTCAACCCTGGTGTTACTTATCCGATCCGGCTGGTTTTCAAACTTGTCTGGGCTTGTTTGATATAATGATACTGGCAAAGTTTCGTACAGATCCCGTAATAATGAAGTCCCTATTGCTCTAACAAGGCAACAGCTAACGACGGACGGACGACGGGACGACGAAGACGACGGGCGGACGACGACGAAGACAGATTCGCCATCCCATAAGCTCTGCTGGCTTTCGGCCAGTAGAGCTAAAAACTACTGCCTTATATGGGAATGATCGCAGACATGGCATAACAATATCTACAAACACCGACTGCCTTATATGGAAATAATTAGTTTTATTATAACTAGAATAATAATTCAATCAAATTAAATTTTTCTGGCGTTTAAATGCGGGTTTAAACTCTTTAATGGATGGCAAATTTACATTAAAGTGCTAACGCTCTTCGTGGATTTTTCCATTTACAAGTAGTAGGCTCGAATTAACCATTCGCCAAATCGCCATAGGCAAAATATCAAAATCGCCAGACATCAGCCGTCTGGCGAATCCAAATTTCCGACCGATTTTGTCTTAAAAAAATCTCGGAAAATTCCGAATTCTAATACACGGAGTCTTTGACTGTTTATAAGACAATATTCCGCTTGGTGGTATTAGCTAATTAGCGACAATCGATTTGGACTGATAAGTAATTATCTCAGTATGTATTGAAAACCTCTGTAAATGGTCGTGTGTGC
This sequence comes from Cyrtodaria siliqua, assembly GCA_037043455.1. Classification (NCBI taxonomy): domain Eukaryota; kingdom Metazoa; phylum Mollusca; class Bivalvia; order Adapedonta; family Hiatellidae; genus Cyrtodaria; species Cyrtodaria siliqua. Next base: position 162,095 of record JAWPHD010003338.1, on the reverse strand, counting down.
GATTGACGTCGCCCACTGTTCCGCCTCTCGCTGTCAATCAACTAGTTTGTGTCCCCGCGCTCGATATTATCCATATATTTAATGGCGTTATCGAGCCGGGTAAAACCTCAAATAACGTGGCGACCTCTTACGGCCAAAATGGCTGATCAAAACAGAAAGTGTGACAATGTTTGTTTAAGAATTAATAAGCCATAGATGCTCTGTTTAAGGACTATTGGTCAGCCATCTTTGAAAAGAAAATCCAAAATGGATGGGGTATGGTTAATTGAAATTTTCATCCAAATGCATATTATAGGCATGAACATTGTCAATGATTTAATAGATGACAGTAATTCAACACTATTGATGTGAACACAATATCAGATACAATATTTATTTGGCGGAAATAGTGCCCTTTATATTCAAAAATATTAGTAAAATTTTAGTCTCAGATGTTTTGTATTTTATGTTAAATAAATTTGTCCATAGAATTGTCCATTTATCTAAAGTGTTGAATGTCCACTAATTAGTTGTACAAGCAGTAGCGTAAACTGGAACAATGGCAAGTGTGAACGTGTTTGATCCGCAGTTTGTAAATTGTGGCAATTGTATTTTTGATTGTTCAATCAACCTGAAACAATAGACTGAACAGTCTGACAATACTACAGGTGCGATTAATCAAAATATTGGTACAGTTTTAGAATGAGTTAATGAATGAATGAATGAATGGTGTGACTTTTATTTCTTATTCTATGCATGATAGTCGTGGTGTAGTAAATATTGTTTTTATCTGAGCCCGATACTTATATTTAATTATCGGTGGTATTTTTTCATTTATTTTTGTTTTCTTACTTAATTTTCGATTCAGTTGTTCCACTAGTCCGGCCGATTAAAGGCTCTGGGTATTGTTTACCCACTAATAGGATATGTCGTCTGCTTTTTAATTTAGTCTTTTGACTGTTACTTGTGATATGCAGGCTTCATAACCGCTGCTCCCAACTAAATTCCATTATGTTTATTTCGCTCTTCGGGGCATTTAATTTTATTAGAAACTGGGATCATACGCCGTACGACATGGGGAAGAAAGATACTCCATGTCCACCGCCATATGCATGCCATCTTCGGGATGGTTAAAATTTTGTACTATTGATTATATTAATATTGAGTTCTGCTCAACCCGGGGCTAAAGGGCGTGAGCGGTAGCTAGCATATTTCACTACCGCTCATGAACAGTCTCAATCAAACCGAGACTGCAATATTTCGTTTTCGGCCATTTCCAAAGGTCCATTAACATACTCTTTTTTAGTAAATATTTTATTTTTTATTATTGTGACATGTGCATAATATAGTCGTGGTGTATGTAGCATTTCTAAATTTTGTCTTACAATGCAACGCGATCTTTCTACTTTCTTTGGAACACCTGTTAAAAGGAAACAGCCAGAGACTGAGTCACAGACTCCAGCATGTATACCTTCTGTCCTTTTTAAAATGTCAGTCTTGACAATTTTTAAAAATTAAATTACATTAAATTAAATAAAAAAAAATAAAAAGTTTTGAATAGTGTTAAACTCAACTTTTAATTATAAACACTATTACAAGCAGAATGCAGCATGCATATGAAATGGAAATAGTGATACCCTATAGGTTGATATTAAAGCATACTCTTCTAACTTACTTTTGATGTGTACGTCTGGTTAAAGGAATTGTTAGGGCTTTAGCCAGATTTGACTAAAGGATTTAAACTCCTAGCGCTAGCCTAGACTACCGTCGTATAAAACCGCATAAACACCGAATAAATGCAAATAAAGTTTTACATGTATGTTAAATCTCAAATGACGAATTTAGGAAAATAGCAATGTTCACAATTACCTCCCGTTACGGTCAATGTGTAGACAATGATCTACTGACAGTACAAGAAAAAATTGTTATTAAACGACGTCACTTACATAATAATAAATACTGAAAAGTGGATCCATTGAAAGCAACAAACACAAACAATATATAAAATTAGCAGACTATTGAGTTTTATTGTGTCTGTTCGTGAGAGGTAATTTTAGTGCAACACCTCTCACGCATCCTAGCACCAGCTTAAGCGATATTCTACTTTAAAGCCACAAAGACTGGGCTTGATGATCTCAAAGGACCAGTAAGTAATAACACTACTGATTTGTAGTCGGGACAACTTTTTACGACCGTCACACAGCCCTGAACAAACGCTAGTGTGAATTATAATAAATACTGAAAAGGGGATCCCTTGAAAGCAACAAATACAAACAAGAGATAAATATATCAGACTCGGTTTTATTGAATATATACATGAGAGGTTATGTAAAGTGCATCACCTCCTTTCACGCCTCCTACCACCGGCTTATCATGAAGTCCACAACGATATTGTATGATAGTCCCGACTGTAGTTGATAAATGGAAATAGCAAAAGATATTTCGTGTTTTAGCTTTTTACAAACGGGCATTTTTCGCCTACTTTTAAAAAGTTACAAACTGCTTAAGTATAAACTTATTTACTTTACATCGATTGTATCGAAAGCTCTGTGAACTTACTTTAATCCCTCTGGATGTCATCCTGGGTAGGATCAGTACTAGGCGAATACGGATAAAGTGTCTTGCTCAGAGACACAACACATACGGTAATGACGGGGATCGAGCATACGACTTTTCGATCATGTACACTCTACCAGTAAACCACAGTGCTCCACAGACACTGAAACTACATTGTATAACGTTAATTTGTTTTTGACACTGACCGTTCCAAGGCGTTAGCCCTATTTAGCCTCAGTCACCCGGCCAGCTTCTTATTTCTTCGTTACGCTATGCTTCACGGATCCAGAACCAGGACCTGGGGAAAATAGGACGTGTGAAATCGCCCCTCCGTTGTTAACCGTGTCGAACACCCATTTTATATTATATTGTATGTACATATATGTAATACAACTTGGAACGAAAATCGTAGAAATTCGTATTAACTTTTTTATACAGCTTTTCTTTTCTTCCTCCAAGACCTAGTTTTTCTTTTCTTAATTTGAAATCGAGAATCCAGAATCACAAATCTGTATTAGTTCCTGCTGATAAAGCAGCTAATAATGTTATCAGTGTTTGACGCCTTCATTACGTCAATGTTCGTATATTCCATGCCAGTTCAATCCACTTACAGAGGATGATGTTGATTGCACGCATATTACTCAGCGCACTGCTTTCCAGACTGGAGTAAACGTAAAGCAAAAGAAAATGTCCGCCTATGTACTTGATTCACAAATTACCCCTGATGAAGCTTGTTTTATTTCTAATTCTAGTGGCGGCGACACTAGAAACATTTCCAAATGTTTTATTTGTTATCTTCCTGCCGTTAAAGATCACATCAAACGGTTTTGTGCTAAAGCTTACGAAAACTCAGGAATTAATTTAGTTTGGTCTATGACATATTCAAGAGAATTTTTTGATAGCATGTGCAATAATAAGTCTAAACTACAATAACTATTTATTTTTCTACACTATACAACTTTACCGCACAACCTTATTACAGACAAGCGTATTGTTCGTATTCAAAAGGAATTGTTAGAAGAAGGAACTACATTTTTGACCTGTAACAATAATAAAGCGCGTTTTTTTTACTAACAGCAGTTTAAACAACTACACTTGCCAAGAAGTTGATGAAGCACTTATATTTAAATTAGATAATATTCTCGTCAGTTATCATGGTTATGAAGATACTGTATAATTGTATATACACACTTGATTTGTGTTGTTATGAAAGATATTTCATGTTGAGTGTTTTACCAGATACTCATCGTCGAAGTCTTTAGAAGTTTTGGGAACTCGTTTAATATCCTATATTCTCATATGTATGGCATTTGCATATTTGAATATTTCTTCATAGTATTCCGCAATGGTTTTATAAATCGATAGCTACTTGTGTTTTGACGATCCTCAGAAAAAGTCACCTAGTACAACTGTGCTGCTGTAGACTTTTTAAAAACAGTATCCTTTGAAACAAGAAAATCCTAAATGTTGAACTTCCGCTTTGAATATTTGCGCAATTTCAGTACTGTATTTAATGTACATAGATTTCAAAATGTTACATCCTAAGTTTGCTCGCCTACTTGAGCTGAACTCTTATTCTATCAAATGAAACTTTGAATCGATATTTTTTGGTATGTTACGTGTTGTTTTAGTATTTTCGCCGAAAGCGAAAGTCCAATGCAGCCATGTACCATTCGATTAACAGTAGCATACTATACAAACAATATATAGCGGAAATTCCCGAGTTGCATATCCTTTTTTTCCTTAAGTATATATAGGCTTGCATACTCTCATAAATCCAAACTAACAGTTAGTGTCTACTTCATATGTGCAGTATTATCCATGAGTGCGTGTATCTTCTTATTGGTTATTCATCAGTACATTACCGAAATTGTTATGGCAAAGTATGAAATATTCAATACTGAAAATAAAATATATATATATATTTCTTACAGACCTAAACAGAAAGAAAAGAAATAGGCGATTCAGGATACTTCTCTTAATCCGAATAAAAACACCATTCTACAATGTCTTTGTCCTTGGAACTGTGATCTTATCAGGACAAGTTCGCATTATTGGTCAATTTCACAAAGTTGTCTGGAAGCAATGTAGTCTTCACAGTAATTACGATTTACTAGAAGCGACGATTGCAATTTATGTTATTTACCTGTGGGAAATGAGAAATACAATTGGATTACTGTGTTATTTTTAGGTTGACTACCTAAAGCTCTTGGTCACATAGTGGTAGTATGTACGCGTCACAGAAGGATTATGCCATAAATAAGCTAGTTAAGTGGTGTGATAATAAAAGACAAATAGTGGTTATTCTATTCTCATCCTGAATCGTCATCTCTAATTGACGTCGCACTTGATGCTCATCCTGAATCGTCATCTCTAATTGACGTCGCACTTGATGCTCATCCTGAATCGTCATCTCTAATTGACGTCGTACTTAAGATGCTCACCCTGAATCGTCATATCTAATTGACGTCGTACTTGATGCTCACCCTGAATCGTCATTTAAGGTTGACGTCGCACTTGATGCTCATCCTGAATCGTCATCTCTAATTGACGTCGTACTTAAGATGCTCACCCTGAATCGTCATATCTAATTGACGTCGTACTTAAGATGCTCACCCTGAATCGTCATCTCCAACTGATGTACCGTATCAATAGTCTCGGCAAGCTAGGCCGTATCATGCATATGTCTTACTTCCAGATATTGATCTGGGCAGATTACGGAAATTAAAGCGCCCACTAGCGATTAGCGCAATTTATTCTCGCGTTATTTTCACGCGCATAAAGTCGACGTTTGCGTAATAAACGTACAACGTCAATTGTTGGTGAATCAGTTAAACCTTTTGATGTCACTTGCTTCTTCTCATAATTTAAAAGTAAGAAAGTATTATTAAACTAACTTACAAATATGTATTTTGAAAGTCTCCTTGAATCTTTCAAAATCTCGCCAAAATCGCCCAAAACGTTGGGGCGATTTCAAACGTCCTATGTTCCCCAGGCCCTGGTTTTGGATCCATAGCGTAACGAAGCATAGCGTAACGAAGAAATTAGAAGCCGGCCGGGTGACCGAGGCTACCGTACCAATTATTGATGATGCAGTATATACGTAAGCGGTAATTGTAAAATAAGATGTTTCAAAGAAGTACCATATCAATTATTGATGAAGAAAAATATACGTAAGTGGCAATTGTAAAACAAGGTATTTCAATGAAGTACCTTACCAATTATTTATGTAGCAAACTATACGTAAGCGGCATTGTAAAATAAGGTGTTTCAACGAAGTACCATATTAATTATTGATGAAGCAAAATATACGTCAGTTTCAATTGTATAATAAAGTGTTTCAATGAAGTAATTATTGATGATGCAGAATATACGTATGCGGCAATTGTAAAAAAAAGGTGTTGTATTGAAGTACCGTACCAATTATTGATGAAGCAAAATATACAAACGCAGAAATTATAAAATAAGAGATGTTTCAATGAAATATCGTACCAATCACTGATAAAGCAAAATATACGTAAGTGTTAATTGTAAAATAATGTGTTTCAATAAAGTACCTTACCAAGTATAATGAAGCAAAATATACATCAGTGGCAATTGTAAAATAAGGTGTTTCAATGAAGTATCATATCAATTATTGATAAAAAATAATATACGTAAGCGGCAATTGTAAAATAAAGTGTTTCAATGAATTACCATATCAGTTATTGATAAAGGAAAATATACTTAAGCGGTAATTGTAAAATAAGGTGTTTCAATGAAGTATCAATTACTGATGAAGCAAAATATACGTGAGTGGCAATTGTAAAATAAGGTGTTTCTATGAAGTACCCTATTAATTATTGATGAGGCAAAACCTACGTACGTGGCAGTTGTAAAATAAGGTGTTTCAATGTAGTAAGAAAGATGGCATGCTAGGGGTGATTAACAAATTAATAAAAAGGTAAATTGGTTTCAATAAATAAAATATCAAATTCAATATATAAGTAAAATGAGAACTTAATTTCATTTAATAACGAATTGTATGTCGACATAATAGCATGTGAATGCAAGCACATTTACAATATAATGTGAAAAACATCCTGCATTCTGTATTACATAATTATAAGTCACGGTTTAAATCAATCACAAGTTTAATTCAATCTGTTTTTTCAAAGTGTGTTTGATTCGGCAAAGTCAAATAGTTTAACAAACACAGCATTAAGCCCATATATTTATTGCATTAAGTAACAATGAACAGCCACCACTTGTTAAAATCATACACGTTATATAATGTTCTTTAAAATCTTTATAAAATATAAATTTACCAAGAACACCCTTTGCACACACAATCCTCAGTTGTATTTTCTGTACTGTCAACGCACGTTTTATGGTAACATTGTATAGAACAGGCTCTGTTTCAATATTTAATCATGTTATCACAAAATCGGGCAATATCACATTCACAATATAGTTTTAAAGCTTGGACTTTTGGTGAATTAATATGAAGTTTAGGCATTTCAATTTAGGAAAAAAAAGAAATGTTTCGGCATTGATGCCGACTAATTAAGTGTTTTCTTACACGGTTCTTGTTGAATCTAATATTGTTTATATTTGGATCAAAATGTGCGTGCAACAGTTCGGTTAGCAAAGCTATAGCAAAAATACAACAATCGGAATAGTTTTCCTGTCTTTTCACATCTGGAACTGTTTGATAATATTTCCGTAAGCATCAATTTGAGATAGCTGTATAGAATTGTTTTTTGTGATTTTAAACTTTTAAATTTTAATCTAAAACTGTAATTGTTCCTGACTCTTTTGTTTTGTACGACATACTCCAATGTGACATTCCATTATGGAGCTCATGGAGGTTGCTGATTATTGAATTTTTGAATGACGTTCCAGATTTCTTCTTTATCCTTAAACCAGCTCTACTACATTGCATTTCCGCATAAATGTTTTGTTGGAGAAAATAAAACGATCCATTTATCATATCTACGGGGAGTTCACGTCTCCTTTGGACAGATTTGATAACATTATTAACAATTTCAGCAGGATTAGTCGTCATACCTGAGTAATAATTGTAAATACCTAAATTATCTAGAATCCATCTTCCACTATTTTCTGTAATTGCGTTGTTGACACTTCTATGAAAATATGTTCCAAATTCGTACAACCACAACTGCTCTATTTCCGATAAAGTATCGTGAATCTTTGGTTCTGATTCCGACCGTAATAATTTGTCTACGTGATATAAATAAACACTTAAATCATCATGTGTTGCACGCATATTATTTAACAATACTTTAACATATTTCTTTAAATGAATTCAACAATGTACAACCGGAATATTGGGTAAAACATTATTAATTTTACGCTTTAAACTCATCTCCCTATCGCAAATAATTGGGCAATTCGTGATTTGTAACATTTGGTGTTTTCTGCTTTAAAACATTGAAAAAAACGTTCATGGAATTGTAAGTCTCTTTTGAATGCAACACTGGTTGGTTCTCCTTCTTATATGACATTTTGGAACGATAATACACTTGCAAAATATTCACCTAATTTATATGTTGTATCATAGTACATCTTTAGTTTATCATTTGATTTTAATAACTGATTAAATTCTTCGAAACATTCCTTTAATCCTGATATACATACAAAGGAAGGGAAAATGTCAATTTGTTTATTAAAGTTTTCAAGTTCTTGTGAAAGTTCTTTTAAATTGTATAAATCGTCGGCACTTAACCTAATATCTTTACGTGCCTTGTAGGTTTGATTGTTACAATTTAAATTAATTATATTTAAACATGTGTGTGTAACAACATCTTATTGAAACCATGAGTTTTCATCTTTGATTATATTCAAATGTTCATTGTCATTAATTCATAGGGCGAAAAACCAATTCTGTAATTGCCTTTGATGTTATCATCAGTTAAACGCAGCAATAACTGATAGTAAACGTACGAGTTTCATTTTCATCAAAAAACTGTATTCAGGTGACCATTACTTTATACATTATGTTTGTTTTATAACCTTTTAACTTCAATGGTTGCAAGATGACTTATTATTCCATTGAAATATTCCTTTTTGCGCTAAAAGGACATGAATGGACAAAACATAATAAAAACACATTATATTTCGAGATTAAACTAACTCTCATTTATTCACTATTGTAAAAAATGAGATAAAATATTGATAATTACATTAAGTTGCCAACAATTATTGATATTACCAGTGTACTAGAACCTACTCGAGTCTATCCCCGCGAAGTGGCGGCGCTCCCGCCGGAAACCCCGCCATTTAAACTTGTCCGTACCGTATCAGTTATTGATGAACCAAATATACGTAATCGGCATTTGCAAAATAAGCTGTTTCAATGAAATACCGTATCAATTATTGATGAAGCAAAATATACGTAAGTGGCATTGTAAAGAAAGGTGTATCAATGAAGTACCGTATCAATTATTGATGAAGCAAAATATACGTAAGCGGCATTGTAAAGTAAGGTGTATCAATGAAGTACCGTATCAATTATTGATGAAGTCAAATATACGTAAGCGGCATTGTAAAGTAAGGTGTATCAATGAAGTACCGTATCAATTATTGATGAAGCAAAATATACGTAAATGGCATTGTAAAGTAAGGTGTTTTATTGAAGTACCGTATCAATTATTGATGAAGCAAAATATACGTAAATGGCATTGTAAAGTAAGGTGTTTTATTGAAGTACCGTATCAATTATTGATGAAGCAAAATATACCTTAATGGCAATTGTAAAGTAAGGTGTATCAATGAAGTACCGTATAAATTATTGATGAAGCAAAATATACGTTAATGGCATTGTAAAGTAAGGTGTATCAATGAGGTACAGTATCAATTATTGATTAAGCAAAATACACGTAAGCGGCATTGTAAAGTAAGGTGTTTTATTGAAGTACCGTATCAATTATTGATGAAGCAAAATATACCTAAATGGCAATTGTAAAGTAAGGTGTATCAATGAAGTACCGTATCAATTATTGATTAAGCAAAATATACGTAAATGGCATTGTAAAGTAAGGTGTATCAATGAAGTACCGTATCAATTATTGATGAAGCAAAATATACCTAAATGGCAATTGTAAAGTAAGGTGTATCAATGAAGTACCGTATCAATTATTGATTTAGCAAAATATACGTAAATGGCATTGTAAAGTAAGGTGTATCAATGAAGTACCGTATCAATTATTGATTAAGCAAAATATACGTAAGTGGCATTGTAAAGTAAGGTGTATCAATGAAGTACCGTATCAATTATTGATTAAGCAAAATATACGTAAGTGGCATTGTAAAGTAAGGTGTATCAATGAAGTACCGTATCAATTATTGATTAAGTAAAAAAATATACGTAAGTGGCATTTTAAAGTAAGGTGTATCAATGAAGTACCGTATCAATTATTGATTTAGCAAAATATACGTAAGTGGCATTGTAAAGTAAGGTGTATCAATGAAGTACCGTATCAATTATTGATTAAGCAAAATATACATAAGCGGCATTGTAAAGTAAGGTGTATCAATAAAGTACCGTATCAATTATTGATGAAGTAAAATATACGTAAGCGGCATTGTAAAGTAAGGTGTATCAATGAAGTACCGTATCAATTATTGATGAAGCAAAATATACCTTAATGGCAATTGTAAAGTAAGGTGTATCAATGAAGTACCGTATCAATTATTGATGAAGCAAAATATACATAAGCGGCATTGTAAAGTAAGGTGTATCAATGAAGTACCGTATCAATTATTGATGAAGTAAAATATACGTAAGTGGCATTGTAAAGTAAGGTGTATCAATGAAGTACCGTATCAATTATTGATGAAGTAAAATATACATAAGCGGCATTGTAAAGTAAGGTGTATCAATGAAGTACCGTATCAATTATTGATGAAGCAAAATATACGTAAGTGGCATTGTAAAGAAGGGTGTATCAATGAAGTACCGTATCAATTATTGATGAAGCAAAATATACGTAAATGGCATTGTAAAGTAAGGTGTTTTATTGAAGTACCGTATCAATTATTGATGAAGCAAAATATACCTTAATGGCAATTGTAAAGTAAGGTGTATCAATGAAGTACCGTATAAATTATTGATGAAGCAAAATATACGTTAATGGCATTGTAAAGTAAGGTGTATCAATGAGGTACAGTATCAATTATTGATTAAGCAAAATACACGTAAGCGGCATTGTAAAGTAAGGTGTTTTATTGAAGTACCGTATCAATTATTGATGAAGCAAAATATACCTAAATGGCAATTGTAAAGTAAGGTGTATCAATGAAGTACCGTATCAATTATTGATTAAGCAAAATATACGTAAATGGCATTGTAAAGTAAGGTGTATCAATGAAGTACCGTATCAATTATTGATGAAGCAAAATATACCTAAATGGCAATTGTAAAGTAAGGTGTATCAATGAAGTACCGTATCAATTATTGATTTAGCAAAATATACGTAAATGGCATTGTAAAGTAAGGTGTATCAATGAAGTACCGTATCAATTATTGATTTAGCAAAATATACGTAAGTGGCATTGTAAAGTAAGGTGTATCAATGAAGTACCGTATCAATTATTGATTAAGCAAAATATACGTAAGTGGCATTTTAAAGTAAGGTGTATCAATGAAGTACCGTATCAATTATTGATTTAGCAAAATATACGTAAGTGGCATTGTAAAGTAAGGTGTATCAATGAAGTACCGTATCAATTATTGATTAAGCAAAATATACATAAGCGGCATTGTAAAGTAAGGTGTATCAATAAAGTACCGTATCAATTATTGATGAAGTAAAATATACGTAAGCGGCATTGTAAAGTAAGGTGTATCAATGAAGTACCGTATCAATTATTGATGAAGTAAAATATACGTAAGTGGCATTGTAAAGTAAGGTGTATCAATGAAGTACCGTATCAATTATTGATGAAGTAAAATATACATAAGCGGCATTGTAAAGTAAGGTGTATCAATGAAGTACCGTATCAATTATTGATGAAGCAAAATATACGTAAGTGGCATTGTAAAGAAGGGTGTATCAATGAAGTACCGTATCAATTATTGATGAAGCAAAATATACGTAAATGGCATTGTAAAGTAAGGTGTTTTATTGAAGTACCGTATCAATTATTGATGAAGCAAAATATACCTTAATGGCAATTGTAAAGTAAGGTGTATCAATGAAGTACCGTATCAATTATTGATGAAGTAAAATATACGTAAGCGGCATTGTAAAGTAAGGTGTTTTATTGAAGTACCGTATCAATTATTGATGAAGCAAAATATACCTTAATGGCAATTGTAAAGTAAGGTGTATCAATGAAGTACCGTATCAATTATTGATGAAGCAAAATATACATAAGCGGCATTGTAAAGTAAGGTGTATCAATGAAGTACCGTATCAATTATTGATGAAGTAAAATATACGTAAGTGGCATTGTAAAGTAAGGTGTATCAATGAAGTACCGTATCAATTATTGATGAAGTAAAATATACATAAGCGGCATTGTAAAGTAAGGTGTATCAATGAAGTACCGTATCAATTATTGATGAAGCAAAATATACGTAAGTGGCATTGTAAAGAAGGGTGTATCAATGAAGTACCGTATCAATTATTGATGAAGCAAAATATACGTAAATGGCATTGTAAAGTAAGGTGTTTTATTGAAGTACCGTATCAATTATTGATGAAGCAAAATATACCTTAATGGCAATTGTAAAGTAAGGTGTATCAATGAAGTACCGTATAAATTATTGATGAAGCAAAATATACGTTAATGGCATTGTAAAGTAAGGTGTATCAATGAGGTACAGTATCAATTATTGATTAAGCAAAATACACGTAAGCGGCATTGTAAAGTAAGGTGTTTTATTGAAGTACCGTATCAATTATTGATGAAGCAAAATATACCTAAATGGCAATTGTAAAGTAAGGTGTATCAATGAAGTACCGTATCAATTATTGATTAAGCAAAATATACGTAAATGGCATTGTAAAGTAAGGTGTATCAATGAAGTACCGTATCAATTATTGATGAAGCAAAATATACCTAAATGGCAATTGTAAAGTAAGGTGTATCAATGAAGTACCGTATCAATTATTGATTTAGCAAAATATACGTAAATGGCATTGTAAAGTAAGGTGTATCAATGAAGTACCGTATCAATTATTGATTTAGCAAAATATACGTAAGTGGCATTGTAAAGTAAGGTGTATCAATGAAGTACCGTATCAATTATTGATTAAGCAAAATATACGTAAGTGGCATTTTAAAGTAAGGTGTATCAATGAAGTACCGTATCAATTATTGATTTAGCAAAATATACGTAAGTGGCATTGTAAAGTAAGGTGTATCAATGAAGTACCGTATCAATTATTGATTAAGCAAAATATACATAAGCGGCATTGTAAAGTAAGGTGTATCAATAAAGTACCGTATCAATTATTGATGAAGTAAAATATACGTAAGCGGCATTGTAAAGTAAGGTGTATCAATGAAGTACCGTATCAATTATTGATGAAGCAAAATATACGTAAATGGCATTGTAAAGTAAGGTGTTTTATTGAAGTACCGTATCAATTATTGATGAAGCAAAATATACCTTAATGGCAATTGTAAAGTAAGGTGTATCAATGAAGTACCGTATCAATTATTGATGAAGCAAAATATACGTAAATGGCATTGTAAAGTAAGGTGTATCAATGAAGTACCGTATCAATTATTGATGAAGCAAAATATACCTTAATCTCAATTGTAAAGTAAGGTGTATCAATGAAGAACCGTATCAATTATTGATGAAGCAAAATATACGTAAGTGGCATTGTAAAGTAAGGTGTATCAATGAAGTACCGTATCAATTATTGATGAAGCAAAATATACTTAAGCGGCATTGTAAAGAAAGGTGTATCAATGAAGTACCGTATCAATTATTGATGAAGCAAAATATACGTAAGTGGCATTGTAAAGAAGGGTGTATCAATGAAGTACCGTATCAAGTATTGATGAAGCAAAATATACGTAAGTGGCATTGTAAAGAAAGGTGTATCAATGAAGTACCGTATCAATTATTGATGAAGCAAAATATACGTAAGTGGCATTGTAAAGAAAGGTGTATCAATGAAGTACCGTATCAATTATTGATGAAGCAAAATATACGTAAGTGGCATTGTAAAGAAAGGTGTATCAATGAAGTACCGTATTAATTATTGATGAAGCAAATACACGTAAGCGGCATTGTAAAGTAAGGTGTATCAATGAAGTACCGTATCAATTATTGATGAAGTAAAATATAATATAGCGGTGTTGTAAAATAAGGTGTTTCATTGAAATACCGTATGAATTAGCGATGAAGCAATAGTATGCGTATCAACATCAGCAATGTTTTAATGATGAACTGCATCAATTAGTGATAGACAAATAATAACGCTGTATAAACACATTTTCACGCCGTAACCATTTTGACGAATATCTAATCATATTCCCTCGACCATAAGACAGAAAAAATACAAATAACATGATCCATTTTGATTTCTCATTTCCTATTTCCCACTCAATATGATTTGTCGTCGTCGCTCCTTATATATTGTAATAGCGCTGACGACTGTTTTGCTTCTAAGAAGTTTATATATCCACGTGATAGATTATGTATTTAAATTATACATTGGGGATTTTGCATATATAACCTCAAGCTAGTGAATATTACATTAAGTGAACGTTTAACACTTGTTACGTGTATGTTAAGGGAGTACATCAGGATTTAAAATTCATAATTTTGATAAAGCATCATCAAAATCAACAGACAAACATCTAAATTCTGGGAGGTGATAAACTCGTTTTTTATTCTTGCTGTTCAACCAAGTTTCCTGTTAATTTAAGGGAGTTACAGTGTGATTATTTAAAACCCTGCATAGTTCATGCACATTTATGCAAATTGATTCAATATATCATAGATCTACTTGATCTAAATGATGTTAACATTTTGAAATTCAAAACAGAACAGGATTTTGAGCATTGAAATCACAATATGTGTGAGTTTGGGTGAAATCAGTGGGGTGGCTATACTTTTCAGCATCCCTGGAGCAATTTGAGTTTCATCTCTAGTGTCTATAAGTGCAATATTGTCAATAGATAATGTATCAGAAGATTTGTGACAATTGATATCAATTTTATATTTTAAGGTACCGTATGAGACTAAAATCTGAAAAGGCCTCTTTTCTTAAATTTTGACTTGGCGCGAATAAAAAGATGTCCTCCGTTAGCCTCAGAATGTTCACATTTTGTATGGGATGATTTTATTTTTTTCATTTTGATGCTAAGATATACAGAGATTTATAGAAAATAGCATTTATTTTGTACTGTTTCCTAGAAGATATTCTTACACGTCCTGTTCTCTTCATTAATCCACTTATAATCATCCGGCAATGTCATAAACCTGCAATAACTCACATGTACTGGTCTTATTGTTAGAGATACTTGTATATTGAATTGCATTATATACCATTTTAATCTAATCTAACATAAAATTACCTTGCCTTTTCCTGAACTTGAAATCACTGGTTAGTTGATAAATGGCTACAAAAGTGTGGGGTAGGCTTATTCTTTCAGCTATAACTTCTGTTTTGTCTGTGTTTTCCTGCATATGTTGGTCAAAACGTAGCATTGAATGACTATCTTTAATGAAAATAATCTCAGTAGCACCTTTAGAGTATAATTTGTTCATAAGAAATATTGGAATTTGAGAATATGCATTTTTCTTCATGAAAAAAAGGAACATTTTCATGCATGAGTGATTTTGAAGTCAGAACCCCAAACTATTTTTCTTTTTTGGTTTGGTACATAAAAGATCATGTCTGAAAACTTTATTTGATCAAAATATATTAAACGGTTGAATTATTATGACACTTTTTCTGTTTGGTCAAACGCATCTATAAATCCTGGATATATATAGGGTATATGGCGGTTTGAATACATCCATTTAACTGGAAAGACTAAAGATCTTAACGAAAGGTTCTTGTCAGTCTATTCGGTCAATCTTACTGGTCAGTTTGATATGTTCGATAAATATTTTGAAGGAATGTCGCGTCTCCTTTAGGTTGCAGTACCCTATTTCGAAAACCGGTCTGATTGACGGGAAAAGTATATGAAAACCCAATGCCTAATGCATACGTCAGCCTTATTTTGATTGGATGATACACTAGGTGGGAAATTCAATTAGCTTAACTTGAATTTGTTATTTATTTCTGATTATATTTAACAGAGTTTTCATTTGTAGGATTTAGCTCTGTGATATAGCAGAATAAAAAGGAAAGAGGGTGATTTTCATAAATTTATTTGGGGATTCCCTCAAATTTCAGGGTCATGACCTTTGGACATTTAGAAGTGGCACTAGTAATAGGTCAACACCTAAAAAGAAGTTCCTGTTTACATGTATATAAGTTGCATCTGTGCAGCAGGGTAAGCAACAATACACCTGGGTCTTTTGTTTGCATGTCAGATGGGAAAACATTAAACAGTAAGTCTATGTAAAATGCAATAGTGGTCGATGACCTAAAGATGATTTTATGGTTTTACTTCATTTTGCTATTACTTGTCCAATCAGCTTGGAATTTTCTAGGAATACTTGAAACTGACAGTGAACACAATAAATGATGTTAACATTAAAACACCAGGATTTTGAGCATTGAAATCACAATATGTGTGATTTTGGTTGAAATCTGGGGGGGGGGGGGGGGGGGGGGGGGGGGCTGGCTATAATTTTCAGCGTCCCTGGAGCAATTTGAGTGTCATCTCTAGTGTCTGTAAGTGGAATATTGTCAATAGGTAATGTATCAGAAGATTTTCTGACAATTAATATCAATTTTATGTTTTAAGGTACTGTATGAGACTAAAATCTGAAAAGGCCTCTTTTCTTAAATTTTTACTTGGCGCGAATAAAAAAAGTCCTCCTTTGTACCGAAAGCCTCATAATGTTCACATTTTCTATGGGATGATTTTATTTTTTCATTTTGATGCTAAAATAATTTATAGAAAATAGCATTTATTTTGTACTGTTTCCTAGAAGATATTCTTACATGTCCATTTTTCTTCATTGATCCACTTATAATCATCCTGTAATGGCATAACCCTGCAATATCTCACATTTACTGGTCTTATTATTCGATATTCTGGTGTATTGAATTGCATTATATACCATTTTAGTCTAACAATAAAATTACCTAGCCATCTTACTGGTCAGTTTGATATGTTCGATAAAGATTTTGAAGAAATCTCGCGTCTCCTTTAGCCAGCCAGTGCGTGGTTAATCTCCAAAAAATGGAAACTTTGAAAAAACGACACACTCGACCACGCACTTGACCAAACTGCCCGTCAACTGGGAACACATTTTAATTATATATTGTTTGCATGTTTTGATCAATGATATGCATTTCTAGAGGGATAGAGATTATTGACATAGAGACTGTCTTCAGTTGTTTACGATGTCCTCAGTCGTTGCTGTTCTTTCTAATAAGTGTCCTCAATCGATGTTCTGCACACACACTCACACACACACACACACTCACACACACACACGCACACGCACACACAAAACAACAACAACAACTCACAAACAAACACGCATAGTAACAGGTGCTTTGTTCGAACAGTAACCGGTGCATTGATTTCAAAAAACAACCTTGCCAGAATTTCAGCACTATTCGCTTCTTCTTATAGTAACCGTAGCCAATGGGAAACACGTTCATCTCGTTTAATAACTAACTACCTCAGTACCTTTTAAAAATACATTATGTACCAGTCTAAAACATAGATATTGTTTTATGGATATCAACAGGAAAAGTAATATCTCTGTCCTTCACATAGGCAAAAATGTTCAAACTTTCAAGCTGTGAAGACGGCCATTATCATGAGTGAGTGAATCGGCTAGTTGATTTATTTCAGCTACTAACCGGCTAGGTTCGCCACCGTGAATTTTGTGTCTCGTGATTAGTTGGGGAAACATCAAAGTAACACTTATATCCTCAAAACCTCAATGATTATACAGCTATATGATATTTGACTACAGAGATGAACGCATTATATGCAATTACGTAACACCACATTAAAACCCAAGGCGCAATAAATATTAATTGCAAAACCGATCTTCGAAAACATATTTTCCAAGTATTAGTTAAAGGGACGGACTAAGGGCAATCTTATTTGTGGTGTTCAAGGGATTATAGTCCCTCTACTAAATGAATCAACGAAAAGAATCACTCGTGAAACTCCACTCTAGTTTAAAGCTTTCATTTTAAAAGCAATAACCTATCAATGGTGTTGTTTATTTTATATAGTTAAAATCTTCAGTCAATTTAGTTCTTATATAAAATAACGAATTTTCGGTATGGGAGATAACTCAAGCAAATATAATTCTGTTAATTGTACTCCTTTTTTTATTACTATATGTACCCTCTATCAAAGACCTTCAAATCGGTACACTAGGTTAGCACTAACTCGATACTTCCTGTCTAAGTCGACGTTTTTTTAAATACCAAACACGTTGTTTGATGAAAAAGTCGGGCACTTTGCAAAAATATAGAACAGAACATAACAGAGAACATACTTTTATTGACTTGTACGTTAAGTACATCATCATAATATATATACAACAATTACAAAATACATAATTAAATCACGTGTAACATACAAAGTATATGATTTATATCAGCTCTAAAGAGGATGATCTATAAAATGTTCACACATGCGTTATAGATATTCTATGTGACATCGCACATTTGAGATATAAAGCCAATTTTAAAAGAATCATTTTGTTTTCAGTTCGCAATTATTCGATGAATTTAAACACATTTGGTCTATTGCAATAATATTGATCTATGTATTTCCTCCTTATATCGGAGTAACATGGCATTTTAGAATGAAATGAAACTCATCTTCAATATCTTGATTATTACAATATTGACAAAAACGTTCATTTCTTTCAATCCTATTGATACCGACCTGCTTGAATTCTTAGAGAATGTGACGATAACCTTATTCTACTTACTAAACTTCTTAAATCGCATGGCATTACATCTAAATATATTTCATAATGAAAATGATTTTTCACATTAATATACAAATCTAAGACACCATACTTTTCTTTATCAGCATACCACTTTTGCAAAAAACAATCGATTATTCTTTGTTTGAATACTTATACAAATGACCTACAAAAAACTGTATCAGGGTTATCCCATACCCAATTTAAACCATATTCATACAGTAACGTTTTAACATTAGATAACCAATTCTCTTTGCCATTAACACACTCGTCATAGGCCATAGTATAAACATGTTTCAATATAATATTATCAGTATTTAACAACTGAAACCAATACTTAACAATTTTAACATATCGTGAAATATACAAAGGATAACGTCCTAATTCACCGTAAACAGCAGCTGTACAAGTACTAACTTTAACATTTAATATTTTCTTACAAAATTTTAAGTGTATTCTTTCTATTTCTTTAGACTTACTAAAGTCCCATATTTCCGATGCATATCCCAAGACTGAGCCAACAAATGCATCAAAAAGTTGACAAAGTAATTTAGGTTTAAGTTTATATTTACGACAATTTACTAATAAAACATTAAGGGCTTTCAAAGCTTTACCAATTAATTGTTCTTGGTTAAGTGAAAAATTACCAGTATAATTAAACACGGTACCCAAATAATTAAAATCATCAACTACACTTCTAATTTACTATTATTATGAGTGAATTCCTCATTTGGTAATAGTCTACCTCTTTTCCTAAAAACCATAACTTTAATTTTAAGCGTATTCACTTCAAGACTCCATGTTTTACAATAACAATTTAGCAAATCGAGGCTACCCTGTATTTCTTCTGGTGAATTTCCAAGGTTAACCATATCATCAGCAAAAAGTAGTAACATAAATACAATATCACCTATCTTTAAACCAGAATTTATATCTTGTTGCAAAAACAACTCTAAGTCTTCAAGAAATAGACAAAATAAGATTGGAGAGATTACCTCCCCTTGACGTAAACCTACAGCATATTCGAAGAATTCAGAATAAGTTTGACAAGACCTGACACAAGTCTTTATCTTTAAATACATATCTCTTATTATTCTGCACAGTTTACCTTAAATTCCCTGATTATATATTTTTAACCACAATGCATTTCTATAAATACAGTCATATGCTTTTTTAAGGTCTACAAGTACACAATACAATCTCGTTTACATATTTCTGAATAACGGTTAACAACACAAAAAATGCATCCACAGTAGATCTTTCTTTTCTAAGTCCAAATTGTGCATCGAATGGTGTATTATTTTTATCACAAAAGGTAACTATGCGTTTACATAATATCCATGTAAACAGTTTAGATAAACAGCTGACTAATGTAATACCCCCATAGTTGTTTACATCATTTGTATCTCCGTTTTTATGTAACGGTATCATGACACCCTCTGTCCATTTTTCTTGGAAAAAAACACTGTTCAAAATGGAATTGAATATGTCACAAATATGTGACGATAAAATATCAATAGATTCTATAAAATATTCATTCATTAAAAAATCACTACCAGTAGATTTACCACGATTAAGGTTTTTAACAGCTTCTAATATGTCAGATACAGTTATCGGCCTATCTAGCTGTTCATCTTCACCATCCACATTATCAAAATCATGATTCATTGCAAATGCCTCTGCATCATCATTTTTTATATTCAATATATCATTTCCAAGTCCAGAAAAATTATCATAAAACGACTCAATAGTAATATTATGACTAATCTTTTTATTACTACTATTAAAAATTTCCAGAATTCCTTAGGTTTTGAATGCCTAAGCTTCTCAATATCTGACAATTTCTTTAATTCAAAAGCCCTACGTTTTTTCTTAATAATATCCTTATATTCCTTTTTTAATATACAAAACTGTTCTCTACTAAGGTTAGATTTGCATCGATTAATTATGCACAATGTTTCACTATATTGTTGTTTCGCTTGAATACATTCCGCATCAAACCATTCCTGATTTCTTACCATTGGTTCGTCAGTAAAAGTAGGGTCACAATTATTAAAAACCTTTCTACAAAAAAGTGGATCGGCAACATCTCGCAAAATGTTTGTAAAATTACAAACTACAGGATATATTGACGACCTGTCCGAAATATCTATATTATTCGTAACACTATTCAAATAAGTTAATCGAGAAATCAATCCCGCTCTGAACTCATTCTTTAAATCACTAGACCATTTATATCGAACATTACTGTTCACAGTAGCAACCTTACGTTTAAAATTACAAATCAATGCAAAGGAAACAGGACAATGATCACTCCATTCATTGAATGAGCAAACATTAAAATCATTAATACTCGCAAAATTTAATTCTTTTGTTAACAAATAATCAATCACAGATGCACCTTGCCTTGAGGCGTAAGTATAAGCTCCACAGTCATAATCCTGAAATAAGCGACCGTTAAATATGCGCACAATCATGAATTGACAAACATCAATACGTTTCAACCCAAATGAATAAAAAAAATTGTCAAGCGAGGTTCGTATTAGGGGCACATCGGGAACATATTCATATTGGTCAATATAATCATTATAACAATCACACGAAACGTAATCTTTTCTTAAACCTAATCGACTATTCCAGTCACCAATTAAATACGATGAGCCTATATTTTCATAATAAGAAATATCATTTTGTATTACATTAAACAAATCTACTGCACAAATTTGGTAAGCAGACGATTCTTCGCCCCACATATAAACACATCTTTATCAAAATTAAAAAAAAATGTTTGTCAAGTTTCAACCATATGACATTGTCATAATGGTTACGTACAATTTCAATTCCATCTTTCAAAGATTCTCTAAAATAAACAGCTACACCACCACTCGATCTTTTAGCATTACGGTGTCGAACTGTTCTATAAAAGTTATGGGTAACATATCCTGAGATATCAATATTACTTTCAGCATTCGCCCACGTCTCATACATAAATATAATATCATGATTAGCAATAATATTTATAAATTCATCAGAGTCTTTTTTTACGCTTGACATACCATTTACACCCATAGGTCACTCTCAGTGTGTCCCTATGTGGCCTTTCGTTAGGGTTTCCCGTCTATGTAGAGGGTGTCATCTCTTACCATTGTTTTAGGCCTCCTTCATCCTAGGAAATAGTTTTTTCTCTTCTCCACAACTTCCTTCGGGAAGTGCTCCTATACATAATGCGGGGTACCCTCCAACGCTTTCCACTGCTTTCTGACTAGCTCCCTTTCTTTAAACAAAGAACATTTCGCCACTATTCTCCTGCTTTTACCTGCATATCTTCCTCCCATTCTGTGAACCCGCTCAAACGCCATATTGTCGACAAGATCTTTGGCTATTTTCATTGTATTCTCCAAAAAATCGCGTAGTTTCTCCTCCGTGTTCTCCGCCTCACCAATGTTCGGAAACACTAAGTTATTACGCATGGATTGCGACTGGAGGTAAACAACTTCATCTTTTAAAGCGCCATTTTCCTTCTCCAGATGTAGCACCTTGTCGTTCACTAAACCTAAGGAAAAGTCGACACTCTCGGCCTTATCTTCAACCGCCGTCATTAGAAAGGTCATTTATTTGGCTTTCTAACCATGCATCCTATGTAAATATTTATTAAACAATAAATGTTTGATGACCAAACAATAAACATATGGTGATGCGCGTAATCGCTTTAAGAAAAGGAAAAATGCGATACATTTTCGTTCCAACTCGAGATTTTGCCTATTATATTTTTCAAACAAACAAAAAAGATTTTTTTCACATTTTACATAATTTCCCATAAAACTATATTATTGAATTGCCAGGAAAGACGAAAGCAGCCCCATCGTCCTGCACCAAGCTGTATGGTTCAACCTAGGGCTTCACTTTTTGAGTCGTTGTCTTGAGTTCTACCATCAGTTAAAAACCGACAGCTTTGAGTTTCAAATCGACAGCGAGGGTCGTGAATATGTCACCCTGAAGCATGAAACTCAACAAAAAAACTTTCAGGGCGGAATTAGCACGAATGAAGCACCAACCGATAGGCGAATGTATACGATCGGTCAGCCCAATTACCCAGTTGCCATGTTGAAGCGACTGATGGAAAGAATCGACAAATCAGCCATATATCTTTTCAACAGCTGCATTTAAAGGGACACATGGAAATCGTGAGTTTTATATCATGCATTATAATTAGTACAGCGATTTATTAATCCTGTATCAAATTTGACTTTAAAACTGCTTGCATATAATTAAATAAAAAATGAGAATTATATTTCCTTCATTATTCTACACATTTTTTAAATATATTATTGGTGCAATATTATCAAAAGTCAATAATATGTAAAAACAATTTGCTTTGAACTATTCTAACAATTATATTAATGATTGAACGAATGTAAGTTACGAGAAAAACTAACGGGACGCCGTGAGTTTTTTAAAAAATCAAGATTGCCATGTGTCCCTTTAAGAGGCTTTGGTCGCGCCCGGTTTACAAACAAACGTCCGACTTTAACTTCATGGCAGACATATGTAAAGCAAGCACTACATCTGGCTGTGATACTGCTCACTATGTCAGGGCTACTGACATTCAACACATGAATGGCAATGGCTTTAAAGCCAGACACATAATGTACATGTCAGGCCACAGAACTGAGGCATCTCTGCGATCATATTCTAGGGAACCAAGCACAAACCAAAAGAGAAACCCCAGCGCAACTCACAGCAGCCTCACTGAAGTGAAATCTGAGTTTAATTCAGAACGCTCAGACTCAGAAAAGAAGAAAGTAAACACAGCTAGCAACCTTCCATCAATCGTCCCTTAATGCGATGAAAACAAAGAGAACGTCGCATATCCTAGCACCGATGTGTTGAAGCCATTGTTCCAGAGTGGTTCATACAACCAGTGTTCATCACAATATGTAAAACCCACCTCGAATTTTTCACAGTCGCACTATGTCTGCCATCTTGGTTTTTGTGCTAAGACACGAGGGTCAAATAACACTCATAGACTTATTGTTGTTCAATTTGATAGTTTACACTGGATTAGAATATTGGTGTGTTTGTTAATTGAAATAAGTGTACGTTGTTTAAATGTTTTAGCACACTTTTACGATGTTTTATCAAAAATAAATTATAGTTTGTTAGTTCATTGCTGGTACTACTTTTTTCCGCGGAATGAGGGGTGTGTCTAAAATGTTGCCGATCGTAACGGCTGTCCCATTTTACTCCATAAAAATTCCCGTATAATAAACTATTGTTTCGAAATAAATAGTAAATCTGGCGTATATATAGAAGAAATCAACGCATTTTAAAGGTAAATATTTATGTAAATATAAGGAATGAAATGCGCTGTTTTGGTTTTCATTGGACCCCAATGAAAATGAAACCCCCAATGAAAACCCAAAGAGCGCATTTCATTCCTTAAATGATTCGTATAATACAACTTTAAAGGAGCTGTAAGGTCTTGTCCATGGAGCTGGTGTAATGTTCAGCAGCCTTTTTTTCTAATACTGCCCAATTTCCATACACTGTAAGTTGCTGTATATATGTCTGTACCCATTATTGCCTTCAACAAGAATGAACGTAATAGTTAATAACATCTCCATTTAATAATCGTAAATAGTTTATAACATCTCCACTTATCTAGGTTCTTTACAAAAGGTGCATATATCCTATGAATTTGCCAATACTTTAATAACATCAGTGGTTCAGATAAAAAGAGAAAAAAATGCTCTTCATAATAATGGTCTTAGAATAAGATACCCAGGGATTCGTACTAGGTTGTGTCCATCAAAGTTAGTGTTCTGAGTTATATTTAAATATTCATACTTTAAACACAAATAAAAAGTAAAGTTACTGCGCAGAATTAAAAGAGTTAAAGTAGCTATCCCAACAACAACAGCCAAATTTTACAACATAAGTATACCATTTCTTAACCTACTGACGACGAGGTATATATAATTTACCTATTTTTAGAATCCAAACTCTATAGACACAATATAAACCGCTTTAACCAGCCGGACCAAACCTCAAAACTGGAACGTCGAATTAAGAGTTACCAACTCATAATTCATTTTATGTATTCAATCACGGTTATTTTAAAAAAAACAAATATACTTTTAATCGACACATATACATTGTTAAATGACCTGAACACCTGGCTAGAGTTTTGATAAACGGTTTTGTATTGCATTTTATCCGTTATTTGGAGTGTTATGTTCTTTAATGTTTGCAAAAACACTACCGACATATAAACTGTAACTGATTTGCGCCTTATTGACGGCAATATAGAAGCCGATGAGTGCTACAAAGCGATTAAAGTATTACCCCAAATGCATTATCAATGCTCTTAATATGAGTATGGTCTTTAAACTGTGCAGACTGTTCCATTGTGATTTGGGTGGGTGGGGTAATTCATATGCACTTTTGTCAATACAATAATGTTTAAATGACATTTCTGTGCATTCTGTGTTCAAAGTTGCAATTATTATGAACATGATGATAAATGAAAGTATTTAAAGTGAAATCTCTCATCAAATATGTCTTAATTGCCAGTATAAGTAAACTTTAATCTAGAAGGATTATACAAAAAGTGCATAATTTCAAATGCAAAGTTTTAAGTGAAATATGTGTCTAATGTTGTCTAATTTTCCGTATGTTAAAGCTAAATGTCTAGGCTTTTATATGCTGCAAAATATGTTATGTTGCAATAAGTCGACAGTTCAACATTTTTTCAATGTTTATCGCACTATTTCAATTTATTTCCATCAAACGAAATACAACAAGATTTCCCTTTTATCGTTTCTGGCACGGCAAATTCAATATCAGACACATGACATAATACTCCACTCGGTTACAATAAACTGACACCACGCAGACCAGTGTGTGCGTGTGCGTGTGCGTGTGCGTGTGTGCGTGAGTTTGATCGTTAGTAGGGTTCTGCTTATGTGGAAATTAGTGTATGAATACAACATTTTGGCATCTCTGTGTTAATGTTTTCAATGTGAGCCTTCATTTATGAGACACGTTTTTTCTTAGAATTAATATGCCCCACTTTTCTGTTGATTTATTTGGCAGTATATGGGCTGTTTTTGTTGAAAAGGTAAGTTATTCTTTATTATAATTGGGCCTAGACATGAATGACAACATGACATTTACATTTTAATACATACACATATCAATGCAAACATCAATGGGCGTGTTATACCTTTTTTTACTTTGTGCACCTGTTTCTGCTACAGTTAAGCTTCAAGCACCAAGCTTCAAGACTCTATCCCTTATTAGCTTTTAAGCAAGATACCAGGCTAGATGTATGAATATAGATGTATGAATAGAGATATATGAATAGAGATATATGAATAGACATGTATGAATAGAGATGTATGAATAGAGATATATGAATAGAGATGTATAAACAGAGATGCATGAATAGAGACATATGAATAGAGCCATATTTTAGAAAACTATCACTATGGATCTTCTTGCATAAAATGTTGTCGTAACTTAGAAAGTTTATTTGTAATAACATTTGCGAGATCATGTATTTTAAGGAATATGCGTTATGAATTAATGTAACCCACGGACCGAGCCCCTGTGGTGTGCACCTCGGTATTAAACAAGTGTTAGCCCGTCGTCTGCTTGAGATGGGAATTAAATAGGAAACGGCGCTCAACTAGTGCTGCAACGGGATTCATCTCAGTATCAGTAGTGCGGAGTTTACCTATTTGCGTTATTCTAAGTGTTGCATGGGCTTGGCCACGCCCCTTTCCAGGACCTGAGCCAGAAGTGAAAGTTCACACAGAAAGCCACCCCTCCCCTCGCCCAAACCCCACACCCTCGAAGACAGGTAAATATTTACTGTCTATTGCATGTAAACAAATATGGCGGCCCCCATAGAAAGATCTGTAGAGGAAACATGATGAGTTTTAACTTTTAGCACATGAACTTTACCTTGAAAATAAGACACACCTTTTGAATTTGTATACGCTGCGTTATTGTTATCACCGGAAAAGCTTGCATTGTGGCCTATGGGAAAGCAATTAGTGCACCGCAACCTATAGTGCTCTACTATGTAGGTCATACTACACCAATTCATTCTCCATAGACGTACATTATAGCTCTAAGCTCTGTGCTGAGTTCCCTAATATAAGAAGCTATATGTTTGCTTACTTATTTTTAAAGACCTTAGTCGGATGATTGTAACCCACCTACTTGCATATAGATACACGAGGAACAATGTAAAAAAAACTTCTTGTTTTTATTATGCCACAAATTATGAATACATTGCACAACCAAAGGTTGAATGTTAATTTTTTAGCAAGATTTGTTGATTTGTTTACCTTGTCAACCAATCAAAATTAAGAAATTCTGTGTAATAGCTCCGAATTTAAACTGGAACTCTTTCCCTGCCCGCTGATTGGTTGATATTTTGTGTAGTCTGGTCTGCAGATCAATATTACAGCAAGTTCTAGTTTACTCGAGTATCAAGCCATCTAATAGACTGGTATCAGTTTATATACTATTAAAAAATGCATAACATGGTCAAAATAATACTCTGAATAAAATGTTGTTATTTCTTTAATTCAAGATATGTTGCTCTTTACGGCTGAATTTATGTTCAGATACGATAAAATATTAAAAGTTATAAGTGGAGATATTTGCCTCTTTCAGTGCATAGAACATAATTATATGAATTGCATTGGTTAAAACATTAAGGAGTTATGCCAGTTTAGCCTGCCGCCTGTCCATCGTTCTGTATTGCCGAAGACTTTATAAAAATGCTTCTAGCTGCTCTCTTGCTTGACGCTCATCACATTAAACGTAGTGCTAGGACTGGTTGACCTGGCATTGAATTCACCAACCATTCTTGAGAATATACATAAACGTAGTGCTAGGACTGGTTGAACTGGCATTGAATTCACCAACCATTCTTGAGAATATACATAGACTTAAGCCCAAGTATGCACATTTCAATTACAAATATTTCTATAAATTTGTAGTATAAACGTTCATAATACTGACTATAATATATGTTATAGTCAACGGTTATTGGAGGATACAAAATTAGCGTTTTGAACTTATGGAGTAAATTTCACGGTGCAGTTGTTCGTACATGTACACCGGCATCTTAGGTTTTTACCTCAATTTTACATAGGAAAGATGTGCTTTGAGTAGTAGTTGATAATACTTGTATGCTGACTTAGAACAATGAGTGGTATTTGCGTGTGTTTCAAGAATAATGCGGCTAGGTACATTCTAACTGCAAATGTTAATGTCTATTGCAAGCTTAATGCGTCTGGGTGCATTGTGACTGAGGTTGTTTGGGGTGTTGTCGTGATCAATGGGCATATGAATAAACACACAAACAAAAAAAAACGGGAAACAAATAAATACATAATTGTATAAAGATAGTGGGGTAATAACAATAATGAATAAATATTTATATAATAATAATCGTAATAATTATAAATATGTAAAAAAAAAAAATATTCCAGTAAGTTGGTATTACTATTTCGAATAGGATTTTATTTTCTCAGTTTATACAATGTACGTTGATTTTGTTTTCATAATCACACTGGATAATGCGTCGTGGAAAGCGAGCCAGTTCGATAGTGCGAGCAAGATCTGCCGGGAAAAGTCAGCGGTTGCATGTACTGTCTCCCGGTGTAAAGATCGTTCAGCAAGTCAGTGATGTCACAGATCGTTGAGTGGCTCGTTTGGTTGCAGAAGAGGTCGTACAAAGACGCTAGGCAGCTAGAGGAACAGATGTTGCACTGCCTACGGAAACAGGACTCGTTTTTATACACTTTATTATGGGTTTAAAGTCAGTGGGTTTTAAGTCAGTTGGGACATAATAATAATAATATTAAAACAAAAAAAAATAATAATAATAATTGGCTACATATGTTTTTTATGGTGTGATGTTTTACACCACTTCCTGCTGTTGTTGTATAAGGCAAAAATCACCAAATATCATACTTCACACCAGGAGTCTGCAAATGCAAATTGCATGTTCATTGGAGATGTTGGTAGGTGATGTATGGCTGTAGATTGTTCACACCTTTCCTTTTTGTTACACATTGTTACTGCAAACAGTTCACACTAGGAAGTTTAAACACTAGGAAGTTTAAAATGGTCTCCAAGTAAATATTATCCTGTTTGTAATGTATGCTACAGTGCTTAGACTACATTTTCAATTCAGTGAATCAATTTGCAAAAATAACAATGAAAACACTAATAATAATATTTATTAATTATTGAGTCCGTCATGAGGCAATTTAAACTGTAAATAACAGTGAGTCACACTGATTATTTGACTCACGGACTCCGGTAAATGAATAGCTGAATGATATCATAATATGCTTCTGTCTTAAATGTTAAGCAAGTAGGATAATGTTTTGCAGGTTAAAAAACTGTTTACCTCGTGTCCTGCAGAAAAAACACCTTTTATTTTTCAAGGCAAACATAGAGATGTTGAATTTTTAGAAAATGTGTATGCTTTGGATAACCTTGTGTCCATTTAATCATTTTCTTTAGCAGAGCTAAATAAAATCTCATTATCACCATATTTACTGCATATATTATTTAAGAACTTTTTTGAAAACCTGTTATATAAGAATAATTTCTTGGACACCATCTAGTTGATGGAGAAATGTTGTATCTAGCCATCATGTTAGCCTGTTGTTGTTATAATCATCGTTGTTTTAGCCTCTGTTGCTATTAGTTAACTCCAAGCCTGTTCGTGTACTTGTGTTTTATGATGCTATCCCTGTAATATGAGTGTTTAGGCAATACGTTTTCTTACTGCTGATAAGTACATCACACCAGTTGTTGATTTCAGCTAATTTTACCTTGCTGCTGTTGGCTGTTGCTACTAATAAAAGTTGTTGGTCTGACAATGGAGGCAATGAATATTCATGACCCAGAGGGGTAGGTGACGTCATACCGTCCGGGCGTGCGTCTAAGATAGTTCGGAAGTATTATGTCGGATATGGCATTATTTTAATTTGAATTAATACTGTTTAACAGTTTAAAATTATATTGTACTTGCCTTTCTTTTAAATTGACTGTTTATAAAACATTCAATACTTTTCGTCTAGCGATCAACTTGAAATGTATTCTAATAATGTTTTCATTTCAGTGGCTGTTGTTTTTATACTGATGCTGTTGCTGATGCTGCCTAATTTTAATTGGATCTCTATCACATCTTTCAAGGCTTATTTTGTTTCATTCTTTAGGACATTTTGCCTTATATTTCAGTTCGTGTAACCATCAAGTTGACTTAACACCAGTCAAAAGTTTCTATGTCAGTATCGGATGCAATGTGTGGAACAGGTCATAGAATCCTCCAGTGTTGGTATTATATGTAAAGTTCCACGTTTTACCTGTTATACAAGATAAACTACGCCTACGCCACATAGCAGCTTTGTGAATTTCGAAACTATGTCGTGTAGAGTTTGGGAATATATCCCTACAATTGTTTAATACATTCATATTTAAAGCATCGACAGTGCTTTATCAGTCAGTGGTGTACATATTCAAGACATGGAAAGAAGTTACATACTTATCATAATGCCTCATTTTAAGGCTATTCCATTTGATTATTGGTTTATTTTTGGGCCAATCCATTTGATCGATGAGGCTTCATTTATCCTGCACTAGGATGATGTTTTATTTATCCTGCACCAGGTATTTTTGCCAGGAGTTCATTGAAGTTTAGTAATCTGTTCCTTTTCGACATGTCCCTAGTCAATACACTGCACTTTAAACCAGTTATGAGCATGGTCACTAAATTATAAACCACTTCTGTGCTGTGTTCTATTCAAAATAAAAACTTCTCTGCAGGGTTCCACACTGCAGTGTGTGCGTGTGTGTGTGTGTGTTGCTCAATAGTCATAGTCATATATAAACAACAGTGCGTCAAAAAGGTATATGCACAATAGAATCTGGGCAGGTTGCAAATTGTATTTTAATAACACATTTCCTCCAAGTCAACAACTTCATCTTAGGTTGTCATACAAGAAGGTGATACATGAGATAAATGTCATTCCAGTAGTCAGAATCACGATGACATCTTTATGTATTAGTTAAAGAGAGTTTACACAGTTTTGTGGCTAACTTTTTTAATGCGGGCTAGTTTACTTGAAAAGGATACATTTTCTTCGTGTATTGTTGTCGGAGTGTTAGATGGTTTAGCCTTTTGATAGTTATAGATCGTTATGCAAGTACTTGGTATTTCTATAGTGGCATATAAAACAATGGAGCACCGACATAAATTGAGCTTGTAGCCTGTAAACAGTCATGTACCGATTGATTGACTTACTGTTCATCAATTACTTAGGCGCCTGATGATGATGATTGATTACAAAAGTCTAAAATCGATCGTAAGTCAAAGGTAAAAATGCAGTTAAAGTCGTGTTTAAAATAGAAATAAACTTGATTATCCAGGAGACAAAAGTTAATACACTTGGGAAAATGTGCATATTGGACACAAACAAATGTATATCAGTTGTTTGCTGACTGAAATGACAATAACCATGGCACGCGAAACTCTAGGAAAGATACATGCTTTATCAGAAATCATTCAGAGTTCTAAGTCTGCAACTGAGTAACATGTACATGTTACACTTCATATTATTTTACCGATTAAAACCGATATTCCTGATGCTAATTTTGGAACGGTTAGCAGTCAGTTTGTTTTTCGAGACACAAATTAAATTTACAATCTTCCTCCAACCTTTACATACTGAATATTTTTCTGACATTCATTTACTTTGCCAATGTCTGATGCATCGACTCATGTGGTCGTCCTGGGGAAATGATTGAGGGAAATACACTTTAAAGGTTTTTAGAAAGCATGTTAAGCTTCTGATCGAGGTTTTTAGGTTTAATTCACCCAATGTTGTCGTTGTTTGGTCTTAAATACTTCCTCGGCTTTCATGGCGTTGTTCTATCAATCCTGTAGCAAGGACTAGGGCCAGAAAGCGGCTAAACAGTTATGCTGCTAAGGCGATAATATATATTGGGGGCCTTTATGTGCTACACCCAGACATTCAGGCTGATGATACCTGGTGTTCATTTATCAACTGTGGGGAACACCTTGATTCTTAAACCAGTTAGCATACCCAACAATTCAGGCTGATGATACCTGTCTTGAACAGGTTGGTGTTCATTTAACAAACTTGTTTCTTAACCAGTTAGCGGCTGGATTTTAATGTTTCATTGAAAGTAGGCAGTGATGAGGAAATATATACTTTTTTGGCACCGTTTCTGTTTTGGGCGTGGCATTCGGATATTTTTGTTTTGATACGCACTCTTCGCTGCTGCCAAAAAAAAAGTCCCCTATTTGTGGCGGTGGATGGGAGCCTGGACACTCTATGACTTGGAGTGTCCGGGCGCCCATCCATATGGCGGGCAGCGAAGGTGTGAAAGGAAGGACATATAAGTTTCAGTTTAACTTTATTCAGCTCTTGTATACCCAGAGACTGAATTGTAATTTAAACATAAATTATATACAAATTTGCTGTTCGTACGAATTGCTAAAACACATTTGAATTGATTGAATTCGGTGCATTTGTAATTATGCTTGAATATCAACCGTGCTTTCAACACGTGCTTAAATGCTTATCAGAAAAGTTGCTTTCATAATGAACATTTAATTTGGTGCACATGTATTTATGTCCTTAATATTGTAATATTCAATCTGCTTTATTGCTTTATTGCTTTCTGCTGTAAGGGCTTGCCATAATGGTCTTTTGTGCTTACCGGCAGCCCAGTTGTTAAACCCCATGCTCGGGGCTTGTTTTTCAATCCATGCCACGCCCAATATTTGACAAATCTATTTAAGTTTAAAAAATATGTTTATGTGTTGTTATTACACTGATCTCCAATAACAAACTGTTATGTATAAATATCTAATGTCCGAGAACTGTTAAAAAATAAATATGAATCTGTTTGATAATAAGAGTGGGACAGGGTTTCTATATATGTATCCTTCCCCTCTCTCTGGTGAGGCTCTATGTAACCTAAGGTGCCTAAAAATGTGTTGATGAGCCGGTTAACAACAATGCAGTTCAATTAGGTATATACTCATCTATGTATGTATCCTTCCCCTCTCTCTGGTCGGGCTCTAAGTAACCTAAGGTGCCTAAACAATGTGTTTATGAGCCGGTTAACAACAATGCAGTTCAGTTAGGTATATACTCATCTATATATGTATCCTTCACCTCTCTCTGTTGAGGCTCTAAGTAACCTAAGGTGCCTAAACAATATGTTGATGAGCCGGTTAACAACAATGCAGTTCAATTAGGTGTTCAAGTCATATAAAAATGTATATGTGCCGATTAAAAGTATATGTTTATTCATGGGTAATATCCGTAAATGAATATGCGTAAAATGAATATGAGTTTGTCACTCCTAATTCGATGCTCTCGTTTTGAGGTTTGACCTGGCTGGTTAATGCCGTTTATCTTGTGTCGACATAGATGTGTGTGATGTTGGCTCGTGGTTCGGGGTTCGGGATTCGACATTCAAAC
The DNA here is from genome assembly GCA_037043455.1 of Cyrtodaria siliqua. NCBI lineage: Eukaryota > Metazoa > Mollusca > Bivalvia > Adapedonta > Hiatellidae > Cyrtodaria > Cyrtodaria siliqua. Next base: position 128,954 of record JAWPHD010003338.1, on the reverse strand, counting down.
CCAGTTCGGATTTCAACATTAGAACCCAGTTCGAAGGTTCGACATTCGAACCCAGTTCGGGGTTCAACATTCGAATCCAGTTCGGTATTCAACATTCAAAGTCAGTTCGGAGTTCGACATTCGAATCCATTTCAGGATTCTACATTCAAACCCAGTTCGGTATTCAACATTCGAACCCAGTTCGGGGTTCGACATTCATTCAAACCCAGTTCGGCATTCAACATTCGAACCCAGTTCGAGGTTCGACATTCGAACCCAGTTCGGTATTCAACATTCGAACCGAGTTCGGTATTCAACTTACGAACACTTTTCGGGGTTTGACATTCCAACCCAGTTCGGTATTCAACATTCAAAGTCAGTTAGAGGTTCGATATTCGGACACAATTCGGTATTCAACATTCAAAGTCAGTTCTGTATTCAACATTTGAACCCAGTTCGGGGTTCGACATGCAAACCCAGTTCGGCATTCAACATTCGAACCCAGTTCGGGGTTCGACATTCTAACCCAGTTCGGTATTCAACATTCGAACCCAGTTAGGGATTCGACATTCGAACCCAGTTTGGTATTCAACATTCGAACCCAGTTTAGTATTCAACATTAGAACCCAGTTAGATGTTCGGCATTCGAACCCAGTTCGGTATTCAACATTCAGAGTCAATTCGGGGTTCGACATTTGAACCCTAACTGGGTTCGAATGTTGAATACCGAACTGGGTTCGAATGTCGAACCATGAACTGGTTTCGAATGTTGAATAACTGGATTCGAATGTCGAACCCCGAACTGGGTTCGAATGTTGAATACCAAACTGGGTTCGAATGTCGAACCACGAACTGACTTTGAATATTGAATACCGAACTGGGTTCAAATGTCCAATCCCGAACTGACTCAGAATGGTTAATACCGAACTGGGTTCGAATGTCGAACCCCGAACTGACTCTGAATGTTGAATACCGAACTGGATTCGAATGTCGAACCCCGAACTGGGTTCGAATGTTGAATATCGAACTGGGTTCGAATGTCGAACCCCGAACTGGGTTCGAATATTGAATACCAAACTGGGTTCGAATGGTTAATACTGAACTGGGTTCGAATGTCGAACCCCGAACTGGTTTCGAATGTCGAATACCGAACTTGACTCGAATGTCGAACCCCGAACTGGTTTCGAATGTCGAATACCGAACTTGACTCGAATGTCGAACCCCGAACTGGTTTCGAATGTCGAATACCGAACTTGACTCGAATGTCGAACCCCGAACTGACTCTGAATGTTGAATACCGAACTGGGCTCGAATGTCGAACCCCGAATCGACTCTGAATGTTGAATACCAAACTGGGTTCGAATTTCGAACCCCGAACCGACTCTGAATGTTGAATACCGAACTGGGTTCGAATGTCGAACCCCGAACTGAATTTGAATGTTGAATACCGAACTGGGTTTGAATGTCGACCCCGAACCACGAGCCAACTTCAAACATTCGACATAATTTGGATTTTCAAATTGTGCAAGTTATATATTTATGTATACCTCGTCGTCAGTATGTTTAGAAACGGAACATAATTTCAACATCACGTCTTATATGTTCCGTGTTTATAACGGCCAGGGTCCGTTATATAAACAATCAGGATCAAGGTAACGCAGTTATGTGTAGCCGTGGTCCGTTACGTCTATCTACCGTGATACTTTTGAGGATAAAACTAAGGTTTTCCTCGAGCGTTAGGTACCGACCATTTTGATTTCTAGGGGGGTTGGGGGCCTGGGATTTTTTTTGAAAAAATATTCTGGCCCTTGAATTGCTGAAAAAATATATCCTGGCTCTGACTTGAAGGAAAAAAAATAAACAGTCCCTCAAATTGTTGGAAAAAAATAATCTGGCTCTGAGTGCAATTAGAGGAAAAAAATCTGGCTTCAACTTCAGTCAATAAGATAAATGTAGATCTACTTCATCAGCCACTGGATTCAACATGGATATGTTTAACCACAATCTGGCTACATCCACAACTTCTGCTCAGAAGTTTATTGAAATCTCAAGTTGAAATGAGTTGTAGAAGACAGTGATAGTATTCATGGTTGTAATAAATGTGATGTGCATAGATCATGGTAGTAATACATGTGGTATACATTAGTCATGGCAGTTATAAATGTAGTATACCAGAGGCGTAGCCAGGCTAAAATCTTAAATATGCACCCTTAATGCCGAAGGCATTACCCTTGGCGCGTAGCGCCGAGGTAGGGGTAGGTGCGGGAAGGGGTCGCCCCACCTGCTGGGGGTATTAGGGGGGCCTCACCCTAGACAATTTTAAAATATAGACATACTTTGGCAGCCTCTGGTGGGTTACGCATGTGCATAAGTGCGTATCGCTGACTACGCCCCTGTATACACTGGCAATGGTGGCAGTAAACGTGTTGTATAAAGTGTTATTAAGTGATCATGGTAGTAATTTGGTATACATTGATCATGGTAGTAATGAACATGATATTCATGGTTATAATTAATGTGGTTTACATAAGTCATGGTTGTTATAAGACCATTATTTTTTGATAATTTGTTTTACGAACCCACCTACGACAAAACGAAATTGGTTTTTTTTATTTTTCCCTTCCTCCTACAGCTAATATTTCAATCCTGTGAGGGTGACAGTGAACATTTGTCAACCTTCTAAGGCTATTTATTTTATTATACTGAAAATATGTTTGAAAAAGATATTTGGTTCTGCTAAATTTTCCTTTGAAATACATGGTGACTTCTCTCTGTTCAAAATCTCTATTCTCAGCACCTAGAAAACATTTTTTGGCAGATGGTTCTTTATGTTCTTTCGGAATCTTCAGCTGTGAACTCACGAGTAAACTTCAAATCATCTTCAGAAAGTTGTGCAAACTGTGTCAGCCATTTTAGTAAATGTTCACTGATTTTCATTTGTGTATGTAGATATACACTTTTCAGCATTGGAAATCCCAATACATAATTATAAACTTGCTTTGACTTCACAATCATAAGACAGTATTATACTGGGGTGACATTACAAAAAAAATACTATCATTCAGTGACTCACTCTACATTACAAGCGATATGCGATATTACAAAAATGGGAAAATAACAGTCTTAGAACATTAAACATGGATGTTTAACATAAGGTATATTATTAATAATTATGGTATTAAGAAGTCATGGTAGTAATAAAGGTAGTATGCATAGCTCATGGTAGTAAATCATGGGGTTTTCAGTGGTCAAGGTAATAATGAATGGGGTATTCAGTGGTCATGGTAGTAATAAATGTGGTATTTAGTCTTAGTAGTCATGGTAGTACTAAATGTGATATACAGTGGTCATGATAGTAATACTTGCAATATGCAGTGTTCATGGTAGTAGAAAATGAGGTAAAGCAAAAGAGTAGCCTTGAGAGTTATAGATGTGAAGTACTTGGACATGTTAGTAATCAATGTGGTATGCAGTGGTCATGATATTATTACAATACAAGGGTCCTGGTACTTATGCGATGGACTTTGTGAATATCATCAACAAGTAAATGGACTTAAGAAGCAGCTTAAGCCACATGCAATGCCAGGTTACAGACAAAGCTATGCGCTATATGCCAGTGTTAATAAGAATGGTATGGAACATGGTAGTCATTGCCCAGTACAAAACGATCCCCTACCAAACAAAACATCCAATCAAATCATAATTCAGAAGAGCAAAAGGGGGCTCACATAGAAAGCAGACAAGTACAAGCATAACTAAATATTAACACCAGCACATGAAGTTTTATCCACCAAAGATGGAAAGATCCATATTAAACAAAAGAGCTGTCGAAAGGACAGCATTCTCCACTATTCAAGGTCAATTTTAAACAAGGTCACTGACATTTCTGTCTCACCAATCATGGTGCCAGTTCAGTCACAAGGTCAATTCTTAATTGTGGAGGTTAATAGGAGGTGGCGACTGAGGTAGGGTGTAGGGGTGCGGGGTGGGGTGGTCAGTGAACATATATACCAAATATCAAAGTAAGACCTTTAATACCCCAGAAAGAATATGAACTTGAAGAGGGTGGGGAGGGGAAGTGAAGTGTTACTAAATAGGGAAAAAACACAGAAATAATATAATATTTTCATTGGAGATGGGGGTTGAGAGGATGCAGACATGGTAACTTAAGAATAGAATAAATATTTGTCTGTCTGGCGAAGGTGTGGGGTTTATGTGGCTAATGATATATACAGGCTTGCCATTGTTATTGGATGTATGCAGTGGTTTCATTGAAATATATGAAACTGCTTAAAAAACTGAAACTCTAAGTTGAAAATGAAAATATCATCTGGCTAAGTTATGAAACAGGATTGTGTCTGTAAGTGATGACACTTGTCAAGCTCCTTTTGCTGAGATATATGGCTAGTGGGTATTGAAATAAATGGACTTACCAACAAATAAAATTTATTCTAAGTCGAAAATTATAGGCTACACATTTTCTAAAATACAATACAGAAAATATTTATACAGAAAAAGGGCCATAATTTTGCTAAAATGCAATACAGAGTTATGGAACATGTGTCTGCTAGCATTCACTCTTTACTGAAGTTGTATTAATAATTAACAATCACCTATTGAAATAAAGGACTTGCCTAAAAACTTAAACAGCATTTTGAAGTCGAACAAAAAAACATAACTTTGCTTAAATGCGATAATCTACTTGTGCCCTTGATATTCCAAGCTTTACTGAAGTTTTGTTGATGTACGACTTGTAAGTTGTTAAAATAAATGGACTTTGTCAAAAAAGAACTTTAACCAGAAATTCAAAGTAATAAAAGAAACACGCTTTTGCTTAAATGCCAAACAGAGTTATGGAACATGTGTCTATCAGTGTCCTTGATGGTACTGATGACATATTTCAAGTTTCACTGACCAGTGGTTGCTGAAATAACAGGACTTGGCTAACAACTGAAAACCAAACTGACGACGCAGACGTTGAGTAGATCTACAACAGCTCTTCTTATTCTACGAATAATAAAACATAAAAAAAAAATTCTGGCTTTCAAGTTCACGAAAAAAAAAAATCTGGCCAGTGTATTAGGCGAAAAAAATTCCCGGCTTTCAAGAAATGAAAAAAAAAAAATTCCGGCTCAAAGAAAAATCCCAGGCCCCCCAACCAGAGATCAAAATGGTCGGTCCCTTAGAGAGACTCTCAGTCAGCGGAAGAAGTCCTGCGCATCAGGATGAAAGCTAAAGGCTAGCTTTGTGTTCGAAAATTTAAAAAATATAGACAAATATGAACAATACCACACAGATATATTTGCACAAGAAGATAGCGGTTTGACCCTAACTTTTATATACGATTGCCGGCATCAACATGAATAAATAGGGTACATTGAATATAAAAACACACACATATTACGTAAATAAAAAATACCATACCTTTGGAAAATTCGTTACAAATGCACACAACACAAACAGGACGCTTTTTCTTTTCTAAATGTGGCTTTAACTTTAATTAAGATAACCTGGGTATATATCTCAACATCTATCATTCCGAAATGTATCATCCCGAAGTTTATTCCGCAATATTCGAAATAAATTGTATTACCAGAGAAAAATGAATTTCTGTAAAATATTAATTTCTGATTCGGTTTGAAGAACAAACAAATACGCCTACTACTATTTATCCCTAATAGGTACTTCCCCCTGCTTTTGTTCTCCACAAAATAAGAAGAAGAAGAAAAAGAAAGGTGTACATGGGACACGGATGCCCCCACGGGAAACCATCTGCCTAACTGTGACCTTGATCTTTGACGAACTGACATGATACTTACACAAGATACATCTTCTCATTGTGATAAACATTTGTGTGAAATTTGATGCAATTCCCTTTAGTAGTTTTGGACTAATGGCTGACATGAACAAAATGACCTTTGAACTCCTTGACCTTTGAGGCACTGACATGATTATTTCGCGTGACACACCTTCTCAATGGGATGAACATATGTGTGAAGTTGACGAAACTCCCTTCAGTAGTTTCCAAGTAATGGTTGAGACATGCATTTTTTTAAAGTTTTTTTTACCTTTGACCTCCAACTGTGACTTTGACCTTTGGGGCACTCACATGATTCTTGCGCGTGACTCACCGTCCTAATGTGATGAACATTTGTGTGAAGTTTGAAACAACTCCATTTAGTAATTTCCAAGTAATGGCTGAAAAATATTGTTTTTTTACGATTTTTTGACATTTGACCTCCAAGTTTGACCTTGACCTATGAGACACGGACATGAGCCTTATGCACGACACACCTTCTTATAGTGATGAACATTTGTGTGAAGATTGACGAATTTCCCTTCATTAGTTTCCGAGGAATGGCTGCGACACGATTTCGGACGGACGGACGTACTCACAGACGCACGCACGGACAGTGCGATTACTATATGCCTCCCACTCTGTGGGGGGCATAAAAAGAAGAAGAAGAAGAAGCGGATAAAGAAGAACAGCAACAACAACGTTATCCATTACTATTGACAATGCCACGATGATCCCAATATAAACAAATCTCGGCTATTCAAGCACCTGGTACTGAGTATTTAACGAGTGGGTGTGAGTCAATATTTGTAGAAAAGATTGTTTATATCAATTTGGCTATTGTTTTAAGACAATTTCTCATTCACGTGTCTGTTACGTGCTTTATCGTGATGTTAAACACTCCTTCATTATTAAATATGCTAATTAGCATAATTCGACGCATATCCGGCGCCTGACTTTTTAAAACGATACTAATTTTTAAGATTTTTTATTATTTTTTAATTTGTCTTCGTTATACCATTTGTTTAAAAATATTATTGGTGCAGTTAGTAATAGGCAAAACAGTTTGCTGTTTACTAATCTTGCAATTAATATCAATTATTAAACAAATGTAGAACAACTACTAATAATAGGACGCCGCGAGTTTTAAAAAACTCACGATTGCCGCGGTGTGTCCGTTTAATTAAATCCCTTGCGTTAATATACACTGAAGCGCTAACCTGTACACAAGTATGCTTTGTTTGTTTCTCATATTCCAACAAACGGTGAAACCTTCTCAATAGACCACCTGTATTTAGAGACCATCTGCACTGAGACCAGCATTTCAAACTTGGTCTCACAACACAGGTGGTCTCTTAAAACAGACGCATTTTAATTTAAAATAATACAGTCGGAAACTGAATGCTGAACTCTTAATGCAGGTGGTCTCTAAATACAGATGGTTTCTAGAGCAAGTTTGACTGTACCGCGTATTAATTGTCTGTATAATCACCTTAATACAGATGGTCTCTAGAGCAAGTTTGATTGTATAGTGTATTAATTGTCTTTGTAATAATCACCTTAAAGGGAAAGACGGAAATCTTGATTTGTTTGATACTCGAGGCGCCCCGTTAGTTTTTCTACATAACCTGTATATGAGCAATGATTAATATTAATTATGAGAATTGTTTAAGGCAAAGTGTTTTTACATATATTACTAACTATTTATTATTGCACGAACAATTTATTTAAAAACAATGTAAAATAGTGAAGAAATTTGAAAAACAATTTATGTAATCATTTGTAAACAGTTTTAAAAGCAAAATGATACAGAATTGATAAATCGATGTGCTAAATGTAATGCTTTAAATAAACCTCAAGATTGCCATGGGCTGCTTTAATGGAGGAAATGCAGATTTGCATTGTTCTTATTTAATTCAACCATTACGGTCCCAATATTTTAATTAACTCCTGAAAATACATATTCAACATTGGTTTATTTGACCGGAATCGAAATCTCCACAGGTGTACAAGTTCCAAATCTGAGTCATAAAACTGCTGAATAAACACCTCAGCCGCTTAACAAAAGATGGCGACTCGCGTGCAGTCATAAATGGCATTCTTATGAATCCACCCATGGCTTAAACCAATCATAAATATTTAGTTTTGCTACAAAACTGTTAAATTCCGGATGAAATGTCATTTGTTGCAATACACCAATATGTATTGACGAATAACGATAAACTGTGGGAAACGTATTTTTAATCATTCAAGAATATAAACGGTTAATTGTAAGAAATCACGAAGATGACACTAGATAATGCAGATTAACTCGGATACCACTTCTGAAATAATGGATAATAATCTAGACGTGTATGAAAGATACAAGAAGATAAAAATGATACTATTTGATAACATTTTGTTTTATTGTTTTTAAATAGAATATCGCATTCCAAAATTTGGATATTTCAGAGGTTTTCAATGAAGCACTGAACATGTGTACCTGAAGCATTATAGAATACAGACGCGCTTTCTTGTTAGATATAATTTTATGCTCCTCGAAAATTTACGGGAAAGCATATAGTCGCCGCTTTGTACGTCCTTTCGTCCGTCCGTCCGTCCGTCCGTCCTACCATCCGTCCCATTTTTTCTAGGAGCATAACTTCAAAACTACTGACGGGACTTCAATGAAACTTCATACAATGATTGAGGGCAATGAGAGAAAGTGCCGAATGCAAGAATCGTAACTCCATCTTCGTTCGCTTTAGAGTTATTGCCATTTGTATTTTTATGCTTAGAATTCTTAGAATTACGATATATTACACGGACAACTCACATAATTCTTTAGATTCGTCCGTCGCAGGGAAAAGTATACTGGGCATTCCAATGTTTCGAGTATGTCTTCCGAGCATAAAAATAGAAATAAATCCTATAGAAAGAGTAGGGCTATCAGGCCCGTAACTACGCAGAGGCACACTGTGGCAGTCGCGCAGAGGCACACCGTGGCAGTTGCGCATAGGCACACCATGGCAGTTGCCTCGGTAACATATTGCGAAGGTAGCACACATTTTAATGGTATATCAAACATAATCATTCATATAATCTTGACCAAACTGATATTCTGGCCCTGGAATGCACTAAAACACAAAAAATCGCACGTACAAATCAACATTATTATCAGTGGTTGGAGGCGGGGTTTTCTGCTCGGAAGGCATTTGCCTTGGTTAAAATCGAGCTTGTGTATCTTTCGCCTGTACTTGGGGTAGCTCTAAATAACCTAAGCTTATGCGATGACAGCATATCAGCAGCAAATTAATTGTTTTACACGTCTTGACAATCGCATTAGGAGGCGCAGGTCGTAATATTTATACGTATAGATCTTAAATTAGAGACGACGTTTTTGATGATACCAATTTAAAGGACTTTAATATATAACTGCATAATTTTGATTTAGACAAATTGTATCGCCTGAATATGCAAAAGAGGCGTGCGACAAATAATATCAACATTAGTTATGGCAATTCTCAATATAATTATTTACAACATACATGATAGAGTACACGGATAAATAGTTACTTACTATTTTAATAGAGTTGTCGCCTTTTAAGGGCGACACATATAACCCGCTACCAGTCCACACCCACTACCCCTTCCAACACCCGCATCTCATTCCCCATCCAACTGTAGATATGGAAAAATATAGCAGGTACATGTATGAATAACAAAATTAAATTAAATTAAACAAAAACAAAAAGATTTTTGTGTTAAATATGTGTAAATGTTCCTTTCATGAGAGTTGCTTCAGTGGAAAAGGCGTTATAGATCGGACAATCTTTTTCATGGTGGTGTCCCGGTGACCTTGACCTTTGACCTGTTTTCATTGGAAGGGATCGATCTCGCTCAGAAGTATGCCTAATAATTGTCGTTCAATAGACGGCTACTTTACTGCGCATGTCATGTTTGGGAAATGAATGCTCCTGCATAATCAATGTTATTATTATAATAAAATAATAATTATATAGTAATGATGATTATAACAAAAGAAGAAGAAGTAGAAGAAGAAGAAGAAGAAGAAGAAGAAGAAGAAGAAGAAGAAGAAGAAGAAGAAGAAGAAGAAGAAGAAGAAGAAGAAGACGAAGAAGACGAAGAAGAAGAAGAAAAGAAGAAAAAAGAAGAATCATTCAACAAGAGTAGACGAGAATAAGTTAAGAAGAAGAAAAGACGAAGATGAAGAAAGAAAAAGAAAAGAAGAAGACTAAGAAGCGAAAAAGACAAAGTGCAACATCTGTAATAGTAAAGGGGGAACAACCGCTACACAAATCTGTCTTCACTTTATCAAATATATTCAAATGAACTGTTTCCCTTTAACATCATCATTATTCAACTGTCAAAGGCAGCTTATAATTATACGTTTTTTTGTTTGTCTATGGTTAACAGACTGTGAATCATGTAGTTGATGATACGCATGCATTACAACTTTAATTCCTAGTGAACTAGTCTAAAAAACCTGACTCTGTAGTGCCGTTGATTGAGGCGTCGTGTTAGTGCCGGTGTTCATGCCTACTGATTTCCTTTTCCTTTTTTTTTAATTTTCATCATTATTATGGTTTTCATTATTGCAAATGGTAAGGTAGCAATGAACAGTTCGGTTGGTAGATTGTCTGAATGAGTGTTGATTGATTGATTGATTTATTGATTGATTGATTGATTGAATGATTGATTGATTGATTGATTGATTGATTGGTTGATTGATTGATTGATTGATTGATTGATTGATTGATTGATTGATTGATTGATACGTTGATTGATACGTTGATTAATTGATTGTTATGTTCACTGAATTATTGATTGATTGTTTGAATGAATGGTTGGCTAATTGATTGATTAATTTAATGATTTTTTGATTGATGGATGATTGAATGATTGATTGATTGATTGATTGAGATTGACTGAGATTGATGGATGGATGGATGGATTGATTTATTGATTGAGATTGATTGATAGATTGACAGATTGATTGATTGATTGATTGATTAATTGATTGATTGATTGATTGATTGATTGATTGATTGATTGATTGATTGATTGATTGATTGATTGATTGATTGATTGATTGATTGATTGATTGATTGATTGATTGATTGATTGATTGATTGATTGATTGATTGATTGATTGATTGATTGATTGAGAACATCCATTTGTCATCCTGTCCGTTTCCTTGAATGACTCGCTGAACAACATACTCGTTGACTAACTAATTGATTATACATTGACTGATTGATTGATTAATTGATTGATTGATTGATTGATTGATTGATTGATTGATTAATTGATTGATTGATTGAGAACTTCCATTTGTCATTCTGTCCTTTTCGTTGAATGACTCGCTGAACAACATACTTGTTGACTTACTAATTGATTATCAATGTAGTTTGTTTTTCTTTCCATTTAATATTGTATTGTTTTTTGCTTTTTCCCTCTCATTTCCCTAAATATAACACGGTGTATTGTGGTATATTTATGAATACTGCACTTCGCTGTTCTGTTTTATTCTTTCATATTTTACATATGCTCTCTTTCTTCCTGTCCTCCTTTTCTCTGTCCTACTCTTATATCAGTTGTTGGAGGCGGGGGATGTCCGTTCGGAAGGCATTTGCCTCGGTTAAATTCCATGTCTGGAATCGGGCTTGTGTATCTTTCGCTTCTTCTTGGAGTAGCCCTAAATAACCTAAGCTTATGCGATGACAGCATGTCAGCAGCAAATTAATTGTTTTACAAGTCTTGACAATCGCATTAGGAAGCGCAGGTCGTAATATGTATATAGATCCCTAAATTAGAGACGACGTTGATGATACCAATTTAGATGACTTTAATATATAACTGCATGATTCGATTTCGATTTTGATTTAGACAATTTGTATTGCCTAAATATGCAAAAGGGCCGTGCGACAAGTTATATCAACATTAGTTATGGCAATTCTCAATATAATAATTTACAATAGAGTACACGGCTAAATAGTTACTATTTTTCAACGTATATGACACACGTCATATTTTAAAATAAATATCAAGTTGCTATGATAGTGGTTTCGTTATTGTGCACTAAAGTAACTAGATACAAGATAGAAGTGTAGCAACCTGTATGGAAGTTATAAGAGAAGAAGAGGTGCCAATACAGATAGACAGAACGTGTAGCAACTTCTATGGAAGTTATAAGAGAAGAAGTGGTGCCAATACAGAGAGACAGAAAACTATTCAAGTTTGATAATAATTAATACATTAACATGTGTTAATGTTTGAAGCATTGTGTGTTTTTTGACAGAGGCGATTGGTGTTCAACAACAGTTATAACAATAATATAATCATGTTAGTTAAGGATATCATGCGTTACTGACCGATCCAAGTCGATTTTAGTGGGGTAGGCGTGGAAGGAGAGAAAAATATACATATGCATGCTGGATCAGGGAACTGCATATGCAACATGCATATGTATATCCCTCTCTCTCTGAGACGACTCTAAATAACCCAAAATAATGTTAAATAACATTAATTCAAACCGATTTATGTATAAGAACGTCAATTGAACGTGTTACGTACAATTCAACACATTTTAAGTTGATATTGGGACATTTCTTTTCTTTTGTTAGACGTGTATGTAGATCTATACATTTATGTTAAAGGGACACATAGCAATCTTTATTTTTTAAAAACTCACGTCGTCCCGCTAGTTTTTCTGCATCACTTGCATTTGTTCAATCATTAATATTAATTATAAGAACAGTATTAAGCAATGTATATGCCGCAAATGCTGCTGTTTTATTTATTTGTATTATGGAAGGAAGATAATACTGTTATCCGCGTGAACTAATTTCAGATCGGGTTATTTCTCTTATTAGCATGTTTGGAATAAAACGCGATACGTTTTGTTATGGTAATAGGTATATTTGATAATAATAGTTTGCGAATAAAAGAAATAAACAAAGGATAACTAGAGCTATCGCCTTTTAAGGGCGACAAATATACCCCGCTACCAGTCAAAACCCCCCCACCCCGTACCTCATTCCCCACCCTACCGTAGGTTTGGCAAACTATGGCAGGTAAATGTATGAATAAAAAAATAAAATAAAGATAAATAAAGAAGAAAGAATTTTGTGTTAAATATGTGTGAATCTTCCTTTCATGAGAGTTGCTTCAGGGGAAAGGGCTTTATGTAGCGGACAAACTTTTTCATGGTGGGGTCCCGGTGACCCTGACCTTTGACCTGTTGACCTCAACATCAAAAGTGGTCGTCATCTCAAGATTTGCTTCAGGGGAAACGGAGTTAATGTGCGGACAACGGTTTTAATTATCAGGCCCAGTGACGTTGACCTTTGACATACTGAACTCAAAATCACTAAGGGTCATCCTCTTACGACAGATAGTCCACCCATGAAAAAGAGTATGATAATGGAACTTTGGAAACGGCCGAGCACGACACATACGAAATATTGCAGTCTCGGTTTGTCTGAGACTGTTCATGAGCGGTAGTTAAATATGATAGCTACCACTTACGCCCTCTAGCCCCGGGTTGAGCAGAACTCAATATTCATAAAATCAATAGTACACAATGTTAACCATCCCAAAGATGGCATGCATATGGCGGTGGACATGGAGTATACTGCTTCCCCATGTCGTACGGCGTATGGTTCCAGTATATGATCAAATTAAATGCCCCGAAGAGCGAAATAAGCATAATGGAATTTAGTTGGGAGCAGCGGTTATGAAGCCTACTTATCAAAAAGCAGACAACATATCCTATGAGTGGTTGAACAATACCCAGAGCCTTTTATCGGCAGGAGTAGTGGAACCACCGAATCAAAAATTAAGTAAGAAAACAAAAGAATGGAAAATGTACCACTAAACATAAGTATCGGGTTTAGCGATCTCCAAAGATCGAATGAATAACAGTACTGATTGCAAGCGCGGGAAACGTTTTACTGCCGCAACACTGCGAAAGCAACGTCACAGTGAAATAAAAAAGAGTATGACCTTTGGAAACGGCCGAGATTCATGAGATTTGCATTATGGGGAGAGTAGTTATGGAACAGACAACGTTTTTCCTTATCGGGTTCCGGTGACCTTGACCTTTGACCTACTTATCTCAAAATCAATATAGTGTCTTTCTCTCACCACAGGCAATTCACCTATGAAGTTTCATGATATTTCAGTTAACCCTATTTTTGAAAATGCAATATTTTGCGTTACCGTCAGTGTTAGTGACTCTGTATTACAGTATAACATAAAACATTTTGACTCGTGACTGTTTTATTTGATCAAGTAAAAAATTAAATGGTTTATACTAAAATATGATTTTGAAATAAGATATTAAACTACGGTATACTATCTGTTTATTTGCAGTGAGGTCTTTAAACAGTGAGACACGTTTAAAGTCCTCGAGTAAATATGTGTTACCGTTATGAACATCATTATTTATATAGGTACTTTTACATTTGTGTTATGATTTGGCTCAAACTGGGAGGAACATTGAAAGGGATCGATCTCGCTCAGAAGTATGCCTAATAATTGTCGGTCACTAGTCGGCTGCTTCACTGCGCATGTTATGTTTGAGAAATGAATGCTCCTGCAACAATCATGTTCATTTGTGTACGGGGGTAAACTCTTTTTTGGCACTTTAATAGTACCTGTTGATGACTGCAAGTAATAAAAGGCAGTAACATGGCAAATCATCCTTAAAATAGTGTTTGCGGTAGTTTTTAAGTGGATTACGACATACAGGTACCTGGCTGAAACAAAAGCTATTATTACTTTCGTTGTTTAACAATGTTAACAAATACTTGTTATAATACTTGTTATAATTATAATAAAATAATAATTATATTAATAGTAATGATGATAATAACACAAGCAGAAGAAGAAGAAGAAGAAGAAGAAGAAGAAGAAGAAGAAGAAGAAGAAAAAGAAGAAGAAGAAGAAGAAGAAGAAGAAGAAGAAGAAGAAGAAGAAGAAGAAGAAGAAGAAGAAGAAGGAGAAGAAGGAGAAGAAGACAAAGTACATCTGTAATAGTAAAGGGGAACAACCGCTACACAAATCTGTCTTCAGTTTCAAACGAGTTGTTTCCCTTTAACACCATCATTATTTATTTATTTTTAACGGTCTCCATCATGATCCTGCTTGGGTTAACGTGGTAACGTGGCTCCATCTTAAATGGAGTGTCCACCACAGAACTTGCAGCAACTGTGCAGTTTAAAAGGTTCTAGGTTCATTCTCCATATTAATTTCGATGTACATGGAGGATGAAACTGACATGTTTATTAATGATTGGCGCCACATACCTGTTCTTGTGTTGGTGCGCCTTTCAAACACAATTCTTCTTCTTCTTTTTCTTCTTCTTCTTCTTCTTCTTCTTCTTCTTTTTCTTCTTCTTCTTCTTCTTCTTCTTCTTCTTCTTCTTCTTCTTCTTCTTCTTCTTCTTCTTCTTCTTCTTCTTCTTCTTCTTCTTCTTCTTCTTCTTCTTCTTCTTCTTCTTCTTCTTCTTCTTCTTTTACCTCCGAGACAAATATTGTCGACAAGAGAGAGTAAATGGTCTGGTTTTACTACTATAAAGAAATTGAAATTGATGAACAATTGAAATGTTGTTGATATGTTATTGAAATGAATGAACAATGAGGCCAATTAATATTACTTAATATAATGCAATATAATTCAATTACAGATATGCTTTAATCTGGTTCACATACACGTGCAAATGGAGAACGATGCGTAATATGAATATCATGTAATTATAGATGTAGACATACTTTATTCTGTTTCACGTGCATATGCATATAGAGGACACTATGTAATATGACAAAGTATTGTGTTATTTTAGATATAGACATACTTTATTCTGGTTCACGTGCACGTGAACATAAAGCAGGATATGCAATATGACATATCGTGTAATTAAATATGTAGAGATGTTATTCCGGTTCACTTGTACGTGCAAACAGATCACAATATGTAATATGACATATTTCTGTGTGATTATATACGTAGACATGTTTTATTTTGGTCCAGGTGCATATGCAAATAGAGCACAGTATGTAACATGACATATCATTGTGTAATTATAGATGTAGACATATGTTATTCTGGTTTACGTGCATGTGGAGCACAATATGTAATATGACATAGTATTGTGTAATTCTGTATATAGACATATTTTACTCTGGTTCATGTACCCGTGCAAATAGCACACAACATATGATATGGCATATCATTGTAATTATACATATGCAGGCATATATTATTCTTGCTTACGTGTTCGTGCACTTAGTGCACAATATGTAACATGACATATTATTGTGTTATTCTGTAGCCATATTTTATTGTGGTTTAAGAGCACGCGCAAATAGATCACAACATGTTATATGACACTGTTGTGTATTTACATATGTAGACATACGTTATTCTGGTTCACGTTCACGTGCATATAGAACACACTATGAAATATGACAATATTGTGTAATTACATTTGAAGACATGCGTTATTCTAGTTCACGTGCACGTGCAAATAGAACACAATATGTAATATGACACTGTTGTGTAAGTACATATGTAGACATATGTAAGTCTGGTTTACGTGCACGTGCAAAGAGAACGCAATATGTAATATGATATAAAATTGTGTAATTATATATGTAGACATATGTTATTCTGGTTCACGTGCACGTGCAGATAGAACACAATATGTAATATGACAATGTTGTGTAATAACATATGTAGACATATGTTATTCTGGTTTACGTACACGTACAAATAGAACACAATATGTAATATGACATACTGTTATGTAATTATATATGTAGACATATGTTATTCTGGTTCACGTGTAGGTGCAAATAGAGCACAATATGTAATATGACATACTATTGTGTAATTACATATGTAAATATACGTTATTCTGGTTCACGTGCATGTGCAAATAGAGCACAATATGTAATATGACATACTTTTGAGTAATTACATATGTAAACATATGTTATTCTGGTTCTCGTGCACGTGCAAATAGAGAACAATATGCAATATTACAAAATGTTGTGTATTTCTATATGCTGACATATTATTCTGGTTCATGTGTATGTGCAAAAAGAACACATGATGTAATATTACAAAATATTGTGTAATTATATATGTAGACATATTAATAATTTATAATTAGTGTTACTAGTCTGATTAATTTTGTTCAACTTCAAACATTAATTTGTGAAGAAAGAATAACAAAATATAAAATATATACTTATATAAATCCCGTAAGTTTCCCTTACATGAACATGATATAGATCGATAATTAAAAAAAACTATCTGTGAGAGTAAAACATTTAATACAGTTTCAAATAATGTATTACTGAAACATCTTAAAAGTTATGTTGTAGTGACAATTGACGTTTTTTTTTTATATTGTTGGGACCACCTAGAAAATGGATAACTATGATATCATTTGAATGTATAATCCCTCTCCAACAAGGATCAGTTGAAAAAACTTACGCAAAGTGGTACGATTTTTGGCAGTCAACGGTTAAAATGCATGACCCTCATAAAACAAAAACAAAATTGTTTTATACATAAATCATCAAAGAGATGAATGAACGAAATGTAAAGCAATCTTTTGCAAAAAAAAAGTGTTAGGTATTTTGTGTTCAACTTTCAATAGAAAAAAATATTCCATATATGTCACTTATTTTTGGAAAAAGACGCAATAAATGGATGCATAAAGGGAGATAATAAAATTAAAAAATGATCAAACATATGCAGCTTCGCTTTTATCGTAAACCACTGGTGGATTGATATCAAATGAAGTATTAAGCCTTACTGATTACAATCTGCATCTAAAATGAGTTTTAAATACATTAATTTAAAGAAAACGTTCCTTGTGAAACCAATACACACATGGAAATCAGTTTTATGAAGATTTATTATGTTTCTAAATTTAATATTTATTGTTTGCGTTTAACAAGTTTAAATTTAACTATGTTTTATTATATGCGTTATGAATTGCCTACATTAAGCTTTAAGATGGATATCAGTGTATTGAAGTATTTAATTTTTAACTCACACGCAAATATATGTATGATTTTGAATAGGTATTGTAAGAAAAATCAAACACTTTAAGAAAAAACGTATTAACACATTTTTATTTTAAAGCAAACGAGATACATAAAGATGTAGTATTAGTTACAATTTGATTGTATTACCATGTTTAAAGCTTCACTTAAAATATATCTGTATATCATACACATAGTATAATCCATATTTGATACATTCTGTATTAATTTCTATTTTATGCGTATACCGTTTATATACCAACACGTGTGACATTTGTTGATGTGTTTTAGTTTGCCTTATACTCACTTATCTTCTATTAATTCCAACTAAAAAGCACTTTAATTATTATCTCATCTGTAATCTCTATCTTCATTATATCCAACATGGTTGTCAAGAAAACAACCATTGTTATTTGTCTTTTTGTTAAATGAAGTTCCACGTATATCCATGGCTTGTGCATACGTTATCCATTCCTTTGTGGTGACCAAGTGGATAAACACGTTTAACTCTGAATCCGGATATCACGGGTCTGAGATTCACTGGTGCCACGCGATACTTCGGTGTCCTTAGGCAAGACTCTAGCCTTGTCCGCCGGACGGGGGTGTTAAACGGGCTGTGATTGTATCATCCGAGCACTTTAAAGAACCATAGGAATTTATTCGATAGTAAGCGTAATACACATTTCCTAAACTGTTCAAATGCGATACCAAGGTGTCAACCCTTTTATATGTATAGTGTCACATACTTTTCTTCTACATATCCTTGTAATTGTTGTTTGTTTCAAATTTGTGAATTTCCTGTTCGACTTTTATACCTTCTTTTGAGGTTAAGTTCATTTTTTATACTTATGATGTGTGAACTATATCTTTGTCCATATGTTTCCACCAATGGCAACTTTTTACAGTATACTGGAATACATATTTCATCTTCCATTGTGATTTTAATCTTTTGCATTGCTAAAGTGTTATGTTTTGTTCTTGAGTTACATTTCCACTTCACTGTGCATGACAATGTTATGTTCTCCTTGATCATTTCCTACTACGATAGCATCATTGTACTTGGCTTGGGTTAGCTTTGTTACAAAAGTGTTCGTCTGATTTACACTTACAACGCTCAACTAGAACCATTCGATGGAAGCCATCACAAAACATCCGTATTTTCGATATTTCAATGATACCTCAATTCCAGACCTTGACCTTGATGGTGAAGGTCAACTTTTCGAACTGCATTGACATTCTCTAATCCTCAACACGCTTCATACTCAGTTTCAGCTTATAACCTTGAACGGTCTAGAAGGATTTCCGTGCACAAGCCATTGTCAGGAAAAACACTAAGTCCTGACCTTGACCTTGATGATGAAGATCAAATTTCAGACCTTTAGTGACAAGCTCATCTTGAACAAGCTTCCCATAACCTTTCAGCGTCCTACCTCGAATGGTCTGGAAGGAGTTCCGTCCAAAAGTATGTTTTGAAGAAAACAAATAGTTGTGAACTTAGATGGTCAAGGTCAATAACTACGGATGGAAGCAACAAACACAAACAAGAGATACAAGTAGCAGACTCGGTTTTACTGTTTCTGTTCATGAGGGGTAATGTAGAGTGCAACACCTCTCACGCCTCCTAACACTGGTTTAAGCGATATTCTACTTTAAAGCCACAGAGATTGGGCTTGATGATCCCAAAGGATCAGTAAGTAATAACACTACTAATTTGTAGTCTTTTAACGGACGCCACACAGTCCTAAATAAATGATAGTGTTAATGTCAATAAATACTGAACAGGGGATCTCTTGGAAGCAAGAATCATAAACAAGAAATAAAAGTAGCAGACTTATCTTAAATGAAAACCTTTTGACCTAATCAAAATGTCTGTAAAGACGGATTTTTAATATATCTCGAACCGTTCAGGAGTAGTTCCGTCCACAAGGTCGTGACGGACGGGCTGACAGAGTGACGGACGGACTGCTTCTAAAGCAATATATCCGATTTCTTCCAAAAAATGCGGTTATCATGAATGACATGTTGCTTCTTATGCAAACGTATGATGCTGTGGAACATGACCGTTTACAGCTGCAAATGCATGATGTGTTAAGAGAAGATTTGATGCCATTTCCCCCAAAAAATACGTCTGTTTCAATCCGTTATCACGTATTTCCCATCCATGTCTAACAAGGAGCTCAGGTTCCTGTTTTGAATTATCGGCATTCATCCTTAGTGTTGCTGATGGGGTCAATGTCGTATCGGGTAATACGGAAAGGCACCCGGGGTACATTTATGTATACAGAAACGTACCCGAAAATCATCGAAATCCAGAAAGGCCCCCAAATATACATAAATGTACCCGAGACAAAATACAATGTCGCAGTTGCCTCCGCCTTAAAAGAATGCAGTTGGTCTAAATATTTGACCAACTCTTCTTGAATGACGAGCTGCATATTTGTTTACTTTTTTGAGCGGGGTTTGATAATTTACAACTTCCGGTTTTACGACAATACGTTGTGTATTTTATTACTAACTATGGCAGCCTAAATATGTTTTGAAGAACAATAGAGCAATAGTTAATGATAAATAATATTGTTTGAGCAGTTGTTTTATCAAGTTCTAAATTGTTTCAATTCCGCCAATGAGATCTTGTTTGTCCGGGTACGTTTCTGTATATTTGGGGGCCGTTCTGGAATTCAAAGATGTTCGGGTACCTTTCTGTATACATAAATGTACCCCGGGTACCTTTCTGTAGTACCCGATACGACAATGATCCCATCAGCCTTAGTGTTGCTTGAGTCGATGCATGTCTTACAGGGAGCTTAAAACTGCCTTCACATCATGGTGGAAGCTTTGCGAAACAGATACATTTTAATCCGACAACTTCATTCATAGTTTATCTAAACTATGGTGAAACACTGTACAATGACCCTTTGGGTCTTACGAAAATGGCTGATAAAGACCTGTTTCAAAAGCCCTGTCATAGCCTGAGTCATCTTTAATTGCTACTCTATTTTTGAAGCTAGAAGCAATATTTACCTTCATCACCTTGATAATTGTTTTATTTCCAATTACATAAAATGATCAAACAGAGTCGCAACCGGTCAGTCAAGAACTGCAGGAAAAAATGCACGTTTAGAGTCACAAATAGTGGTTTTGTTGCTCCAGATACCGATAAATGTTCCATTTCCGCAGTGTCGAAAGGTAAACTGGCCTCGTTTGAAAGCACACACTTGGTAACGAGTGAAATGTATTCTTGTCTTCTACTGTTTGCTATAACAGGCACAGAAACGGAATTAATTCAGAAGATTGATTAGCTTCTTTGAGCCAAAGTCATATACCTAATTCTCGGTGGTAGACTGTATCCAGTCGAAGAAAAGCAACCTTCCAAAAACTATATCAAAGAAAAGCAACCTTCCAAAAACTATATTTGTCTTCGCAAGTGAAATTTGATTCTCACTAGTGAAGAAGAATCCACCATTGTTAATGGACACACTTTTTTTAACTATTTTACACGCAGGTATAAGGCAAGAACAATACATAATCAATTAGTACTTTGAATTGCGGGAAAAACGTGCGAGTTGTGAACATCGCAAGTGATCGGCTGTGCATAGTACATTCTTAAACTTATATAATTATACAACCGTCTTGATCGCAGCAAAACAAGAGTAGTACGTATCTTTCCAACATCAAAATCAGAGTGGTTCATGTATGTATTGTACAAAATAATGGGTAAAGCTAATTACAAAGTGAATAATTTATATATTCATTAAGAAACTAATAAAATGAGTACAACGCCATTCATTAATTATCTCCATTTATTTACAGTTTAAAATCATTTTGGATAACCGAACATATTTTAAAATATGTATGTGATATTTTAAATCATGTATAGTATCAATATATTGCATAATATAACAGTAACTTTAAAGCAACAACAACAACAAAAGACGTTCATATGATTAGTAGCATACATGTTTAAGCATTAAAATATAAAAATCGGAGTAGGAAATGTTTCGTCATAATTTGAGAAAGTTTATGCGTTTTATATTATTTCTTTTGTAGTAAATATGTTCTTATATATTTTATTAAATTTCTTATTGAACTAAAATGAATTGATTAATTAATTTCACGTGAACATGTATTAAACAAAATATAATATTTTTAAGTATAGTATTATTCCTTATATTTAAGAAATATATTTTAGTTAAACATGAAATATAGCATACACAGTTATTTTACGTACGTAGGAAAATGTTTATATACATTTGTTAACGAAAAATGAGCTATCATTTCTCTGAAACTTATAATTTTAGTCGGTAGCTAATATTTTGCTGAAATTTGTTATTTATGGGTTGTGGTGTTCAGGGACCATTTTAAAAGACGTGTTCCATTTTGTGCAAGTAATTTTGGTGGGATCGTTAAGTACACATAATTACCTTTCATTTGATATATAATAAGCCCATTTTCTAGCTGATCCCAGCTAATTCCTTAACTAAGCGACTTTTTCGCATATTGTCACTACAACATTATGTTCAGTCATAAAATCATATACTGAGCAAAATAAATTTATCACATAACATGCGGGGTCAATGATAAAGTGACAAAAATATGACCAATAATAATGCTATAATGTCATTTGTAAACAAAGCCGGTGATAAACAATCATGAAACAAATATAATAGTTGTATAGGCATTTTATCAAAGAGAAGGTAATTTTAAAATTACGAAATTTAGAATTTTGTTTGAGAATAACAAAAGTTTATGAACATATTTCAGCGTGTTTAAACAATGACAGAAAATAGCAATTATTCGCAATGCAAAACATTAAATGTGTTCAACGTTATATAATAACATAATGTTTTGTTGGGCCTTTAAGCAACATTCAATTTAATTCTGTGAGAGTACAACATTTAGGAAATTTACAAATAATGTATAACTGCAAAAGCTTTAGAGTTTATGTTCCATCTTGTCCTTCCCCTCATGTTGGATCGGCTCTAAATAACCTACAATATGTTGATGAGCCATTAACAACATCCAATTTAATGTTATTCTTCTGCGCTGGTCCCTATCACATGATGTTCGAGCGCTTCTGCAGTTACTGAGTGGTCATCTTGTCGCCATTCTTATATATGTCCGAGAGTTTTAGGGCGATTCTAACTAACTATAATGTGTCGATGACCCGTTAACAACATTCAATTTAATGTTCTTTAGAATTTCGCAAAATATAGATAACAGAATACACTGAGTGGGAAATCAAATGTGAAGGTCATAGAGTATAGGAAGTAACAGTTCTCGCCGTTTACTCGGTCCACTGGCGCCCCATGAGGTTCGAACACTTCCGCAGTTACCCATGAGGTTCGAACACTTCCGCAGTTACTAAGTGATAGTCTTGCCACCGTCCTTAGGTATGTCCTAGAGTTTAAATTGGTTGATTTTTGGCCGTTACGTCCGCGCCCACCGGTTCTCCGATACAAGTCTCTGTTGTGGAGGAGATGAATCAAAATGTATAGATAACAACCCAGCACTTTCCGCTCTTATGCTATTGTTCTGTGCTAACATGTGAAAAAAAAATAGATAATAAGGACACAACATTGCTTGATTTATGTCTCAGTATTAAAAAGGGATTTTAATTGATTAGTGATTTCGTTAACGATTGATGACTTGATTAGTTCGTTACAGATTAATGATATGTTAACATATTTCATTTGAAAGTGTTTTCCTTTTTTGTTTCATGTAAGCATATTTTAAAGACAGAATATTAATTAAACACTGCATATGTACTTCCCTCAATCGTTGTTGGTAGTAACAGGCCGCTGAAGACTGCCCAGTTCGCAGGATTCTACTTACTCCCTACTGACCATATTCATCATAATGTTCGTCGTCAGCCGGCAGTTGTATTCCGTCGCCTGTAGTGACTCGCAGTTGTATTCCGTCACTCATAGTTGGATTCCATGTTGTAGTGACTAACATTGGATTCCGTGTTGTAGTGGCTCACAACTGGATTCCACGATCTAGTGGCACACAGCGGGATTCAGTGTTATAGTGACTCGCAGTTGAATTCCGTGTTGTAGTGGCTCACAGTTGGATTCCGTGTTGTAGTGACTCGCAGATGGATTGCGTGTTGTAGTTGCGCGCAGTTGAATTAAGTTTGGTACTGGATCACAGTTGGATTGCGTGTTGTAGTGGCTCGCAGTTGGATTTCGTGATGTTGTTGCTCGCAGTTGGATTCCATGTTTTAGTGGTTCGCAGTTGGTTTCCGTGTTGTAGTGCATGGCAGTTGGATTCCTTGTTGTAGTGGTTCGAAGTTACATACCACGTTGTAATTGTTTGAAGCAGGATACGGTTATATGGTTGTTCACAGTTAAAATCTGTTGTAGTGGCACTCAGTTGGATTCCATGTTGTAGCGGTTTGCAGCTGGATCCATGTTGTAGTTGCTAGCAGTTGGATTCCGTGTAGTATTTGCTCACAGTTGGATTCAGAGTTGTAGTGGCTCCCTATTAGATTCCATGTTGTGGCGGCGTGCAATCAAATTCCGTGTTGTCGTTGGTCACAGTTGGATTCTGTATTATAGTGACATACAGTTGTATTCCGTGATGTAGTGGCTCGCATTTAAATTCTGCATTGTAGTGGCGCAAATTTAAATTACGTATTGTAGTTGTACGTAGTTGGCTTTCGTGTTATAGTGGCTCACAAGGGAGTTCTATGTTGTAATTTCTAGCAGTTGGATTTCGTGTTTTAGTGGCTCACAGTTGGTTTCAGTCTTGTAGTGGCTCAAGTTTGGATTGCATGTTGTAGTGGCTCAAGTTGAATTCTATGTTTTAGTGACTCGCAGTTGGATCCGTGTTGTAGTGGCTGTAGTGACTCGCAGTTGGATTCCGTGTTGTAGTGGCTCACATCTGGAGTCTTTGATGTATTGGCTCACAATTGGATTACGAGCCGTAGATGTTCGAAGCAGTTTCCGTGTTGTAGTGGCTCGCAGTTGGAATCTGTTATGTAGTGGCTCACAGTTGGATTCTGCGTTTTAGTGGCTCAATCATATTCCGTGCTGTAGCGGCTTGCAGTTGGATTCAGTCTTGTAGTGGCTCACATTTGGATTCCATGTTGTAGTGGCTCACGTTGAATTCCATGTTGCAGTGGCTCGCAGTTGAATTCCGTGTTGCAGTGGCTCGCAGTTGGATTCCGTGTTGCAGTGGCTCGCAGTTGGATTCCATGTTGTAGTGGCTCAAGTCTAATTCCGTGTTGCAGTGGCTCGCAGTTGGATTCCGTATTGTAGTGACTCACAGTTGGAGTCTTTGATGTAGTGGCTTGCAGTTGGATTCAGTCTTGTAGTGGCTCAAATTTCGATTCCATGTTGTAGTGGCTCAAGTTGAATTTCGTGTTGCAGTGGCTCACAGTTGAATTCCGTGTTGTAGTGACAGTTGGAGTCGGTGGTGTACTAGTAGTGGCTTACAGTTGGATTACGATCTGTAGATGTTCGAAGCAGAAGTCTCTGTTGTAGTGGATCGCAGTTGGTATTTGTTATGTAGTGGCTCACTGTTGGATTTTGCGTTTTAGTGGCTCAGTCAGTTTTTGTCCTGTAATGGCTTGCAGTTGGATTCAGTCTTGTAGTGGCTCAAATTTGGATTCCATGTTGGAGTGGCTCACAGTTAGAGTTTGTGATGTAGTGGCTTGCAGTTGGATTCAGTCTTGTAGTGGCTCAAATTTGGATTCCATGTTGTAGTGGCTCTAGTTGAATTCCATGTTGCAGTGGCTCACAGTTGGATTCCGTGTTGCAGTGGCTCACAGTTGGATTCCGTGTTGTAGCGACTCACAGTTGGATTCCGTGGTGAAGTGCTCTCAGTCATATTCCGTGTTGTAGAGGCTCACAGCTAAAATCTGTGTTGTAATGATCCTCAGTTGGATTCCGTGTTGCAGTGTTTCACAGTTAGAGTCCGTGATGTAGTGGCACACAGTTGGATTCCGTGTTGTAGTGGCACACATTTGGAGTCCGTGTTGTAGTAGCTCACTATTGCAGTCCGTGGTGTAGTGGCTCGCAGTCGGATTCCGTGTTGTTGTGACTCACTATTGGAATCTGTGTTGTAGCGGCACTCATTTGGATTCCGTTTTGTAGTGGCTTGTAATTGGATTCCGTGTAGTACTGGCTCACTGTTGGATTCCGTGTTGAGGTGGCTCACTGTTAGATTCTGTGTAGTACTGGCTCACAGTTGGATGACAAGTTGCAGTGACTCACAGTTTGATTACTTGTTGTAGTGGATCTCAGCTAAATTACGTGTTATAGTGGCTCATATTTGAATTTCATTTTAGTTTAAACTTATTTATTTTACATCGATTGTAACGAAATTTCCTTTAATTTATTCCAGTTTCTCTTGATGACTTCCTGGGTAGAACCAGTAATAAGTTAATGCAAATAAAGTGACTTGCTCAGGGACATTACAAACATGGTTATGGCGGGGTAGATTCGAACCCATGACTTATTGATCCTGGGTCAAACGCTTTACCATTAGACCACAGCGCAGCTGGATTCCGCAACTGGATTTCGTGCTGTAGTGGCTCGCAGTTGGATTATGCATTCTAATGGCTCACAGGTCTATTCCCTGTTGTAGTACCATCAATTGGATTCCGCGTTCTAGTGGCTCTCAGTCGAATTCCATGATGTATTGGTTCACAGTTGGATACCGTGTTGTAGTGACTCAAAGTTTGATACGCGTTGTAGAGGCTCACAGTTGAGTCTGTTTTGTAGTGGCTTGCAGTTTGATTCCGTGTTGTAGTGCCTCGCATTTGGATTCCGTGTTGTAGTGGCTCACAGTTGGATTGCGTGGTGTAGTGATTGCCAGTTTGAATTCCGTTTTGTAGTGGCTCTCAGTTTGAATCCGTGTTGTAGAGGCTCACATTTGATTCCGTGGTGTAGTTCCTCACAATTAAATTCTGAGTTGTTTTGGCTCGCAGTTGGATTCTGTCTTGTAGTTCCTAACAGTTGGGAGTCTGTGGTGTAGTGGCTCACATTTGAATTACGTATTGTAGTGGCTCACAGTTTGACTCCGTTTTGTAGTGGCTTGCAGTTGGTATTCGTGCTGTAGTGGCTCAAATTTGGATTTAGTGTTGTAGTGGCTCGCAATGGATTCCATGATTTAGTGACTCTCAGTCAATTTCCGTGTTTTATTGGGTCACAGTTAGAATCCGTATTGTTGCGGCTCACTGTTGAATTGAGTGTTGTAGTGGCTTGCAGTCAAATTTCGTGTTGTTGTGGGTCACTTGTTGTTGTGACTCGAAATTGGATTCGATGTTGTAGGTCGTTGCCGTTGACTTCCCTGTTGTACAGACGCAAAGTCGGATTTCCCTGTTGTTGATGCTCATATTTGGATTCCGTGTAGTACTGGCTCACAGTTGGATTCCTGGTTGTAGTGGCTCACAGTTGGATTACATGTTGTAATGGCTCACAGTTGTATTTCGTGTTGTAGTGGCTCGCAATTAAACCCTGCATTTTAGTGTCTCAGTCGGATATCGTGTTGTAGTAGTTCGCATTTGAATTCTGTACTGTATTGGTTCACAGTTGATTTCCGTTTTACAGTGGCTCTCAGTCGAAATCGGTGTTGTAGTGGCTCAAAATTGGATTCCCTGTTGTAGTGACTCACAGTCGAATTCTGAGTTGTAATGTCTCACAGGTGTATTCCATGTTGTAGTGGCTCACAGTAGGAATCCGTGTTTTGTCGAATTCGGTGTTGTAATGGCACGCAGTCGGATTCCATGTTGTAATGGCTCACAGTTGGTTTCTTTGTTGTAGTGGCTCACAGTTGTGTTTCGTGTTGTAGTGACTCTCAGTTGATTCCGGGTAGAAGTGGTTTACATTTGGTGTCCATGGTGTAGTTGCCCACAGTTGAATTCCGTGTTGTAGTGGCTCACATATGAATTCCGTGTTGTAGTAGCTCAAAGTTGAATTCTGTGTTGCAGTGGCTCGCATTGGATTCCGTGATTTAGTGGCTCAGTTGAATTCCGTGTTTTATTGGGTCACATTTGGAATCCGTATTGTAACGGCTCACAGTTGAATTGCGTGTTCTAGTGGCTTGCTTCGTGTTGTTGTGGGTCATTTGTTGTTGTGACTCGAAATTGGATTCGATGTTGTAGGTCATCGCAGTTGATTTCCTTGTTGTACTGACTCAACGTCGGATTTCCCTGTTGTTGATGCTCTCATATAGATTCCGTGTAGTACGGGTTCACAGTTGGATTCCTGATTGTCGTGGCTCACAGTTTGATTCCGTGTTGCAGTGGCTCACAGTTGGAATCCGTGTTGTAGTGGCTCTCAGTCAAATTCCGTGTTGTAGTGGCTCTCAGATGGATTCCCTGTTGTAGTGGCGCACAGTTGGATTCTGCAGGGTAGTGACTCTTAGTCTGATTCCATGCTGTAGCGATTCACGATTGATTCTGTATTGTAGTGGCTCACAGTCTGATTCCATGCTGAAGTTCCTCACAGTTGGATTCCGTGTTGTATTTGCTCACAGTTGGAATCCATGTTGTAATGATTCACAGTTGGATTCCGTGTTGTAGTGGCACGCAGTTGTATTGCTTGTTGTAGTGGCTCACAGTTGGAATCCATGTTGTAATAGCCCACATTTAGATCCCTTGTTGTAGTGGCACGCAGTTGGAATCCTTATTTTAGTGACTCACAGTAGTACTACGCAGTTGGAGTCCGTGTCGTATGGCGTAGGTCGTTGGTGAACTCCATATTGTAGTGGTACGCAGTCAGTGTCCTTGTCACAGTGGCACGCAGTTCAATTCCATGTATACATGCACACAATTGGATTCCGTGTAGGCTAATTGATGATTATGTGTGGTCCGCATTTCAAAAAGATACATTTAGATGAACGACCATGTGTTATACATGTATAACGATTTGCTGCATATTCACCTTGGTATGTCCGCATTACCGTATATTTTACGTAAATGCGGATAAGGTGTCTTTCTGTTGTATTTTATCTTTTTCAATGTATAATTAAATAAATATTGCTCCTTGTTTGTAGTACAGTGCGACCTACGATGCCATTGCGTTTGGACGCTGTGGTATCTATAGGACCCTATATCTCATTTTTTCTCAGAGACAAAACACTTATGATCATGGCGGGGATCGAACACACGACCTTTCGATCCTGGGTCAAACCACTAGACCGCAGCGCTCGATGTCTGGCGTTCATGTTTTTACAAAAAAAATAGATTATAGGCCATTGACAACAATACAGTTATCGTACACCCACTTACGCACAAGATCTCGGTAATTCTTCGCAATGTAGTCTAATAACTGACTATTTCCTTTTTTTGACGCTATATCGTATATGTTATTATAATAACGTGTTTCAGACGTTAGGTTTATACCTTGCTCTATCAGATAAATCAAACATTCCAACGAACCTCCAAGTGTAGCGGTATGAACAGATGTCCACATGCCGTTATCTCTCATTTTAATTATTGCTTTATAATTCTCACACATGTATTTTACAACAGTTATATTTCCCTCTTTCAAAGCAGCGTGTAAGCATGTACTTCCATTTAAAGTCCTAGTCATTGGGTCTACGCCATGTTTTATCAGATACATCAAACAATCAAACGAATCTCCTTTTGCTGCGTCATATACATATGTCACTTTATTATTATTCGTTGTTTTAATCAAGTCTGAGTAATGCTCACACTGATACATCACCAACTTTACATTTCCACCCTGTGAAGCAATGTGTAAACAGGTTCTCCCCGAAATACTCCTACTCATTGGATTCTATCAAATAAATCAGACATTCTACTGATCCTCCATATGCTGCCTCGTGTACACATGTCCTTTTATCGTTATCCGTAATTGTAATCATTTCTTTATAATTCTCACACAGGTATTTTACAACATCAATACTTCCATTCCTTGAAGCTAAGTGTAAACATGTACATCCATCACTACTTCTACTCATTGGATCCACACCTTGTTCGATCAGATAAATCAGACATTCTACATGTTCTACCGATCCTCCATTAGCTACGTTATGTACAGATGTCCACTTATCGTTATCCGTTATTGTAATCATTTCTTTATAATTCTCATACAGGTATTTTACAACATCAATATTTCCCGTTATTGAAGCTGACTGTAAACATGTACATCCATCACTAGTCCTACTCATTTGATCCACACCTTGTTCTATAAGATAAATAAGACATTCTGCCGATCCTCCATATGCTGCTTCATGTACACATGTAAACTTTCAATTATTCGTTATTATAATCATATCTTTATAATTCTCACAGAGGTATTTTACCACATCAATACTTATATTCCTTGAAGCTAAGTGTAAACATGTACTTCCATCATTAGTCCTACTCATTGGATCCACAGCATGTTCTATCAGATAAATCAGACATTCTACCGATCCTCCATATGCTGCCTCATCTACAGATGTCCTCTTATCGTTATCAGTTATTGTAATCATTTCTTTATAATTTTCACACAGGTATTTTACAACATCAATACTTCCCCTTATTGAAGATGAGTGTAAACATGTGCATCCATCATTAGCCTTACTCATTGGATTCACACCTTGTTCTAACAGATAAATCAGACATTCTAAATATCCTCCCTTAGCTGCGTCATGTACAGATGTCCACTTCTCGTTATCCATTATAGGAATCATTTCTTTATAATTCTCACACAGGTATTTTACAACATCAATACTTCCATTACATGAAGCTAAGTGTAAACATGTACTTCCATTATTTGTCCTTCTCACTGGATCCACACCTTGGTCTATCAGATAAATCAGACATTCTACCGATCCTCCATTAGCTGCGTCATGTACAGACGACACTTATCGTTATTCGTTATTGTAATCATTTCTTTATAATTTTCACAAAGGTATTTTACAACATCAATACTTCCCGTTATTGAAGCTGACTGCAAACATGTACATCCATCACTAGTCCTACTCATTGGATTCACACCTTGTTCTTTCAGATAAATCAGACATTCTACCTATCCTCCAGTAGCTGCTATATACATGTACAGATTTCCTCTTATCGTTATCCGTTATTGTAATCATTTCTTTATAATTCTCACACAGGTATTTTACAACATCAATACTTCCCGTTATTGAAGCTGAGTGTAAACATGTACATCCATCACTAGTCCTACTCATTAGATCCACACCTTGTTCTATCAGATAAATCAGACATTCTACCGATCCTCCATTAGCTGCGTTATGTACAGATGTCCACTTATTGTTATTCGTTATTGTAATCATTTCTTTATAATTTTCACACAGGTATTTTACAACATCAATACTTCCCCTTATTGAAGATGAGTGTAAACATGTGCATCCATCATTAGCCTTACTCATTGGATTCACACCTTGTTCTAACAGATAAATCAGACATTCTAAATATCCTCCCTTAGCTGCGTCATGTACAGATGTCCACTTCTCGTTATCCATTATAGGAATCATTTCTTTATAATTCTCACATTTTTTACAACATCAATACTTCCATTACATGAAGCTAAGTGTAAACATGTACTTCCATTATTTGTCCTTCTCACTGGATCCACACCTTGGTCTATCAGATAAATCAGACATTCTACCGATCCTCCATTAGCTGCGTCATGTACAGATGTACACTTATCGTTATTCGTTATTCGTTATTGTAATCATTTCTTTATAATTTTCACAAAGGTATTTTACAACATCAATACTTCCCGTTATTGAAGCTGACTGCAAACATGTACATCCATCACTAGTCCTACTCATTGGATTCACACCTTGTTCTTTCAGATAAATCAGACATTCTACCTATCCTCCAGTAGCTGCTATACACATGTACAGATTTCCTCTTATCGTTATCCGTTAGTGTAATCATTTCTTTATAATTTTCACAAAGGTATTTTACAACATCAATACTTCCCGTTATTGAAGATGACTGCAAACATGTACATCCATCACTAGTCCTACTCATTGGATTCACACCTTGTTCTTTCAGATAAATCAGACATTCTACCTATCCTCCAGTAGCTGCTATATACATGTACAGATTTCCTCTTATCGTTATCCGTTATTGTAATCATTTCTTTATAATTCTCACACAGGTATTTTACAACATCAATACTTCCCGTTATTGAAGCTGAGTGTAAACATGTACATCCATCACTAGTCCTACTCATTAGATCCACACCTTGTTCTATCAGATAAATCAGACATTCTACCGATCCTCCATTAGCTGCGTTATGTACAGATGTCCACTTATTGTTATTCGTTATTGTAATCATTTCTTTATAATTCACACACAGGTATTTTACAACATCAATATTTCCATTCCTTGAAGCTAAGTGTAAACATGTACATCCATCACTAGTCCAACTCATTGGATCCACACCTTGGTCTATCAGAAAAATGAGACATTTTAAAGATCCTCCATTAGCTGCGTCATGTACAGATGTCCAATTATCGTTATTCGTTATTGTAATTATTTCTTTATAATTCTCACACAGGTATTTTACAACATCAATACTTCCCGTGATTGAAGCTGAGTGTAAACATGTACATCCATCACTAGTCCTACTCATTAGATCCACACCTTGGTCTATCAGATAAATCAGACATTCTACGGATCCGCCACATGCTGCGTAATATACAGATGTTCCCTTATCGTTATTCGTTATTGTAATCATTTCTTTATAATTCTCACACAGGTATTTTACAACATCAATACGTCCATTATCTGAAGCTAAGTGTAAACATGTACGTCCATCATTAGCCCTACTCATTGGATCCACACATTGGTCTTTCAGATAATGAGACATTTTACCGATCCTGCATATGCTGCGTCATGTACAGATGTCCTCTTATCGTTATTCGTTATTGTAATCATTTCTTTATAATTCTCACACAGGTATTTTACAACATCATTACTTCCATTATCTGAAGCAAAGTGTAAACATGTACTTCCATCATTAGTCCTACTCATTGGATCCACACCTTGGTCTATCAGATATATCAGACATTCTACCGATCCTCCAGCAGCTGCGTCATGTACAGATGTCCTCTTATCGTTATTCGTTATTGTAATCATTTCTTTATAATTTTCACACAGGTATTTTACAACATCAATACTTCCATTACATGAAGCTAAGTGTAAACATGTACTTCCATCATTTGTCCTACTCATTGGATCCACACCTTGATCTATCAGATATATCAGACATTCTACCGATCCTCCAGCAGCTGCGTCATGTACAGATGTCCACTTATCGTTATCCGTTTTCGTAATCATTTCTTTATATCTCTCACACAGGTATTTTACAACATCAATACTTCCATTACATGAAGCTAAGTGTAAACATGTACTTCCAATATTAGTCCTACTCATTGGATCCACACCTTGATCTATCAGATATATCAGACATTCTACCGATCCTCCAGCAGCTGCGTCATGTACAGATGTCCTCTTATCGTTATCCGTTTTCGTAATCATTTCTTTATAATTCTCACACAGGTATTTTACAACATCAATACTTCCATAACATGAAGCTAAGTGTAAACATGTACTTCCAATATTAGTCCTACTCATTGGATCCACACCTTGTTCTATCAGATAAATCAGACATTCTACCGATCCTGCGATATGTACAGATGTCCAATTATCGTTATTCGGTATTGTAAGCATTTCTTTATAATTCTCACACAGGTATTTTACAACATCAATACTTCCATTATATGAAGCAATGTGTAAACATGTACTTCCATCATGTGTCCTACTCATTGGATCCACACCTTGATCTATCAGATATATCAGACAGTCTACCGATCCTCCAACAGCTGCGTCATGTACAGATGTCCTCTTATCGTTATCCGTTTTCGTAATCATTTCCTTATAATTCTCACACAGGTATTTTACAACATCAATACTTCCATTACATGAAGCTAAGTGTAAACATGTACTTCCATCATTTGTCCTACTCATTGGATCCACACCTTGATCTATCAGATATATCAGACATTCTACCGATCCTCCAGCAGCTGCGTCATGTACAGATGTCCTCTTATCGTTATCCGTTTTCGTAATCATTTCTTTATAATTCTCACACAGGTATTTTACAACATCAATACTTCCATAACATGAAGCTAAGTGTAAACATGTACTTCCAATATTAGTCCTACTCATTGGATCCACACCTTGTTCTATCAGATAAATCAGACATTCTACCGATCCTGCGATATGTACAGATGTCCAATTATCGTTATTCGGTATTGTAAGCATTTCTTTATAATTCTCACACAGGTATTTTACAACATCAATACTTTTAGTATATGAAGCAAAGTGTAAACATGTACTTCCATCATTAGTCCTACTCATTGGATCCACACCTTGGTCTATCAGATACATCAGACATTCTACCGATCCTCCATTAGCTGCGTAATGTACAGATGTCCAGTTATTGTTATCCTTTATTGTAATCATTTCTTTATAATTCTCACACAGGTATTTTACAACATTAACACCTCCACCCTTTGAAGCTAAGTGTAAACATATATGACCATCATTATCCATACTCATTGGATCTACGCCTAGATCTATCAGATAACGCAGGCATTCTAACGACCCTCCTTCTGCTGCTTTGTGTGCAGAATTGCATTGATTTTTATCCACCACCTGAATAAATAATGAAACATTCTTACAAATGTATTCAACAATTTTTAAATTTCCCTTTAATGCCGCGTTATGTAAATGTGTGCTTCCAGAATCATCCTTACTCAGAATATTAGATCCATTTTCATAAAGAAGTATGAACGTTTCAAGACTACAATGTTTTGATGCAATCATTAGAGGTATTTCATGACTTTTGTTTGTTTCTGCATTGAGCACCTCATGTTTCAATTGTTCATCAAGTTTCTGAAGCAAGCACATTATTACTTGAATGTTATCATGCAAACATGCTTCATGAAATAAGTTTTCACCAGATTCATCTCGAATAGCTTGTATATTTCCTCCTTTAGACAATAAAAGTTCCACGATATCTCTACTCCCGCCTTTTACGGCGGCAAACATTATTTCTGTGCTTGCATTCATTCGAAATCGTTCCACCAAATAAGATATTACTTCAAGCTTTCTGTTTAAACATGCTTGCATTATGGCTTTGCTAATATGCCGTTGTCTATATTCTGTAGTAACTCCTTTTGGGTACGTTTTTGTTTTACTGTCTGCATGTATTAATGCCGAAATATAACCCTCGCCAGCGAGATAAACTATCAGCGAATTACCCGCTCCATCCTCTCGGTAGAAATCAGTTACCTCCATCTCTTGGAAAGCAATTTTAACAAATTCGTCATTTTTCCACACAGCACACCCCGCAATTTGTTGAAGCACTTGTGTTGAGCTTGTTGTAGATATTGTCTTTCTTAGTCGATTAACTAACATATTGCGAGTTGACATGTTTAGTATGCAGCATTGGCCGAATTTGATAAGTGTTTCTATTGGGCAGTATTCTATGAGAATTTCTGGTATATATTCTATAGCTGCCTCGAAAGTGGATTCAAGAATTGTGTCATGCGCAAAACTGAAGCAGTCCTCTCTTGCATTATAGCTAAGGTATGTATGAAGCATTTCCTCCGCCCCCTTTATTATGCTCTGCTTGTTTATTGTTTTGTTTTTGAAATGTTGTTTAATTTTCTGAAAACATGTTGATTCTTCAGTAAATGTAGTTTTATAAAGTTTTTCGTTGTAAAAAATAGGCATGACTAGTGACACAAAATTGACTGTGTCTTTTTCAGAAATTGTCAATAAATGTTCCTTTATTACTTCAACAGGGTTTGCGAAGAGAGAGACAATGTCATTGCCTTTCATTATTCTGCAGAGAAGAGGAAAACCTATTCCATGACTGGTGCTTTTAATAGCTTTATCTACGTCTGACTCCGGAATTTGGACGCCATTGCGATTAGCGTATATTTTAATCATGTTCCTCTTTTCCTCCTTATTCAAAACATGTTCATTTAAATCCACGACCCAATTTTCCTTGAATATTTTATTTGTTTGTTCATGTCTACATTTATTTTTTATGACGTGTCGAATTGTTATCACAACGAATATTTTTTTGGTATTAATTAAAGCCTCTAGTGCATCTACAAACCTGTTCCAATCAGCTAATATTGTCATATCAATATTAAATTTACCAAGAAAATCATCCATAAGGAGAATATATAGATTTGATTTGTCAATTATTTCCTCAACTTCATTTACCCTTGGTTCACAAAGAATAATTGGTCGCAGGTATGGTGAGGAATCCAACATATGATTTACTAGATTGAGTGCTAAATACGTTTTCCCAATACCAGAAACTCCCGACAAAACGACTATGTGTGTATTCTGCAGTTGATCTTTCACTTGTTTCGAAAGTCTTGTTTCGTACGTTATGTTCAGTCGTCTTAGTTCATTTTTGTGATCCTCGAGTTGTACTCTGGCTAGCTCTGAAAATTGTAAATAAACAGATATATTAAATGACAATATATGTATGTATAATTTCAGTGTTAACTAGTACTTAAACAAATTAACAAAGGGGCCAAATTCGCCATAAATCGCTCACCTGATGGTCTTTGCAAAGATAACAAAATTGCCAACCAATATTATATTTTAATTTCTTAACAAAATTAGATCATTCCGTCGATGGCGAACCATCGCAAATTTACGGGCCCCCACCCCTGCAAGCGTTCAGGCAGAGCAAGTGTATATATGGTTATAGGCTGGGATCTCAACGATTTCCAAGTTATAACCAAGGGGCTATATTCCCATGGATTGGTATAGACCCCGTGGCCAAAGCTGGTTGGACGGTTGTATTGTTCTGTTCATGTCCATTAAGTGTAGATATAGTTATAGGGGTTTGATCTCAATGGTTTTCAAGTTATGACCCAGGGGCTATCTCCCCAGGTGGTTGGGATGGACCCCAGGGTTGCTGGTTTGATAGTTTTATCAGCCTGTTCATGCTAAATAAACCGCAAACATATAATTAAATTTGTTATTAGATTTTTAAGGTTTTTTTCCTATATAAGTCTATGCAAACATGGAAAATCTCTGTATATAATATGTGACTATTTTTCACCCCTTGGACTTCATTTGAACAACTTCAATAGATAGCGATCATTTTAAATGAAAACTGTCAAAATTTGTCCTGCTGTTCCTGAAATGAAGCGTAAGGTTTCAACCTTTTATGGTAACGGCGGCCATCTGACCTAATGTTAACACATTTGCAAGCCTCAGGATCATTCATGTGAAATTTGTGTCGCCTGCCGTGTGGTTATTTCAGGAAGTACAATCTAACTATAACATTTGAAGACATGTACTGCAATCCTTCATGAATTATGGAGCAGTTTTCCTTTCACATGTTAAAGTTTCTGAAATCGGACATAAATTTGCATTGATAACTGATAAGGAAAAAGTCTATAAAGTTAAATGACCATAGCTCAATATTATGAGCTGGGTTAGGTTGCAAGTTAAAGTTGTATAAAAAAGGGGCATAGCATGCTAAAATGAAAGTCAGAGCTATTGTTCGTAGGTAAAACATATTCTGTGTGGTAAAATGAAGATGTGTGTGAAGTTCCATGAACATAGTTCAAATACTTTTAAAGTTATAGCCAATGTTATGTTTCAGGTTAAAGTGTGACAGACAACGGACGACGACTGACGAACAGATCCCTAAGTGTCTGCCATGCTACGCAGGCGACACATAAAGCCCAGCAAAACGAACCGAGACGGACGGTTTTTTCCAATCAATTTGTCAAACAGATATGCAGATATGCTCCCTAATGGACCAGTGGTCATAATTATGGTTTGTTTGGGGTCTGCTGTTAGATTAAAAACATTTCAAGTGAACATTTTATGCAATCTACAAAAGTTGTTAAATACCAATTTTACTATTCAGCTTTTGTTGATTGACAGTCTGGATTCTTGAAGTTTCCATGCGACTTTCAAAGGCAGTTACGCGCTGTTCAATTCTTCTGAAGTGTGACATTTGTGTATCCATTTCTATTTGAAATATAAAATTACCATAAAGTTATATAGATATGTAGTTTTTTTATATGAAAGCTTTATTCCTAACTCATCAGAAGGCAGAATTAATGCAAATAGAAAACAAGGGAATGTTCTCTACAAGGTCTCCATGTATTCATCTCCATTTTTTTTATTTTTTTATTATATTCAGTTTTTTCGTTTGAGTTCCAATACTCCATGGGTTTTTTCCAGTGAAAACGGTGAAACCATGGACAAAGTACACCTATGCTAAGCACGGTTTTAACATGCGCTTTGGAGAAAAAAATGCAAAAAAACATATAATGTATTTTATAATTGCGTTAATGTACTGACTGTGATTATTATAAAGTACAATATAGGTAAATATCAAATGTACGGACACCATCCGTATAATAAAGTACATATGTGAAGGTACCGTCGGTGATAGTGATATGTACATATACCATGTATATGGTAACATACTTACGTGAAGGTACAATCGGTGATGTTGATATGTACGCACTCAATATATATGGTAACTTACGTGAAAGTACAGTCAGTGATGTTGGTATGTACGGATACCATCCATATGGTAAATTATTACGTGAAGGTACAGTCGGTGATGTTGGTATATACCGATAGCATCCGTATGGTAAATTACATACGTGATTGTACATTCGGTGGTGGTGGTATGTAAGCACACCATATATATATGGTAAATTACTTATGTAAAGGTACAGTCGTTGATGTTGGTATGAATGGATATCATCCATATGGTAACATACTTACATAAGGGTACAGTCGGTGATGTTGGTATGGCAACTTATATACGTGAATGTACAGTCAGTGGTGGTGGCATGTACGCACACCATATATGTGGTAACCAGGGGCGGATCCAGGATTTCAGCTTAGTGGGGGGGGGGGGGGGGGGGGGGGGGGGGGGGGGGGGGGGGGGGGGGGGGGGGGCGTAAGAATTTGGCCCATTTTCGGGTCCGTTTCTAGCCTCATAAAACGTTTGCGGTAGTGCAATGATAGGGTAAAAAAGTCCGTTTTCAAATAAATTGAGTTAACAATGTGTTAATTAAACCACTCATTAGCCATTATGCGTGGAGCGAGCGAAGCGAGCGAGAAGTTATTTTATACTGAGGGCGTGCATCGAAATTGTTTGATATTTTATCTACAGTAACATGGACATAATGTATGAATAAAAAAAGTCCGTTTTCAAATAAAAGGATTTTACAATGTGTTAATTAAACCACTCATTAGCCATTATGCGTCGAGCGAGCGAAGCGAGTGAAAAAATATATATACTGAGGGCGTGCATCAAAATTGTTTGATATTTTATCTGCAGTAACATGGACATACATGTATGAATAAAAAAAGTCCGTTTTCAAATAAAAGGATTTAACAATGTGTTAATTAAACCACTCATTAGCCATTATGCGTCGCATCGAAATTGTTTGATCTTTTATCTACAGTAACATGGACATACATGTATGACTAAAAAAAGTTCTTTTTCAAATAAAACGATTTAACAATGTGTAAATTAAACCACTCATTAGTCATTATGCGTAGAGCGAGCGAAGCGAGCGAGAAATTTTTATTATACTGAGGGCGTGCATCGAAATGATTTGATATTTTATCTACAGTAACATGAACATACATGTATAATCCGGAATTTTAAGGGGGGGAGGGGGAGCGCGCCGGTTGCGCCCCCCCCCCCCCCCCCTGGATCCGCTATTGGTAGCATACTTATGTAAAGGTAAAGTCGGTGATGGTGGTATGTACGGATACCATCCATATGTTAACATACTTACGATAAGGTACATTCAGTGATGGTGGTATGTACGGATACCATCCATATGGTAACTTACTTATTTGAAGGTACAGTCGGTGATGGTGGTATGTAAGGATACCATCCATATGGTAACTTACTTACGTGAAGGTACAGTCGGTGATGTTGGTATGTACAGATACCAACCATATGGTAACTTACCTACGTGAAGGTACCGTCGTTGATGCGTTAATGTACTGACTGTGATTATTATAAAGTACAATATAGGTAAATATCAAATGTACGGACACCATCCGTATGATAAAGTACATATGTGAAGGTACCGTCGGTGATAGTGATATGTACATATACCATGTATATGGTAACTTACTTACGTGAAGATACATTCGGTGATGCTGATACGT
The DNA here is from genome assembly GCA_037043455.1 of Cyrtodaria siliqua. Taxonomy (NCBI): domain Eukaryota; kingdom Metazoa; phylum Mollusca; class Bivalvia; order Adapedonta; family Hiatellidae; genus Cyrtodaria; species Cyrtodaria siliqua. The sequence goes on along the minus strand of JAWPHD010003338.1, from coordinate 88,917 downwards.
ACGCACACAATATATATGGTAAATTACCTATATCTAAAGGTTTACATGTATTACTGCATGTGTCTCGGAGTGTGCATGCATTGTTGCGTGTTTATTATTGATTTGGCCTAGAAGAAAGTTAAAAAATAGTACAGATGTAAGCATGTCAGCAATGTATTCAAATTATTGATGCAAATTCATTTATGATGAAATTTGGACTATTCTCACTGGACTATTTTATGCAAATACATTTGTGATGAACTTTTGACTGTTTTCATTGGACAGTTGTTTTTTTGGGAGCCTTTTGGAGCAGTCTTTGGGTGGTATATAAACAGGCCATCTATGGCAGCAGTCCAGCAGTTGAGTTCCATTTATTAAAGTTAATTTAGATTTGGATGCTTTTAGAAAATAGATTAGTGAGAGGATTTATTTATTATTCTGCTCATTCATAATAACAGTGAAACTGGATATTTGGACTAAACCCGAAATATTGGAAACCCCTTAATTTAGACTGAACGGACACTGTTTTTTATTAAAGAGACACTTACTGTTTTGGATTAAAGAGACACGTATTGTTTTGGATTAAAGAGACGATTACTGTTTTGTATTAAAGAGACACTTGCTAATCTGAATTAAAGGAACATTGGATAATTTTATTTGGACTTAATTCAAAAATTGTATATTAATGGAAAACTGGATTTGTGTATTATGTTAGTAAATATCTGATGTAAATACATTTGTTAAGGACATATTTCGAGCCTATTGTATTTGGAGGGGAAAGACTTTCTATAGGTAACTGTAAATCACTTAGCCATACAATTTCATGAGCAAATTGTGATATTCAATTTTTCTTCAGATTATGAGGCCCACCCAATAAAGCATTTGTGACCAGATACACATAATAACACATTAAAGAATGTTGTATATATATTGTGTCGTGCTCTGATTTTTGGTCTAAATACAATTAAGAAATACCAGATAAGTTTTGTATTCAAAAACTAAATTATGAACATATATTTCTTCATAAAGTAAATTACAAAGTGTTGTTCATCTATATAGCAATGCTATATAAATAAAAAAAACTAAGAGCGGGCCTGAATTTATATGAGTTGATCAGCCATAAAGCGTGCTGGCTGTAGAATATTCAAGCTTTTCATGCGTTTTCAATGACCAAAAGTTGCGTTGGGAAATGTGTCCATTATTATAATTTTGTGTGGATGTTTTGCTTTCTTTCTTGTTACATTTTACTCGTAACCGAAATCGCGGGCTCGTCCGGATAGAAACATTATCGTTGCTTTAATAAGTTATACAATGCTTTTGGCAATAATAAAATAATAAATAAATAATGAAGCACAAAATTAATTGTACATTTTGTACATTTTCAATACATAAAGAGTGACTTTAACCAGGCTACAATCAAAAACGGTTTTTTAACTTGAGAGATTGTTTTTAGGCATGCACAGGAGGAGTTTGATTCACTTAAAAAATATAAAATTGCTCTTGCTTGCAAAACATTATACGTATCGAAATAAAATCTTTTATGCGAAAATCTGAGATTAAAATATTCTTGTGCAATTTTTAGTTGAAGAAGATATATTGGAGGGGAAGCTTACATTTGTTGGTGAAAACGAATTTGATGTAAATTAAAATGAATTAAAATTAGAAAAAATGGCGATAGAAAAGATGTAGTTTAAATAAAAAACACATGCAAATTCAAATTGAAAAAACGAAATGAAAGAAAATTAAGCGAAAAAGCGGAAAGAAATTGAAATTAGAAAAAATGCAATTGCAAGAAGGAAACGATAGGAGATTTTATATTGGCAAGCAAGGGCAAGTTCACCATATCCACCACCCCCCCCCCCCCCCCCCCCCCCCACCACCAACTCAACTTCTACTTTTTATTTGTATGTTACAAAAAATATTAGATTAGTACCAGCCTTCCAGGAAAAGGAAGTTGACAAATATTTTCTTCATTTTGAGAAAATTGCTGCATATTTGAAATGGCGATAGACATTGGACATTACTTTTACAGAGAGTTTTAATTGGAAAAGCCCGTGAGGTTTACACTCAGTTAACTGTAGAGCAAAGTTCCGCATACCAAACTGTTAAATATATTATCTTAAAAGCTTATGAATTGTTCCTGAGGCAAAATAAGCAGAAATTTAGAAATTGTAAGAAAGAAATGATCAACTCATGTTGCATTTGCTCGAACTAAATTATTTTATAGATGGTGTGCATCCAAGAAATTGAGCGCAATCATGGATACGTTAAGGCAACTTATTAATTGAAGAGTTCAAAGAATGTATTAAAATGAAGTTAAAACCTAGTTTTGATGAGCAAAAGGCTGAAACATTGGAAGATTCGCACGTTTGGCGGATTGTCATTCGCTAACTCACAAGGTTTCAAATATCAAGCCCTCAGCAGCATTCTTGATTTAAGAACCCTCTCACTAGTACTTCTAAATCTCAGTCTTACAGTACTAGTACTACTCTAAACACCAAAGCATCTAAAGGGAATACTGATCAAAAATCCTATTCCAATTACTTGCAATTATTGCAAAATGAAAGGTAACCTCATTTCTGAGTGCTTTACTTTGAAAAGAAAGCAGCAACAAAAAGAGGGTGTAACACCTACTCGTCCACACCTCTTTAAGGTCTAAACCACATTCTTGTGTTGGAAACAATGCAATTTTTGAGGTCAAGAAATCCCAGTCTGATTATGTTATGGAGACTTAATATGAACCATTCATGTCTAAAGGTTCTATATCACTTATTGTGATTCAACCAAACCTATCCTATTAAAATATTACGTGATACAGGAGCTTCTCAAGCATTATTATTAGCAGATACGCTGCTTTCTCTTTGATGACTTTTCTGGTACTAATGTACTTATTCAAGGGGTACAGTCGGTGATGTTGGTACATAGGGATACCATATATATGGTAACTTACTTATGTGAAGGTTATAATAGCTAATGAGTCTCCATTGCCTTTCCATAGTAAAGTTGGAAGTTTGACAACCTGTTAAAAACTCAAACCTCGTTAGAATACTGGGAAACTTACTTTATCATGCAAATAAACATGTCTGCTATAAACATCAACAAGGAAATAGGGGGTTTAATACCTTCTAAGAAACATTTCTTCAGTGTATACCAACACCGGGTCAAAGGTCAACACTATTTTTACCCCTTGCAATTTCATACCCTGTCTACTTTCACTTCTCAAATTTATCAAAAAATGTCAAAAACATGATGAGCTGCATTTCAAATATCAACAACAAGTCCAGAATACAGTTACAGCCAAAACAAAACAGGAAACTGCATTAAAAACATAGCACTCTTTAATACAGAACTACTTTCGACTGCACCAGACGAGCACATCCTGTTGATTTAGTGCAATTAGACCTGAAGGTACAGTCGGTGATGTTGGTATGTGCAGACACCATCCATATGGTAACATATTACCGGAAGGTACATTCGGTGATGGTGGTATGTACCGATACCAACCATAGGGAGATTTAATTATGTAAAGGTACAGTCGGTGATGTTGGTATGTACGGATAGCATCCACTTGGTAACTTATTACGCGAAGGTACAGTCTGTGATGTTGGTATGTACGATGCCATCCATATGATAAATTACTTACGTGAAGGTACAGTCGTGATGTTGGTACGTACGGATACCATCCATACGGTAACTTACTTAAGAGAAGGTACAGTCGGTGATTCTGGTATGTAAGGAATACATTCATATGGTAACATACTTACCGGAAGGTACAGTCGGTGATGGTGGTATGTACGGATACCATCCACATGGTAACTTACTTACGTGAAGGTACAGTCGGTGAGGTTGGTATGTACGGAAAGCATCCATTTGGTAACTTATTTACGCGAAGGTACAGTCTGTGATGTTGGTATGTACCGATGCCATCCATATGATAAATTACTTACTTAAGAGAAGGTACAGTCGGTGATGTTGGTATGTGCGGACACCATCCATATGGTAACATAATTACCGGAAGGTACATTCGGTGATGGTGGTATGTACCGATACCAACCATAGAGAAATTTAATTATGTGAAAGTACTGTCGGTGATGATGTATGTACGGATATAATCCAAATGGTAACTTACATATATGTAGGTACAGTCGGTGATGTTGGTATATACGGATACCATCCATATGGTAACTTACTTACTTGAAGCTAGTCGGTGATTGTGGTATGCACGACACCATCCATATGGTAACTTACTTACGTGAAGGAACAGTCATTGATGGTGGTATTTACGGATACCATCGTTACATACGTGAAGGTACAGTCTGTGATTGTGGTATGTTTAGACACCATCCTTACTTACGTGATGGTACAGGCGGTGATGGTGGCATATAAAGACACCATCCTTACTTACGCAAAGGTACTGCCGCCGATGGTGGTATGTACAGACACCATCCTCACTTACGTGAATGTACTGTCGGTGATGTTGAATGAACTGATAGCATCCATTTGGTAACTTACTTACGTGAATGTACAGTTGGTGATGGTGGTATGTATGGATACAATCCGTATGTTAACTTACGTGAAGGTACAGTCGGTGATGTTGGTATCAACGGATACCATCCATATGGTAAATTAATTACTTGAGGGTACGGTCGGTGTTGGTGGTATGTACGTATAACATCCATATGGTAGCTTACTTACGTGAAGGTGCAGTCGGTGATGTTCATATGTACGGATACCATCCATAAGGTTACTTACTTACGTGAAGTTATAGACGTTGATGTTGGTATGTACGGATACCTTCCATATGGTAACTTATATAAGTGAAGGTACAATCGGTGATGTTGGTATATACGGATACCTTCCATTTGGAGACTTAGTTAGGTGAAAGTACAGTCGGATGTTGGTATGTACGGATATCATACATATGGTAACTCTTACTTATGTGAAAGTACAGTCGGATGTCGGTATGTACGGATATCATACATATGGTAACTTACTTATGTGAAAGTACAGTCCGGATGTCGGTATGTACGGATATCATACATATGGTAACTTACTTATGTGAATGTACAGTCGGATGTTGATATGTACGGATACCATCCATAGGGTAACTTACTTATGTGATAGTACAGTCTGTGATGGTGTATGTACGGATATCATCCATATGGTAACTTACATACGTGAAGTATATTCGGTGACGTTAGTATGTACGGATACCATCCCATATGGTAACTTACTTAAGTGAAGATAGAGTCGTCGATGTTTGTTATGTACGTATTACTCGTCAGCTATGGTAACTTATTTACATGAATGTACACTCAGTGATGGTGTATGCACGAAATACCATACATATGTAACCTACTTACGTGAAGGTACAGTCAGTGATGGTGGTATGTACGGATACAATACATATGGTAACTTACTTACCTGAAGGTACTGTCGGTGATGTGCTATGTACGGATATCATCCATATGGTAACTAATAGACATGAATGTACAGTCGGTGATGGTGGTATGTACGGATATCATCCATAAGTTAACTTAGTGAAGGTACAGACGGTGATAATGGTATGTACGGATACCATCCATATGTTAAATACTACTTGAGAGTACTGTCGTAGATGGTGGTCTGTACGTATACAATTCATATGGTAGCTTACTTGCGTGAAGGTACGGTCGGTGATGTTATTATATGTACGGATACCGTCCATAAGTGTAAACTTACGTGAAGGTATACACGGTGATATTGGTATGTACGGATATTATCCGTATGGTAATTTACATATGTGAAGATACAACAGTGATGTTGGTATTTACGGATCCCTTTTATTTGGTAACTTACTTTCGAGAAAGTGCAGTCGGTAATGTTTGTATGTACGGATACCATCCTTATGGTAACTTACATAAGTGAAAGTTACATTCGGATTATGGTGGTATGTACGGATACCATTCATTGTGGTAACACACTTACGTGAAGGTACAGTCGGTGATGTTGGTATGTACAGATACCAATTCATACGTAACTTACTTACGTGAAGGTACAGTCAGTCATGAAGGTATGTACGGATACCATCCCTAAGGTAACTTACTTACGTGGAAGGTGCAGTCCAGTGATGGTCTTTTTACGGATACCATCTGTATGGTAACCTACTTTCGTGAAAATACCAGTCCGTGATGTGGTATGTACGACACATCCATATGGTAAACTTACTTACGTGAAGGTATAGTCGGTGATGTTGGTATGTACGCATACCATCCATATGGTAGCTTACTTATGTGAAGGTACAGTCCATAGATGGTGTATGTACAGATACCATCCGTATGGCAACTTATTTCGTGAAGTTACAGTCGGTGATAGTGGTATGTACAACATCTACCGTATGGTAACTTTTTCACGTCAAGGGTATGGTCGTGTGATGTTGATATGTACGATACCATCCGTATGGTAACTTACTTATGTGAAGGTACCATTCACTGAATGTGTATGTACGGATACCATCCGTATTGTAACTTACTTACGCGAAGGTACAGTCGGTGATGTTGCCTTCTTAAATGCTACTTTCCCTGTCCGATCTTTTTATATTTTCTTGGTATGTACGTCACCATCCATATGGTAACTTACTTACGTGAAGGGATAGTCGGTGATGTTGGTATGTACGGATACCATTCATATGGAAACTTACGTTACCTAAACGTACATTCGTTGATGGTGGCATTTACGGATAACATCTATATGGTAACTTACTAAGGTGCATTGGCGATGGTGCTGATACCGTCGATATGGTAACTTATTTATGTGAAAGTACGAGTCGGTTATGTTAGTAAAATACGGATAACATCTCATATGGTAACTTACTGACGTGAAGGTAAAGTCGGTGATGTTGGTAATGTACGGATAACCGTCCATATGGTAACTTACTTATGTGAAGGTACAATTGGTCATGTTGGGTATGTACGGAAACCTTTCATTGGTAACTTCCTAACGTGAAAGTACAGTCGGTAATGTGTGTATGTACGGATACCATCCATATGGTAACTTACTTTAGTGAAAGTACAGTCAATGATGGTGGTATGTGCATATACATTCATGTAGTAACTGACTTACGTGAAGGTATACACGGTGATATTGGTATGTACTGATGTTATCCATATGATAACTTACATATGTGAAGGTACAATCGGTGATGTTTATATGTACGGGATACCTTTCATTTGGTAGCTTACTTACGTGAATGTACAGTCGGTAATGTTCGAATGTACGGATACCATCCATATTGTGACTTACTTATGTGAAGGTACAGTCAGAGATGGTGTATATACGGATATACGGATACCATCCGTATGGAACTTACTTACGTGAAGTTTACAGTCGGTGATGGTGGTATGTAGGACACCATCAACATGTTAACTTACTTACGTGAATGTATATTCGGTGATGTTGATATGTACGGATGCCATCCATACTTAACATACTTATGTGAAGGTACAGTCACGGATGGTGTATGTACGGATACCATCCGTATGGTAACTTACTTACGCGAAGGTATTGTCGGTGATGTGGTATGTACGAATACCATCATAATGTTAACTTACTTATGTGAAAGTGAAGTCAGTGATGGTGTATTTACGGATAGTCATCCGTATGGTAACTTGCATTTCATAAAGGTACAGTCGGTGATGTTGGTATGTACGACACCATCCATATGGTAACTTACTTACGTGACTGTGCAGTCGGGTGATGTTGTTATATACGTATATTGTCAATATGGTAACTTATTTACGTGCAGGTACAGTCAGTGATGGTGGTATGTACGGATATCATGCATATGGTAACCTACTTACGTGAAGGAACAGTCAGTGATGGTGGTTTGTACGGATACAAATATATATGGTAACTTACTTACGAGAATGTATCGTCGGTGATGTTGGGTATGTACGAATAATCATACATATGGTAGCTAATTTACGTGAAGGTACAGTCGGTGATGGTGGTACATGCGGATACAATCGTATTTGGTAACTTAATTACGTGAAGGTACATTCGGAGATGGTGATATGTACGGATACCATCGTTACATACGTGAAGGTACAGTCTGTGATGGTGGTATGTACAGACACCATCCTTACTTACGTGATGGTACCAGTCGGTGATGGTGATATGTAAAGACACCAACGAAGGTACTGCCGGCGATGGTGGTATGCACCAGACACCATCCTCACTTACGGGAATGTACTGTCGGTGATTTTGAATGAACGGATAGCATCCATTTGATAACTTACTTACGTGAATGTACAGTTGGTGATGGTGAAATGTACGGATATCATCCATAAGTTAACTTAGTGAAGGTACAGTCGGTGGATGTTGTATGTACGGATACCATATATATGTTAACTTACTTACTTGAGGGTACTGTCGGTGATGGTAGTATGTACGTATCCCGTCCATATGGTAGCTTACTTACGTGAAGGTACAGTCGGTGATGTTTATTATATGTACGGATACCGTCCATAATTTAACTTACGTGAAGGTATACACGGTGATATTGGTATGTACGGATATTATCCGTATGGTAATCTTTCATATGTAAAGGTACAATTGGTGATGTTGTATGTACGGATACCTTTCATTTGGTAACTTCCTAACGTGAAAGTACAGTCGGTAATGTGTGTATGTACGGATACCATCCATATGGTAACTTACTTTAGTGAAAGTACAGTCAATGATGGTGGTATGTGCATATACCATTCATTGTAGTAACTGACTTACTGTGAAGGTATACACGGTGATATTGGTATGTACTGATGTTATCCATATGATAACTTACATATGTGAAGGTACAATCAGGTGATGTTTATATGTACGGATACCTTTCATTTGGTAGCTTACTTACGTGAATGTACAGTCGGTAATGTTCGAATGTACGGATACCATCCATATTGTGACTTACTTATGTGAAGGTACAGTCAGAGATGGTGTATATACGGATATACGGATACCATCCGTATGGGAACTTACTTACGTGAAGTTACAGTCGGTGGTAGGACACCATCAACATGTTAACTTACTTACGTGAATGTATATTCGGTGATGTTGATATGTACGGATGCCATCCATACTTAACTTACTTATGTGAAGGTACAGTCACGGATGGTGTATGTACGGATACCATCCGTATGGTAACTTACTTACGCGAAGGTATTGTCGGTGATGTTGGTATGTACGAATACCATCATAATGTTAACTTACTTATGTGAAAGTGAAGTCAGTGATGGTGTATTTACGGATATCATCCGTATGGTAACTTGCATTTCATAAAGGTACAGTCGGTGATGTTGGTATGTACGACACCATCCATATGGTAACTTACTTACGTGACTGTGCAGTCGGTGATGTTGTTATATACGTATATTGTCAATATGGTAACTTATTTACGTGCAGGTACAGTCAGTGATGGTGGTATGTACGGATATCATGCATATGGTAACCTACTTACGTGAAGGAACAGTCAGTGATGGTGGTTTGTACGGATACAATATATATGGTAACTTACTTACGAGAATGTATCGTCGGTGATGTTGGTATGTACGAATATCATACATATGGTAGCTAATTTACGTGAAGGTACAGTCGGTGATGGTGGTACATGCGGATACAATCGATTTGGTAACTTAATTACGTGAAGGTACATTCGGAGATGGTGATATGTACGGATACCATCGTTACATACGTGAAGGTACAGTCTGTGATGGTGGTATGTACAGACACCATCCTTACTTACGTGATGGTACAGTCGGTGATGGTGATATGTAAAGACACCAACGAAGGTACTGCCGGCGATGGTGGTATGCACAGACACCATCCTCACTTACGGGAATGTACTGTCGGTGATTTTGAATGAACGGATAGCATCCATTTGATAACTTACTTACGTGAATGTACAGTTGGTGATGGTGAAATGTACGGATATCATCCATAAGTTAACTTAGTGAAGGTACAGTCGGTGATGTTGGTATGTACGGATACCATATATATGTTAACTTACTTACTTGAGGGTACTGTCGGTGATGGTAGTATGTACGTATCCCGTCCATATGGTAGCTTACTTACGTGAAGGTACAGTCGGTGATGTTATTATATGTACGGATACCGTCCATAATTTAACTTACGTGAAGGTATACACGGTGATATTGGTATGTACGGATATTATCCGTATGGTAACTTTCATATGTAAAGGTACAATTGGTGATGTTGGTATGTACGGATACCTTTCATTTGGTAACTTCCTAACGTGAAAGTACAGTCGGTAATGTTTGTATGTACGGATACCATCCATATGGTAACTTACTTTAGTGAAAGTACAGTCAATGATGGTGGTATGTGCATATACCATTCATGTGGTAACTGACTTACGTGAAGGTACAGTCGGTGATGTTGGTATGTACGAATGTCATCCATATGGTTACTTACTTACGTGAAGGTACAGTCAGTGATGAAGATATGTACGGATACCATCCATATGGTAACTTACTTACGTGAAGGTACTCTCGGTGATGGTGGTATGTACGGATACCATTCGTATGGTAAATCACTTATGTGAAGGTACAGTCAGTGATGTTAGTATGTACGGATACCATCCATATGTTAACTTTCTTACGAGAAGGTTCAGTCGTTGATGTTGGTATGTACGGATACCATCCATATGGCAACTCACTTATGTGAAAATACAGTCAGTGATGTTAGTATATACGTATATCATCCATATAGTAACATACTTACGTGAAGGTACAGTTGGTGATGTTGTTTTGTACGGATACCATCCTTATGGTAACTTAATTTTGTGAAGGTAGAGTCAGTGATGGTGTATGTGGGGATGCCATCCGTATGGTAACTAACTTAAGAGAAGGTACGGTCGGTAATGTTGGTATGTACAGATAATATCCATGTGGTAACTTACTTATTTGAAGGTACAGTCACTGATGGTGTATGTACGGATACCATACGTAAGGAAACTAACTGACACGAAGCTACAGTCGACGATGTTGGTATGTAAAGATACCATCCATATGGTAACTTACTTACGTGAAGTTACAGTCGGTGATGGTGGTATGTACAACACTTTCCGTATGGTGAATTACCCACGTGAAGGTATAGTCGTTGATGTTGATTTGTAAGGATAACATCCATATGGTAACTCATTTATGTGAAGGTACATCCACCGATGGTGTATGTACGGATACCATCCGTATGGTAACTTACTTACGCGAAGGTACAGTCGGTGATGTTGGTATGTACGGATACTATCCATATGTTAAATTACTTATGTAAAGGTGCAGTCAGTGATGGTTTATAAACGGATACCATCCGTATGGTAACCTACTTTCGTGAAAGTACAGTCCGTGATATTGGTATGTACGACACCATCCATATGGTAACTTAATAACGTGAAGGTATAGTCGGTGATGATGGTATGCACGGATACCATTCATATGGTAACTTACTTATGCGAAGGTACAGTCATAGATGGTGTATGAACGGATACCATCCGTATTGTAACTTACTTACGCGAGGGTAGAGTCGGTGATGTTGGTATGTACGACACCATCCATATGGTAATTTACTTACGTGAAGAGATAGTCGATGATGTTGGTATGTACGGATACCATCCATATGGTAACTTACTTACCTGAAGGTATCATCAGAAATGGTATATGTACAGATACCATCCATATGGTAACTTACCTGAACGTACAGTCTGTGATGGTGGTATGTACGGAGAACATCCATATGGTAACCAACGTGAAGGTACAGTCGGTGATGGTGGCATGTAAGGATAACATCCATATGGTAACTTACTTACGCGAAAGAGCAGTCGGCGATGTTGGTATGTACGGATACCGTCGATATGGTAACTTATTTTTGTGAAAGTACAGTCGGTGATGTTAGTAAATACGGATAACATCCATATGGTAACTTACTTACGTGAAAGTACAGTCGGTGATGTTGGTATGTACGGATACCGTCCATATGGTAACTTACTTACGGAAAGGTACAGACGATGTTGGTATGTACGGATACCATCCATCTGGTAAGTTAATTGCGTGAGGGTACAGTCAGTGATGTTGGTATGAACGGATACCATCCATATGTAACGTACGTAACGGTACAGTCAGTGATGGTGGTAAGCACGGATACCATCCATATGGTAACTTACTTATGTAAAGGTACAGGCTGTGATGGTGGTATGTACGGATACCATCCATATGGTAACTTACGGGAAGGTACTGTCGGTGATGTTGCTATGTACGGATACCATTCATATGATAACATAATTACGTGAAGGTATAGGCGTTGATGTTGGTATGTACGGATGCCTTCCATATGGTAACTTACATATGTGAAAGTATGGTCGTTGATGTTGGTATATACGGATACCATCCATATGGTAACTCACTTCCTTTAAGGTACAGTCAGTGATTTTGGTATGTACGGATACCATCCATATGGTAACTTACTTACGTGAAGGTACAGTATGTGATGGTGTTATGTACAGACACCATCCTTACTTACGTGACGGTACAGTCGGTGATGGTGGTATGTACAGACAACATCCCTACTTAAGCGAAGGTACTGCCGGCGATGGTGGTATGTACAGACACCACTTACTGGAATGTACTGTCGGTGGTGTTGCATGAACGGATAGCATCCATTTGGTAACTTACTAACGTGAATGCACAGTTGGTGAAGGTGGTATGTACGGATACCATCCATTTGGTAACTTGCTACGTGAAAGTACATTCGGTGATGTTGGTATGTACGGATAGCATAAATATGGTAACTTAATTACGTGAAGGTACAGTCAGTGATGGTGGTATGTACGGATACCATCCATATGGCAACTTACTTGCGTGAAGATACAGGCGGTGATGTTAGTATGTACAGATACCATCCATATGGTAACTTACTTACGTGTAGGTACATTCGGTGATATTTCTATGTACGGATAACATCTATATGGTAACTTACTTACGTGAAGATATTGGCGTTGATGTTGGTATGGACGGATGCCATCCATATGGTAACTTACTTACGTTAAGGTACAGTCAGTGATGGTGGTATGCACGGATACATCCATGTGGTAACTTACTAACGTGAAGTTACAGTCGGTGATGGTGGTATGTACGGATACCATCCATATGGTAACTTACGTGAAGGTACAGTCGATGATGTTTGTACATATGGTAACTTACATACGTGAAGGTACAGTCAGTGATGGTGGTATGTACGGATACCATCCATTTTCTAACTTGCTTACGTGAAGGTACCGTCGGTGATGTTGGTATGTACAGACACCAACCATATGGTAACTTACTTAGTGAAGGTACAGTTGGTAATGTTGCGATGTACATATGTCAACCATAGGGTAGCCTTGTGTATCAATGGTAACGACAACGGTGTTGGACAGTACATATGTCAGCCAAATGTTAACCAACTTTCTAACTGGTAAATTACCCATTAAAATGTATCGTCTGCAATACTGGAATGTACATTTTCCCGTCATATATGTTATTTACAGGCGTTCGTAGATATATACAGATGCCAACTTGAGTAACTTGATTTCTTGAAGGCATTTAGGCGGTGTTGCGTATGATAGATGTTGGTCTTAATTTAGACTACTACCTTTTTTGCAGTGTATCTTAAAGGTAGTGCCAGTTTCTTACCATCTTAAAGGTAATGCCGGCCACTTGCAGTCTTAAATCTACTACCAGTTACTTACTATCATAATGGTTGTGCCAGTTACTATCTTAAAGGTAGTGCCAGTTACTTACTATCTTAAAGGTAGTACCAGTTACTTACTACCTTTAAGACTGTGCCAGTTATTATCTTAAATGTAGTGCCAGTTACTTATTTTCTTAAAGGTAGTGCCAGTTAAATACTATATTATAAGTAGTGCCAGTTACTTACTAGCTTAAAGGTAGTGTCGGCTGTGTTGGGAATGACAGAAGCCAGCCATATTGCAACATAATATATTAAAGCTAGTGCCAGTTACTTACTTTCTTAAAGGTAGTGTCGGCTCTGTTGGTAATGACAGAAGCCAGCCATTTGGTAACATACTATATTAAAGCTAGTGTCGGCTGTGTTGGTAATAATAGGTGACGGATTTACGTCAAATTGTTACTTACTATACATCGAACACATTTGAATGTACAGATTGCCAGCCATAAAGTTATTCGCATAAGGGTAATCATATTTTACCTACCAAATTTTCTTCTTCTGCTACATTGTTTGTCATGTTTTTTTAAAAGACTTCCTATGCTCTTTTTTAAACCATAGACCTCCTTTTGTACCGCGTTTGTAATCTCATGCTTCCCTTCTGTGACAACGTGTTTCACACTGATGCTTTCTTGCTTTTGTTTTTCTAAAAATTATATAATCAACATAATGTGAAGATCGATTTACTAAATTAATGAAATTCTTGTATTTGTTTTACTTGCATTCTCCTAACAATGAATCACTATGTAAGATAACACATGCTCAACCTTTATTTAACTATAGATTTAGGGTTACGTAATTAACAAATTAATTAAATCAAAACTATTATTAATATTTTGATAAATTTGTATTATGTGCTTTTTTTAAAACTCGTTCTTACTCCAGCTCGAAATAAGTACACGCAAAAATGTTGATTTGAAGAAACATCATTAATACAATTTCAGCGAGTGCGTTTTTTTATTGTGAATAGTTAGCTAGACAGATATATTGATTTAGAGTCATGAAACGGGTGCGTATTCCGTATGCACGCACTGGATCAATTATTTCCCAGGTCCGTCACTTCGGTCACATGTTCCTGCCATTGGTTATTGAGAAGTAGCATACGTTCGAATTGTGAATATGATAACTTAAATCTACTATAGCTGTATATAAGACTAGTGGGCGTGTACCTAATGCAAATGGGAGCTGTTTAACGCTTAGTTTACAACCAAATTCAAGCTCGCGAAATAGAAAGCCGTATTCAAGGTAGGCTTTTTATAGCGAACCCTTTTTTCAAATCTTTACCTACGATCGACAAAGTAACATAAACATGATCACCCATTCGCTGAAAAATATTTCAACCTATGCGAGATTCAAACACATAACCTTCGGATTGACAAACCATTAGCTTTAACACTGGACTATATAATCAGTTTATCTATAGGACTCACTACACAGTTAGCTCCTTTGAACCAAACTGTAGGATAAATTTGCGCCATAAAAAGTAGTAGTGTCTTTTTCGGTTTTAAATATTTTTGATAATTGCCGACAGATATGTTTATTGTTGTTGCAGGTGAGATGAGTCTGAAATTGGATGTGCAGTTATTAGACAACGCTGCACCAACATATGACAGTTGTATGGGTGTTGAAGAAGTATAGGAATTCTAGTTCAAACTCTGGAATTAAAGCCCAAAATAGTGCAAAGAAGGACACCACCCAAATAAAAAAATGTCAAAGTACCAGAGTTTGTGTGGTCAAATGACGGTGTTTCTTAAAAATCGTAATTTTTAGCTTGGAAACTTCCTGTTCGGAATGACCCAGTAAACATTATTTATATAGGCAACGAAGTACAAATGCATTGTGTTGTGAGACCTATATAGCGTTATTCTTATCGATATACTGTAAAATTGTAGATGTGGACATTGAAGACGTTATCCTATGTTCACTTTTGTGTATATTCAATGCCCTTTAAAACGAACACCAAATACCTTTGAAAAAGGCACCAGATAATATAGAATACAATTCCAAATTCAGAAATAGTATTCGCTGAAAATAAACTGGGAATGTTTTGTTGAAATTGAGAAATAACCCAAAGAACATTATTCAACGAATATATAATTAGAATGAAAAGCAATAATGAGTTGTAAACAATCATTTTAACAAATGTATGACTAGTAACGATTTATACAACACCATCTTAACAAAATTCTTAAAGTTGAAATTTGGGAATTGTTCACTATTGAAGAAAAGCAATATTGTATGTTTAAATACTTTGCAAACATATTACCGTGTATATGTACATTCTCTTGTAGTATTTCATTACCATCCAATAAAAGTATATAGGTCCAATTTGTTTCTGTTTAAGGTTTCACTCTTGAATATTTCAAAAAAAAATATAAAAAAATTGGATTGGGAATTTTTCTCGCCAGTTTTGGAAAGAAATATGCTTTTTGGCATTGGGAATAGTACCGTTTTTTGGTACCTCTTAAATCATGGGAAAAACATGGATACAGTTAGCTCTAAGGACTAATGTTTATGCATAGGGATAGTCAATCCAGAGCTCTGGAGTTCGAGTCCTGTGTTGAGCAAACTATGTTTCAATGATTTGATTTCTATCCTTGTATCCGGCTTTACGATCATGTTTCACAAGTTTAATTTGGAAGTAAACCAAGCACGCGTAAACCCTCCCATTTGCTTTAGGTGCGATGGCTGTTCCAGAACTCCGTGTATATATGATTTTATACTTTAACTATAATCACCAAGATCGAAACAAAAACTACATCTGACATCAGAAAACATCATTTTTACCGTATATGTATAACTTTCCTGTTTACGAGTGTTCTCATATCATGTGTGTCATGCGTACAGAACCAAGTGGGCACAGACTCGTGTTCAAGTCTTTTTTTAATATTCTAGGAAATAATAACATATTTCCTACAGCTAAAGTACTGGCAAGATCACTCACAGTCAATCAACCATGTAAATGTTTAAGAAATAGAACATCATTTACTGTGAATTATCGAGTTATATCATGGTTTGGAGTTCAATTGTAAACAATAATTTCTAATTTCACGAGCCCAAAGTGCGAGTTAAATTATTGTTTACAATTGAACGACTCGAAGATAATTCACCGTAAACGACGTTCTATTTCTATTCTAATACCCCTAAAATGTGAAAATAACGCACACGTCTGAAATCTTCCGCATTGCTTTGCTTACTCTCTTAACGTTGCAAACGTTACAGTGATATTTTTCGCATTGCCTTGCTTATTTTCCTAACGTTGCAAACGTTACAGCGATATATCGTTGAATATAACGAGATATTTTAAACTAGGCTATATAGTGCGGGTGTATTATTATAAGATATAATGGACCTTTAAGGGTCGGAAATTGTTTTAGAAAGACCCGTCATCGTTTCGCCATTGCATAAAATCTGAGTGTTAAGATAGTATACATCTGCTACGTGTGTGTATTTGAGCCTTAAGCATACATTTATACAAACCTTCGAGATTTTCCAAAGTTTTTCCGACATTAGACAGACCTGTCTTTATTTCAGTCAGTGTACTTTCTGTTTTGTTTTCCCAGTCGTGCCATGCCATTAATGTTTCGATTGCTTTATCTGCAGATAATGTCTCCTTCTCAACTGATAATATCATGTCCTCGAATTGCTGCTGACATTGGGAAGACAAAAGTTTTGATACACCTTTCAGGGTAGATGTTATATCAGTCCACGTTTTCTGGAAGTCAGTCTCAGTCATAGCCATACTGGAAGTGTGGCCATATATTGTATTACGGAGTGTTCTGATGTCTACCACTGCATCTTGTTGTGCCTGATTCAAGGCAACACAGTTTGTAAGAACAAACGCTGTTAGAGTTATATCCCATTTGGATAAATCTGTGACACTGTTATTCTTGGGATACAATATTTCGTACTGAGATTCTTTGATCACCCTTGGTTTGAGACTGGTAATCTTAGTTTTATTATTTGTATCGGCTAAGAAATCGTTAACATTTTTGAAACAACATTTAGATACTCCCTCCTGCAACAGAAGATCTTTCGCTAATTTCCCTCCACCCTCTACTAAAAGCTTAGAGCATCTAAACACATTATCATGTTCTTTCCAACTTGAACTGGTCGCTATACCTGAAACAAAATTAAAATGCATAGTTACATGAAATCTATGCTTCCTGCCGAGAAGAAAAACTATAACAAGAAACTAGTGCAAATGCCGGATTGCTAACTTTTACTACACAAATCTAACATTAAAAGGGAGTATACTTTTGAAAAAGGCATTACAGAGTCGTGGTGCTTGTATGACTACATTCAAAAATTGTAACGGCTAGGTGGAAAGTGGGATAATTCCGATTGTGTAATAATGATAATAATATGTACCACGTTTTACAGGAAGTAAGAGTTGTCTGTCAATTATTTTTTTAGAATATGACTGTACATACAAAATTTTAACCAAATGCTAAGTAGAAATTCTGATAAAATATATGACAGAGTTATAGTGCTTGTCGCATATGATTGGGTAATGATGGTGATATGAGTGCTAAGTTTTAAAGCTTTCTGACAACTGGTTTTATGTAATATAACTGACCATTCAACATTTTAACCAAATATCTAAGTAGAAAATGGACGATAATTCTAGTACAATAAATGACATAATTGTGATGCTTGCCATATATGGTTGTGTAATGATAAACATCCGTGCCAAGTTTCAAAGCTTTTTGACAATGGTTTTATCTGTTTATTCAACATTTTAACCAAACATCGAAGTAGAAAAGGTGTGGGGATAATTCTGGTAAAATGCATAACAGAAATAAGTTGCTTGTCGTATATGAATGTGGAATTATGATGAATATGTATCTCAAGTTTAAAAGCTTTTGATCAAATTTTATTTGGTACATGACTGGATATTCAACATTTTGACTGAAACATCGAAGTCAAATGGTGGATAATTCACGTAAAATACATGACAAAGTTATGGTTCTTGTCATATAAACTTATGTCATAATAATACTGAACATGTGTGCCAAGTTTCAAAGTATTCCGACTACTCGTTTTTGAAAAATGAGGAAAAACAAAAACTTTAACCTGTCAAAACGCGCAGACGGAGAGACGGACAGAGACAGACAGTCAGACAGAGTGACGGACAGAAAAATGGTAATCAACAAATCATCAACCTGAATATGCCCTTTACAATCCGACTAAAAATATACAATTCATAGAGATTTCCGCTTTGGCTAGAATATGACAAACTTTGATAAATAGTCATTGTAGCAATAGATTATGTTTTAACATCATTCCCTTCAGTCTAAAATATAATTATGCGAAATTAGTATCTCCCAGTAAGTGTAATGTAGTTATAGGGCTGGGATCTCAACAGTTTCCAAGTTACCCAGGGGCTATGCCCCTAGGAGTGGGGACGGATCCTGTAACCATGATGCTTGGATAGTTGTATCATTCTGTTCATGTCCAGTAAGTGTATATATGGTTTTAGGGTAGGAATCTCAACGGTTTCTAAGTTAGAACCAAGGGGCTACGCTCATTAAGTGTGTTACTGTAGAGAAGAAAATAGTTTTAAGATGTTTCCCTTTATATGTCTATGTTTCCCTTTATATGTTTGTATGACGAGAAACTGTAATAGTCTAAGTCAATAAAAGTATTGATTTGTCTATGTCACAACGTTGAGACAACCCCTGCAAACACAATAATGTTGCAGACACGGTGGCCTCCTATATATAGGCCGTTATATCTGTGGACACAGTGGCCGATACGGACACAATGGCCTCCTTTAAAAGGTTTATTATTTCGGCGAAATAAATCAGTACAATTTTCTATGATGTTTCCCTTCCTAAATATTATAGGTATATAGGGTGGAGGTATATACCACACCATATGGGTTGGTGGAGGTATATACCACACCATGTGGGTGGGTGGAGGTATATTATACCACACCATGTGGATGGTTGGAGGTATATTATACCACACCATGTGGGTGGTAGAGGTATATTATACCACAACATGTGGGTGGGTGGAGGTATATTATACCACACCATGTGGGTTGGTGGAGGTATATTATACCACACCATGTAGGTGGGTAGAGGTATATTATACCACACCATGTGGGTTGGTGGAGGTATATTATACCACACCATGTGGGTGGGTGGAGGTATATTATATCACACCATGTGGGTGGGTGGAGGTATATTATACCACACCATGTGGGTTGATGGAGGTATATTATACCTCAAGATGTGGGTGGGTGGAGGTATATTATACCACACCATGTGGGTTGGTGGAGGTATATTATACCACACCATGTGGGTGGGTGGAGGTATATTATACCACACCATGTAGGTGGGTGGATGGAGGTATAATACACCACACGATGTGGGTGGGTGGAGGTATATTATACCACACAATGTCGGTGGGTGGAGGTATATAATACCACACCATGTGGGTGGGTGGAGGTATATTATACCACACCATATGGGTGGGTGGAGGTATATTATACCACACCATGTGGGTGGGTGGAGGTATATAATACCACACCATGTGGGTGGGTGGAGGTATATTATACCACACCATGTGCATAGAGAACGGATCATGCACTTCGATAACACTAATGCATTGATTGCAAATACCTCTACTCTACAGTACATGTAGATTGTTGAATGATAAATTCAGTGATAAAACAAGGAATTACTACCTCCTAGTTTAATTCATAAAACTTAGTAACAATAACTTAGTAGTTCGGTGACAAATAAAAATAACCATAATATTAAAAGTGTACGTTCACTCGATGTGTACCAGATTTCGTCATATTTATGTAAATTCTTTAAATATATCTACATCAAGACTAGTTATGTCATCAAACTATATTTTTGCCAGGTATCTGTGTTGTTTACATCGTTTCTTTTCTCGGTAAAACGTGACCGTTACTACGTTTAGACTGATTTGGGCTCGTCTTCTGAGCTGAATGTAGTAGTTAACGTCATTTTCAATTTACCATAGATTTACTCACCTTTGGGATGATTAAAACTTCAATATAAACTATTTACTAATTAAAACATAAATATACCAATTGCATTTGAATATAGAACAAAATATCTTTGAAAAGAACAGTTACATCTTCACATTAATATGAGGTTTTCAAGTGTACCATTGGATGTAATTTACGCGACTTCAACGTTCATAATTGAAGGGAAATACCTGTCTGCAAATGTTAAATGAATGATGTGTACTCGTTGTCTCCCTTTGCTTCAATTGTTTCAGAACATGCTATTTTAATTGCTTTTAGCATGTAAAATATATTCAATGGGTCGGAATTTTAACACATTCGCAACATCTCGTTCATTTATTCGAAATATTAAGCATTATCCCAAAGTATAACGGGATTAGCCGAGTTTCCAGGATTGATTTTAAAAGAGAATGTTCCTGTTTATGTGCCTTTGCACATCCTCCCCCCCCCCCCACCCCCCACCCCAGTTATATAGTTATATTATTGTCTATAAAGATATTTATATAAGGAAACGGACTCGTTTTAGAGTGTTAAATTGTTAAACATATATTTTCTCTCTCCAATCTGATGATAGCGTCTAGTGACTTGTTAAATGGAGTTGAAAAATAATCACAACATCAAGCGTTTTATTGATAATGACGACATCTGGTATATGTCTATATCTGGTACACAACCAGTACACTTACATGGACGACTTAAGGCCGGATCAAAGTCAAGCGGACCCCATGCCTTCCCCACCCCCTCCTCCACATCACCCCCAACCCACTCCCCACCCTCAAACAATCAAATCTGACGAGGGTAGTCTTAACTTTTGTTTTTTGGATATACGGTTGGCGTGCTTTGGGTCATCCTTTGTTAATCATTAATGGAATTAAGGACATAGATATTGTGTTAATGCGCCAGAATTAAACAAATGCTATGCACGTTATACCAAAATAGACTGAAATCCTTCATAAAAAGTAAACATTCTTTTAAAAGGTCTTTCTATTGTTGTTGTTTTTTGTTTGTTTTTTTACTATTGTTAATAAAACAACGCCGATATATAAAATTAAGCTTAGGACAAATCAAGACACTTTTCTGAATATTGGTACTTTCTTAGATTTTGAGTTTGCTCAAAATTTGATTTTCCGGAAATTCGGTTTTCCCGAATATTGGATTTATCCAACATAAAAGGCATATATTCGAACCTCGACAATTAATAACAATAACATACCTGTATATATTACTTGACTTTTATTGATTTATGAATTAAATAAAACTTGACAATAATGAAATAGCTACTTGAAAACTTGAAATTGTTTTCGATGAGTTCGATATCATTTACCCATATTTTTAAAGAATATGTTGCTAAAACATTTGCATAACGAATGCTTGGTGTAACTCTATGCTCGGTCGGGATAGATGCCTCGTAACAATATGCTCGGTCGGGATAGATGCCTCGTAGCAATATGCTCGGTCGGAATAGATTCCTCGTAACAATATGCTCGGTCGGGATAGATTCCTTGTAACAATATGTTCGGTCGGGATAGATGCTTCGTAACAATATGCTAGGTCGGGATAGATGCTTCGTAACAATATGCTTGGTCGGGATAGATGCCTCGTAAGAATATGTTTGGTCGGGATAGATACCTCGTAACAACGTATGCCCGCTGACATCTACCATACGGCTGTGAACCATTAGCGAATGTTTGGTGTAACAATATGCTTGGTCGGGATAGATGCCTCGTAACAATATGCTCGGTTGGGATAGATGCCTCGTAACAATATGCCCGCCGACATATACCATACGGCTGTGAACCACGCCGACCTATACCATACGGCTGTGAACCACGCCGACATATACCATACGGCTGTGAACCACGCCGACCTATACCATTCGACTGTGAACCACTCCGATATATACCATACTGCTGTGAACCACGCCGACCTATACCATACGACTGTGAACCACGCCGACATATACCATACGGCTGTGTACCAGGCAGACATATACCATATGGCTGTGAACCATTGCCTTTGTTGTTACATAAAGACCAGACGATACATGATTCCTGGGGTGTTCGTTAGCGATATATGGTAAATCACACTTACATAATGTCTATAGCAAAAACTATGACAATGGAAATATTGTAATCGTACCTCCCATAGGTCCAGGATTTGCTTCAATCCCAGCCATTAGCAGAAGGATTTAAACGAAGCTTACTGCCCCAACGTACCTGCCGTAGGTCCAGGATTTGCCGTGGGTCCAGATTTTGCCGTAGTTCCGGGATTTGCCGTAGGTCCAGGATTTGCCATAGGTCCAGGATTTGCTTCAATCCCAGCCATGAGAAGAAGGATTCCAACAAAGGTCACCGTCCCGACCATCTTCATATATCCGGTGTAGTTGATACATAGCTTAATAAGTACCACATCTAGGCCAGATCCATGTCGGAAGGTTCCGATTCGGCAACGAAACGTGGTTATATCAACGCCCATTCTGATATTCTGAAAGTAAAATCAAATTAAGTAAGAATTCAGCATACGTGAAACAGAGAGAAATACGCCCTTGTCATAGCAATGGCTACATTGGCGCTTGAAGAACCTCTACTGGTTAATATGGCTGTCACAAAATGATATGTTGGAGAGCGTTTTGTCTGTACTGATCACTTGTACTGACTGACACTTGCTCACGCCATGTTTTTCCCCATTGTTCTTTCGAAATATATATTAAAGCGCTTTATTTATGTACGACAAGACTGCAGATAGTGTAAATCAAGTTCATATGCGCGTTAGTGTATGTAAAGGGTGTATTTATTGTATGTGTCACCTTTCGTATGGGGCATACTTGTGCAAGAGTGTGTTTGTGTTCGATATCTAAGTCCGGTTGTATCACTAGCCAAGGCGTGGTAAGCATACGCATTTAACCTTTGAACTGGGATGCATTCTATAAATTGACTGTTTCTCTAGTCTGCAAGGGGAAACTCATCATTCGTATTGACGATAACAGACAGTTTGGTTTGTCGAGATTGGGGTTTGCACGGGCTTTGTACCTAAATCATCTAGACACTATACGACATCTGGACACCATAATCTATCCGGGTGTAAAACACAACGCTATGAGCGGTGGAGACGGTACCTAGACAGATAGGTCAGAAAGTTGTGGAAGCAATCCTCCGTTACACGTGTTTGGTCCGACATCAAACCTCACTGGAGGCCGATCACGTCATCAACTCTCATAGGAGGCTTTTGATGGTCAAAACTCTCACTGGTAGACGCGCATCATCTAGTATCATCGCGTTATTTAATCTCAGAGTGTTAAGTTCCTAGTGATAACTTTACAACAACAATAGCATATTATAAATATTCCGCGTCGTACATTCCGTACGTTAATACGACATTCATTTGGTCTCATCTATGTATTCGCTTGCATTTCTTGACAATTGTATATATATATTTATCATTAAACGGTAGCGTTATTATCCCTGATATGTCATTTTTGTATCACATGATGTGCAATCCATATCTTCCCGTACAGGTTATCTGCCGCGATTTGCGTGTGATAATTTGTGCGGGATGTGCGGGATGATAACCCGGAAGTAAGCGACGCCAATAACCGTTATTATAATTAACGGACATCATTAAGGTGCAGGCCGTTTTAACGTCAGTTTAAATTGCATTATCGTTAAAATGGATGCAGGGAAAAGACGTTTGAATCTCTGGCCATTTTTATCGAGTTAACGGCAAAAGGGTGTCAACAAATCGGTCGATTCAGTTATATTTTGTTTAAGTACTTTCTTAATATTTAACAAATTGTGTTCAACTAAAGTGCACATCCTTCCACAGGATGAGCTCTTTCCTCTATCGCAAACGATATTTCGATTCATCCAGTACTTTCTGAGATGAGCCCTTCCAAATGTTCACGCTCATGTACGCTTTCTTTCATTTCTAATACTTTGGGAGGGCTTATCTAAAGAAGTAAATATGAATCCAAATACCCGTTTGCGTTGAAGGAAAATGCCCACTTTGTAGAGGTATGTGCGCTTTACTAAAATAAAAAAATAAAGTATCGAGAATGAAACAATAAAAATAGATTTTGCTCTGTTTTCAGTACTAGTTATCATTGATGAATATATTACAACTCTTCACTTTCCATATCACACCTGTATTTGACATATTTTAAAAATTGCATTAAACATACTTAAATGCATCACTGACATAGAATTGTTCATGAGTTAGTCCCAACCATACATCCTGCGACATCGTATAACCATTGAGAAATATGGCATGTCAGCAAAACTGAGAAAATCAAAACCACAAACGAGATTACACCGTCTGTTTGTTACATGCAACATGCAAAATGATGATATATGTGTCATTTGTAATAAAAGCGAGATTCCAATGATAAACAAGATTAATTGATCAAACATCAATGTGTGTACGCTTAAAAATTAAATCCGTTTATATCTGAATACAAGTGAAGCTTAAAATGTGACCATCCGTTGAAATTATATGTTTGCATTTGACTATTTTTAAGCTACAGAATCTCTATTTTAAGTGGTAATAACATGAATATGAATGAGTCACGTCTAAAGTAGTTTCAAATCGACGCACACCCCAATGGTTGGTATATAAGGCAGAAATCGATGCGTAAAATATCACATTTTATTTAGTCTTCGTACACGTAACATCGATAAATATACGGCTTCAGAATATACAGTATGTGATAAAAAAAGTACTTCCCCCGAACGGGATTTGAACCACAGCCGTTACGCTTTTACATTTTGATGGCCGTACGTTTAACCACTAGACCAAATCTATTTATTGGTATGTTCTAGCATTATTAACACTAAATAGGCATTACGTAATAACTAGCGCACACACAAACGCATCAAGCGCTAAATAACAAGTCGAGATATAATTGTTTTGAGGCGAAATATTAGTTTCATATTGATAACATATAGTATTACACCAGGCAATGTTGATTTACACGTCCGACAACATTGACTATATATTTATGGATTCATCTGGAGTTGCGTTCAAATATGTTAAGTTATTTTGCCTCTTAATAAATGGTAGTTTGTATACCATTGTCTCAATAAGCGTTAAAGCGCAGTGGATAGAGCACCTGACTTGAAATCAGAAAGTCGTGCGTTCGAGTCCCGACAGAGGCATTTTTTGACATGAGCGGGTG
Organism: Cyrtodaria siliqua; assembly: GCA_037043455.1. Lineage (NCBI taxonomy): Eukaryota > Metazoa > Mollusca > Bivalvia > Adapedonta > Hiatellidae > Cyrtodaria > Cyrtodaria siliqua. The sequence goes on along the minus strand of JAWPHD010003338.1, from coordinate 62,995 downwards.
AACATGAAATTACAAATAAAGACACGCCTATAAAGGGGAAATCGATTGATATAGAGACTCTGTAGCTTTAAAGCAGTGGCGTAGCTACTAGATACAGACGAAGCACGTGACTATGCACATCTGGTGCGGCACGTGTTATTAAGAAATTACACGAGTTGTGACTATATTATAATTTACGAAAATTCAAACTTTGTATTACTAAGCATGATCAAACAATTTACACATGTAATGGCATAGCGCTATTTGTGTGAATTGGTGAGTTGTGAATAAATTGCACACCAATTTGATCAATTATTGCCGCACCGTATACTATTCGAATAGTGATCTTGCCAGACCAAAGCATTTAATTTGCATGAATGAAAAAGGGGACGCTTTTTAAAAAAAGCAAGCAAGAACAATGAACTTTAACACGAATCGAGTATGAAAGGAGAACTTTGGAAATCACCAAACACGATCAATACATGTTTTTATAGCAGTCTCGGTTGAAGTGACACTGTTCATGAACGATAGTAAACATGCTAACTACCGTTCACGTCCTCGTGTTGAGCAGAAATCAATATTTAAAATGTCAATAGTACGAAATGTTAGGCTATCCCGAAGGTGGTATGCATATGACGGTGAACAAGGAACCTTCAATGTGGTTTTATCATATCATTCTATGGCCAGTGGCATATGGTCACTGTTTCTAAAAATGAGCTTTGTCCTAAACGAGAAAACAATGAGCGAAATAAACAAAATAGAATTTAGTTGGAAGCAGAGGTTTTGAAGTCTGCGAGTCAAAAGACTTAATCAAAAATCAGACAACCTTTTCCTATGGGTGATTAAACAATACTGAGAGCCTTTAAAGGCTCGAGTAGTGGAACCACCTATTCAAATCTGAAGTAAGAAAACAAGGTATTTGAGAATGTACCACCGATATCTGTATATAAATAAATGGATCAGCGATCTCCAAAGAGCGGAACAAATAACAGTTAAAACTGACGCACGGGGAGACGATTTTATGAATCAGCACTTACTTAAGAACATTGACACATGTTAATAAGACGCGTGGGTTTCGACGAAGGCGGTAATCATGTCTCCATTTAAACCTCACCTCATGTTCTCATGTATATGTATGAACTGAGTGAATAACCAATTTGAATTTGTAAACAAACTTGGTTAAACTGGTAACCATACTATAATGATTTATCATTGCCTGTTTTACAAAATCAAAATTTATATTACAGGGGCATTGTTATTGTTACATAATAATATCATGTATCTCAATTGAATCTTCAACATATATATCCTAAAGAAAGTCAACTCAACACAACATATATATCCTGAAGAACGTCAACTCAACACAACATATATATCCTAAAGGATGTCAACTCAAAACATTATATATATCCTGAAGAACGTCAACTCAACACAACATATATATCCTAAAGAACGTCAACTCAACACAACATAGATATCCTAAAGAACGTCAACTCAACACAACATATATAGCCTGAAGAAAGTCAACTCAACACAACATATATATCCTGAAGAACGTCAACTCAACACAACATGTATATCCTGAAGAACGTCAACTCAACACAACATATATATTCTAAAGAACGTCAACTCAACACAACATATATATCCTAAAGAACGTCAACTCAACACAACATATTTATCCTGAAGAACGTCAACTCAACACAACATATATATCCTAAAGAACGTCAACTCAACACAACATATATATCCTAAAGATCGTCAACTCAACACAACATATATACCCTAAAGAACGTCAACTCAACACAACATATATATCCTGAAGAACGTCAACTCAACACAACATATATATCCTAAAGAACGTCAACTCAACACAACATGTATATCCTGAAGAACGTCAACTCAACACAACATATATATCCTGAAGAACGTCAACTCAACACAACATATATATCCTAAAGAACGTCAGCTCAACACAACATATATATCCTGAAGAACGTCAACTCAACACAACATATATATCCTAAAGAACGTCAACTCAACACAACATATATATCCTAAAGAACGTCAACTCAACACAACATATATATCCTAAAGAACGTCAACTCAACAAAGCTATTGTTTTTGATGCAGTTGATTCTTTTCTTGATTTGCATATCTTATTTATTAAAGGAGAAACAATAAGCAAAACCTATGAAAAGAGAGACGATTTCAATTTTGAAATCGTTAATTAATTATCCTGATTAGACGACGATGTTGCCCGATCAACATCTTATGAGGATATATGTTTCTCAACTGATTCGTTTTCCTAGAGCTTATAGTGGAGTTCTGAATTTAACACACGTTAAGTTTGTATAGCGTTTGTATAGCGCACAATTTTAGAATCGTAACTCTAATCTACTTTTAAAATATAAAAGTAAATTTACGAACTCTTCTGATCTGACGAAGACTTTAAACAAATCTGACTTCACTTCTGTGGTGACGTGATTACAAATTTCTATAACGCACCCTAGAACCTGGTTTTTAACCCATATCGGCCTTTTTGCCACTGACGGGTGGTAAATGCTCAAATACGTCGTGCTCTTACTTTAATTTCGAATATATGGTTGCACTTGTCCAGAGTTTAAAGGCTCTGAGCATTGTTTAATCACCCTAAGTGTATGTTGTCTTATTACTATTAGTCTGTTTTGACTGTAAGGCTTCAAAGTCCCTGCTTCCAACTAAATTTCTTTGTTTTTTATTTTGCCCATTATTATCTGGTTTAGGGCAATGCTAGAAACTAGGACCATCCGTCGCTGGCCATGGAATAGTATAAAATTATCACTTTGAAGGTTTCGTGTTCACCGTCATATACATACCATCTTCGGGATATCTAAATTGTTCGTACTATTAACTTTTTAAGTACTTAGTTCTGCTTTTCCCGGAGCTAGAGGGTGTGAACTGTAGCAAGCATTTTTCACTACCGATTATGAACAATCAAACCGAGACTGCATTATTTTTATATTTATCGTGTTCGGCGATTACAATTGTTCACCTTTCATACGTTTTTATAACCAAATGCTAAAAATCTGGCATTTCGAAGTTACAGATATCCTTTGTTAAAACGGTCAATTAGTCTACAAGGGCAATTTTAAAATTAGAACTTGAAATTTGACAACCCCTAATTGCATTGACAATGTTAATATATGGTATAATATTTCAAAATGTTGAGGTGGCCGGATCAAGTGCACTATCATACCGGTAAGCCATGTTTTAACTCGATAACCTACATAGTTGTAACGTATAAAATATATTGGAAAAACGATAAAAACACAAGAGGATACAATACATTCAATATTATCCAATAAAATAAAATGATTTATGACAAATATTGAACTATACAAAATAGTTCAGGGACACCTATAACACCTGCAGAAGGAAATGAAAATATTTGACGTTCAACTTATACATCAACACAAAACTCAAAAGAAATTCAAACTATGAGCTTAACAAATACAAGAAACTAAAAAAACGGAGATGTGTATTTAGCCAACATATGTATTTATAATTATTATGTTTACCTCCTGTTTAGTACCTAAAATTAGATGACTGTAAGAAAACAATAGTCGTAAGTTTGATCTAGCAGTTTTCGTTAAAGCAGACATAAAATGAATTAACTATTTTATTTGTTCCAAGATTGCGCTAGCAACGATATCGCTATTTGTTCGATGTCTTTCCCTTCCAGTTTTTTTTACTCGAAAATATTTCGAACAGGTACGTCTATATGATTGAAAATGCTTACAATTCAGTAATTTTATTAAAAAAACACTTTGAAATGTTTAATACGCCAATTTATTTAAAGTTCAAGATCGGATAAAATCGGTCGGTCACATGCTTAGCTATTTTAGTTTAAAACCCTTTGGCTAATTGTAACATAGTATCATGCTTTAGGTATATGATTAATTAATATTATAAACTGGAAGATATACCTAAACAAATATTATATTGATAACACAAAATATCAGGATTTTTTGAACTGGCTCAGCGAAATTAGTACACAAATGTGTATTCGGCATAGTGTGTACACTAATTTTATTCAATTTATTTGTTAGCGTAATTCTCTAAACTATGACGCTCCGAATGTTTCGTCAACTGTTTCAGTTTATGTGTTAATAAGCATAGTATATCAATTGTGCTTTCATGCGGATGTGTTATGGTAAAGAGCGAGTGGTGAAACCTTCCTATCTAGACGTTTGGTTGTTCGATTTGGTGTGCACTTTTTACATTACCTCACATGAGTGGATTCAATAAAACGGAGTTTTCTACTTTTACCTCTTGTTTGTTTTTTGTGCTTCCAGGAGGTCTTCTGTTCAATATTTTTGAGATTCATACTAGCGTTTGTTTAGTGCTGTGAAAAGTCGCTCATGTTACAAATCAGTAGCGTTATAACTTACTGGTCCTTTGGGATCATTTAGCCCATATGTGTGGCTTTATTGCAGACTATCGTTTAAGCCGGTGCAAGGAGGCGTGAGAGGTTTTGCACTCTACATTACCTATCATGAACAGACTCAATAAGACCGTATCTGTAATCCAAACTGGTAGCTACATGACAATTCGTTTTTGTGAACTTTTGTACAAAATGCGTTAAATGCAATCGATACCATTACAATGTTCTTCATGTACATTGTATGGGATCCTGGGCATGTTATAAATGATCAGGTAGACGCGCCCTCCTTGGCACGGTAGTCAGAATGATGAGGAAACGAATACCATTCATATCCCAACTGATTCCCTGTATGATGTCGCGTTTATAATTCAAAGCTGCACTCAGTATATGTTGCGTCCACATATTGATGCTTCATCTGACCATAACATGGTTTGGATTGACACAAATAAACAACATTTCAAAATTACTGATACACCTTTAATATTTTATAATAATTCAACTACACATCTGATTTTCAATAACAATAGGAAGATTTCTGACCTTGAAGTTGAGACGACAGACAATCCAATTGATTTATAATTCTAAATTGTGTTATGAACCTGCCGGCCATATAATCACTAGCAATATTGATATTATTGAGGAAAATGGGATATGAAGTTAATTGTCTAAGGTCCTAATTTTCGTTTACCATCGCATTTTGGTTTTAGTGCATGTCGCAATGAAATTGCAGATTCATTAGTGTATGATGTCTGTACTAAGTTGGGTAAACGCGAGAGCGCAGATAAGCATGCACTTTCTGCTTGGATAAACCAATTTCGGAAATAATCGAACTACGTATACAATTATGTGACTCAATTTCCTTTCCGCTTTACCGGTCGGCATCTTACAATTTACATCATCTCAAGATGATAATCCCGAATCTTCATACTAAATGTATTCTAGTTCCTAGAGACAAAGCCTTAAACAATATAATTATTGCCTAACGAGTGCTTTATTATATCAATACTTTGAATGCAGAGCTAGTGAGTACTTCTGCTTTTCTAACCTCACCATTGCCGGAGACGGATATAGTTTCCCATCATGTGTCCCTTTTGGAGAAGATTTCTGTATATAATGAGTAACAAAAGTTCCCTACTATGGACTGGATTCCAAAACTTGACAAAGATTCACCAACCTTCTTTCATCGCAAATTCAAATTCATGTCCAACTACTAATGTATCAACACGGTTGAACCTTGATTAAAGAACATGTTATAACATATTGCGGAAAGATTTGTGAAAATTCAGTACTCAATCTGTTTCGATCGAATCAGATCTGCGGAAAAAATCGTGATACACTACGGTGTAGGCATTTCCATGCTTCTTCTCTAAACACATAATCCTTTTCCACACTATACACACTCTACCACATAACCTGATCAAAGAGAAATTGATTCAGCTTATACTAAAGACAGAGAGAAGGAATTGCTTTTCTTACTTGTAATAATGTCAGAGCTTTCTTTACAAACGCCCCAAATTATGATTATAACAAGTGAACTTGAGTTGATGTTTGTAGAGCGTTATATTTTATTTAATATAACATAATTATTGGATACGATACAACTGTTTACCACCAGATGTAAATATTTCTATGGGTACTAACAGTCGCAGATGTGTTTTTATAATCGTTTTATATTGATTTTATGTTGCGTTTGTCAGGAAAACATAATTGTAGTAATTGGTTAAATAAAACATCTCGGTATCTAGATTTCATACTCTATATCGATAATCCGTTGTTTGCTAATTTGGTCACTAATATGTATCCACCAGAGCTCACCTTGAATAAATCCAAAAGCTCGGATACCAATGTAGCATTCCTCGATTGTCATCTCTCAATTTCTAATATATGACATACATACTAAAATTTATTATAAGAGATGCGACTTTAACTTTAACATCATTTATTTTTTGTAATCCGCATTTAGATCAGGGTGTACCTCAGCTATATCATACGGCGGTTACATCTTCTAGCTCATTCGTTATGGACTTCATTGATCAAAAGAGGTTGCGTAGTGTTTTAACTACTGGTCCTTTAATATCATCAATTCCAAACTGTGTGGCTTTAAAGCAGAATAAGGCTTCAGTCGGTTCTAGGGGACGTGAGAGGTGTTGCACCTCGCATGGACCGAGTCTGTTACTTTCTCTCTTGTTTGCGTGTTTTCCTTCCACAGGATCACCTTCTCAGTATGTATAACAAGAAAACTTCTTCAACGAGTTTTTCGTTATTAGTTAGTAGTAACTACGCGTACGTCTCAAAGAGCTATCCCCGCAACAAAAATACCGGAGTACACCACCCAACTAAAATATGGTCTGCTTCTAGGAGTGGTACAGTTATTATCTGATCTAAAAACTTTAAAATAAACAATAACAGGGATATCCGTCAGAAAAGGATACGACCCATCAGTTTTGTAACGCACTTGCTGTATAGCGATTGAACCTTCCATGTTTTGTGTCTTGTGTTATCATGTTGCTTTTTATTGATATGTTCTTTATAATTGGTCGATGATGTTAAGTTTTTAGCTCGACTATTCGAAGAATAAAAGAGCTTATGTATTTACCCCGGCGTCGGCGTCGGCATCGGTGTCGGGGTCGGGGTCGGCGTCCCACAATACACCGAGCTCTGCGTGTAAGCTGTATTTAAAGATCTATATCTCTTGGCTCAACCAATTTTGGCCAAGAGTTTCCTTATAGTATTATCTTAAGGGCTGCATAAGTCATTGTGTTTCCTATTCTCCCTGGTCTTCCACGGAACGCAAAGTTTGATAGCCCCTACACTGTGATATGTCCCAATTTACATTAAATTTAACGTGTAACCAGTGTCGTAGATTTTTAGTCCTACCACAACTAAATTTAGGCCTGGGCTTCCTATAGTATTATCTAGTCGTTGCACAAATAATTTGGTCTTCTTCATATTCTGGGATACCATGAAACCTAAATTGTGATGGCCCATAAAATGTGCAATAAACGCAGCACAATGTTTGTCTGTAAGCTTTTTTATTAAAAACTGTTTGTCTAAGCTCAACTAATTCTTGGAGACTGGGATTCCATCATTATCTAGATGGTGCTTAAGTAATTCAGTCACAAATAAATCATGCGCTCCCTGGGTGCCGTAGAGCCCTACTAAACATAACCTATAAAATGTTTTCTTTCCTTAGTTTTAGTTTAGTCATACTGGAGTATGGCCCCACATTAAAACCCTTCTTTTTTGTTTTATATATTTCTGTTTTCTTGTGTTTATTTATTCTTACATCTATAACCCCCACCCCAACCAACCCACCCTAACCTGACATTTTTTCTTTCGTTTTTTCTGTGTTATTTTGTTTATTTATTCTTACACCTATAACCACCCTACATGTACCACCACCACCACACTCCACCACCCCCACCAAAACTCGACTTTTGTTTTACATATGTCTGTGTTCTTTTGTTTATTTATTCTTAAACCTATAATAACCACCTCCTCCAAACCCCCACACCACCCCACATGCACACCCATCCAAAGACTAACTTTTTAAAACAGATTTCTTTGTTTTGCTGGTTTATTTTTACACCTATAACCAATGTCACCACCACCCACGCCTCCCACCAATCCTAAACCCAAACTCCAAACTTTCTTCTTTTTTACATATTTCTGTACTGTTTTGTTCATTTATTCTCACACATATAACCCCACAAACCACCGCCACCACAAAACGTATTTCTATGTTTTGTTTATTTATTTTTACACCTCTAACCCCTGACTACAAACATCTCCACCTTCCCTCTTCTTTAAACAGACCTTTTTCCTTTATTTTTTCTTTACATATTACTATGCTGTTTTGTTTATTTATTCGTACAAGATGGGTGAGGGAGGGAGGGCCTACACTATCAAATGAATTTGTTTTGTTGTTGTTGTTGTTTCCTTAAAAATATATCAATTCTCGTCCGATTATTAAAAATAAATAAAAGGAGAAAATATTTCTGTGTTGTGTCTTACATCGTGATTATGATGCATATTGTCCACCACAATCCAGACCCCTGCCCCACGCAGACACCATCAAACATCAACTGAGGTACAACTCGGCTCATCTCAGTCATCACCATTTAACATCCAAACATTCCATTCCCTCATTTGTACTCACAATTACTGTCTATGTTGTTGATATTGTTCATAGGCACATAGTGCATACCTATGTATATCTCTATTCCCTCCAAATAATACCTTGTGAATTTCACAAGTTTCTTCTTTGGTTATTTGTGTTGTTTAAGAATACACAGGACATATCTTTTCCCATGGCAATCATCACCCCTTTCCCCCTCTCCGCCCACCTCTCCTATCCTCTCACAAGACCCACCTAACTCCCCTTCCCACCCTATTATTTATTTTCATTAAATATTCTCTTTTTCTTTTGTTTATACTGATCATGGCTATATATCCGTGCTATTTGTTTATAGATTGCTTAATGTACGTATGAAGAGAGATTCTACGTTCTCTGATTGTATATCAGGTGTATAATTTGTTGTTCTCTGAAAAAGCAAATAGTTGAGCTATTGTTTTATATAGTGCATTTGTGTTAAAGGGAGTGTTTATTTTATCATTAGTATATTTCATTTCTGTGATGTGTATGATATTTAATTGCATATGTATACTGCACTACACACCGTAACATGTAAACATGCGGCGGCCTATATTACTGTTGTCAGTCAAATAAATGTGGATTTAACGAAAAACTTGACGGATGGAGGAACAAGGTTATACTGTAAGTCCGTTCGTGTGGCGGGGCATACAAATCAAGGTGACGTGTTTTTATTTTAAAACGTTCTGTAATAAATAATAGCAAGTTCCTAGTTAACGGCGTTAAAGGGAGTATCCAAGCTTTAATATAGAACATAAATCGTCTAAGCTTATACGAATAATAGACAATACATTATATACTCCTCACAATAATTTAAGGACCATGATTAGATTTTGGTCCTTTTTTAAAGTGCTGCAAATGAACAATTTACTGTCTTTTTGCAATTTTTAAGTTTATTTGTATTTGACTGAATACAATTTGGGACGAGCTCGCAAGTAACGCAGACAGTTATTGTAATAGGTATGCAAATATTTAGATCAATAATATAAATTGAGATACCAGAATAATGTGCAAGATCGGTTGATAAACACAGCTTGAACTTTATAATTATCGTATTCTATAGGGTTGTATTATCCACAGTATCCTATTCAAGTGACATTGACAAGTAGGCTTTAGGTTTAAGATTTCAATAAATTATTATAAAGAGTATGACTGTGTTACAACATCATGATATTTCAAAAGAAAAGCTTTTATCGATTGAAACTAAACTCTCTGCAGTAAGGGTTTCTCTATCAGAGGCTCACTAATTTAATACAATATAATACACACATATATTATATATATAGATAGATGTATAGATAGATGGATGGATGGATGGATGGATGGATGGATGGATGGATGGATAATAGTGAGCTTGGTCGTTGAACCTAATACAACTAGATATAAAAGTCGAACAGGAAATTAGCATTCAAGGGCCACAGTCAACCAAAACCACGAATAGATGGATACAACAACTAAACGAATAAATAAAAGGCCATGTATATGACATCGCAACATGAAAGTGTTGAAAATAAGGATACCGCCTTGGAACGGTCAATGGCAAAAATACTATGGGTCAAAACCAGGTTTTTGAATGCACAAAACCTCACACTTACCCTATTGTCATTCCAATAAAATGGGAACGGGGAAAATAAAGGCTATATCCGCTTACTTACTAGACACTATTCATAGCACAGATGATCATTTGTATATGAATATAAAAAGAAAAAGCCTAAAACGCCACAAAACAGGTACTCAATCAAGGCAAGAAAATGTGTTTCCTTCATAAAATGTTAATGATCAAATTGATACATTGTTAAAGAATTTATCTGAATTACAACTCATCCTGCATCAATGAGCACTCGTCATGGCGAGCGGACGAGTGGAATCTGTGTGCCCTGTCAATGACTTGGCACACAGACCTTATAACAATGTGTTATTAGGTAAATGTATGTAGTTGACAGAAAGCAGAGCAACAAGCAACAAGACAGTAAGCGCACAACAAGACAAGATTGGAGGCAAAACATCAAGTATTACCATCATTTCATGATTTAGGTAGACGTCATCATAGCGTTCACAATCTGTCTGACCATTGCACAATCTAAGGGGAAAGCATTTTGGCGAAATGTAAATGGATCAACCTCAAGATGTTGTTCTGGGAACATCCTCGTTTAAGTAGTAAGGGTTCTATGTTTAATATATCATCCAGATACCGAATGGTGTTATTAAAAGGCTTCGATGACAGCTGTCGTATATAGTGAATCACCCTTGGCATTGAATGCACTAAACCATTTTGACAGGAGATTTAGTGTGAAATTTCTTTAAAATAGATGATCCAAGAGGAATTATTGAAATTTGTGAGGCTTTTTAAAAGCTTGACATTTTTGTTTTCATTGGAACATTTCCCCCGTATCATTCATTTCTGAGAGGTGAGGTCTATGTTTATTAGTTTTCTCTTTGGCTGCAACTGCTCTTGTTGTTCAATAAAGTTCTGAATTAATTTGAAGGTGTTTCTAATTAAGTATTTTAATTTAATTACACGCACAATTTAAAATAAACTGAAATGTAAATTTAATGACAAAACAGACCATACACAATAAATGTTGGCCTCAACTTTTCAAAACAAATGTTACATCTCTATCGCGTTTAGCTTTCTTTATGACAACAAGGAAGGGTTCCTGCTTTCAAAAGAAGTTTAGTTGCAAATAAAAGATGAGTGTCGTACATGTACACCCCATTAACAAAAACAATATCAACGTTATATAATAAACACTGAAACGTGGACCTCTTGGAAGCAACAAACACAAACAAGAGATAAAAGTAGCAGACTCGGTTTTATTGAGTCTGTTCAAACATTGTTCGAACACAAGTTATTAAACATTTGCAAAATATATCTTCATAACGATTATGTATCTATCTTAACTTGTGCCCATCCATTGGAATCGTGTGTTGCATTTAACTATTTAAAGCTACACAATCCCTATTTAGTAATAAAAATACACAAATACAAGTCATAGGTATTGAATCCTTGATTTGCAGTATAGGGTGTTCACTTATGGATTTAGTTTAACGGTCCATACCTGACCTGATTGACACGTTTTGGAAGTGGTTAATTCTGTTATCGCTCTCTTGAATTTGAAGTCAAGAACTGACTGCGGCACGGTATGTTAACACCTTGCTACTGTATATAATTGTATCAATAAACACGCGTCGCTCGGTTCGATTAATTCGTCTAATTCATTACAATACAATCAAGCACAGTAACTGAAACAATGTCTCAACATGATATAAATGTACTAAACTAAGTTTAAGTTTAGACCTTTTATAAACACGCTTCATTTTAAATTACATATCAGAACTACTGAATATTAATACAAACGAGTTTTACGAACAATAAACTATAATTTTGACAATGCAATAATCCATCAAGTACGGACAGCATTTTCTTTCATAAAAGCAACTGTTATTGATGTAAGCGGTTACTCAGATTGCAACGTCACGCTGTTGAATCGGTAAAGTAGGAAATAACAATATGCGATATGGCGGAATTTAAATTGTAGTTGTGTGTTTGTTTGACATATATTAGATTAGTCCGACTATTGTACGTTGTTCGTTCGACTCTAAATAATGAGTTAAGGAAACATATTTATACAAGCTTATATAGCTTCCTTCTGAATCCTTTTACATGTTTCTAACATCTTCGAATGTCTGTATAATAAGCAATGTAAATTGTAAAACATATTTTGTGAATAAAATATCGTTTTAACCAAAAAAATGCATCATAGGTTCGAGCCTCACTGACGCCATTGGGTTACTTTTGTGTGATCTTGCTTTTCCTTTGTTTCTTCAAAAGTTATAGCCGGTCTTCCAAATTAAGCCAAGCCATGTACAACGTACTCAACACTTTTTAAAATAATTTGCAATCAGAATGTTGTAAGCATGTTGTACGTCCCCAATACGTACTCAATGCTTTTCAAAATAAAATAAAAGTGCATGCACATGTGTTTATAGACATTTATTATAAAGCAATCACGATCACAAACATGCTGAAATAAATGTATCTAAAGTAAACGTACTCTCCGTACAAACATGCTTAATATATGGTCCCTAATAGGTACCTCATTTACCAGGCCCGTAGCTAAGCTGAGACACATGGAGGCAGTTCACACTGAGGCAAATGCCTCTGAGTTACCTCGGTCGGTGCTACCTCAATGTTATTTTGGTTAGCAATAAAGAGAAGTATTAATCATATTAATAGATTGAAATATATTTCATATAAGAAAGCGGTAAGGCTTTCTTTGCCAGATAATCGACATGCTTATGTGTCTGACTCAATACGTAACGTCAACAAATGTATTAAAATTAATAATTCAAAACGTATTTTACAGGTATTAACATTATTTCTACTTTAAATCAAACCAATGTAAACTAAAAGGTCAGTATTAGTCAAACCGCTCATTTCTATATAACGCTTCTTGCTTGTAGATTTTGAGTTTATTATCCAAGAGTTCTTGAATTCGCGAGACAGTGGATTTACGAATATAAGCGAAAATAAAACACTCGCTAATAATACCGGATCTACAGTATATGGATTATAATTTTAAATACTAGTGTTATATGTTCGCTTGTTTGTGTGTATGTCGCATGCGTTACAATACAATGTTGGCTTTTTGTTCAAGTCTATGCCTTTGAATGTTGCGTATTTGAAGGTCATGGCTTATGTGTATTGGATGTTTTCATCCAAGCGATTTTACTATAACTGACAAATTTCCTATACAAAACATTTGCTTTATATGCTCGTATTTCTGGTGAAGCGACATCCACTAACTTTCGTAATTACTGAAGCGATAGCCACCTCCCTCTTTAAAAGTCGCGTACAAAACCTGTATACATCATCTAAAAAACGAAAACATATAATCCCAGCCTGGCAATATTAGCTTATGATACTCATTGTTTGTTTTCGTTAAAAGTACATGTATTTATATGGAATGCAGTGGCCTTCTACTAGATACAGATGAACGCACGTGACCATCTACATAATATTTGCAAATACACACTTAGTACTACTACTCTGGCGCGGCGTATGTTACTAAGAAATTACTCGAGTAGTGACTAACTATTTTTCATTTACGAAATATAAGCTTTGTATTATAAAGCATGATGAAATAGTTTAGGCATGTAATGGCATCATGCTGTTTGTGTGGATTGGTGAATGGTTGAACGTGTATACCTTAAACGTTGTTTTGACTACATAGACCGAGATATGCTGCTATATAAACTTTTGTTGAATAAAGTAGATGGGAAGTTATATAACTCTATCAAAAACATATATACCAGTTCAACGTCCTGTATCCGTATAAACCACAAACTCACTGACTGACCGGGGTAAAGCAGGGCTGTAATTTGTCACCGAAATTTTGTTCAGTATTTGCGAATGACATTGTACAGGAGATAAATGACCTTGGCCTTGGAATCCCAGTAGGTGCCACAAAGATCTCCATTCTGATGTATGCCGACGGCATTGTCTTAATGGCGGATAACGAGGAAAACTACAATCGATGTTACATACTGTACATAGCTGGTGTAGGCGGTGTGGAGAGTTCTGATAAATGCAAATAAGTCGAAATGCATGCACTTCCAGAAAGGTAGAGCTCAACGAAGCGAATTCACGTTTAAAATCGGTGAGAATATACTTGAGACTGTGGACACATATAAATATCTTGGTGTTACCTTCCATGAGAAAAATGTTTTTTCTTATAACTGTGAAGCATTGGGAAAAGGTGCCGGTCGAATATTATGCTCTCGGAAGCATAATAAATAAAATACATAACATGAAAGACTTCGGATTTAAATCATTTGATAAACTATATAAATATTGTGTAGTACCCATTCTTGACTACTGTTCATCAGTGTGGGGTTTTAAAAAGTTTCAACAAATAGACAATGTTCAAAACAAAACAGAGCCATGCGGAACTTTCTTGGTGTACATTGATTTACCACAGTTTTGGCAATGACTGGAGATACCGGGTGGATACCTAGCGTCTACAGAAGATGGGCTTCTATGCTACGACTGTGGAACTGAATCATTAAGATGAATGACAACATAATAACTAAGCGAATTTTCGATATGGACCATTCCAAGTGTAACAATAATTGGTCACACGACATTAAACTCGTGATGACAAATTTGGGATTTAGTACCTACTTTGAAAGCAAAACCGCAATTGACTTACCACACGCTAGTAAATTATTAGATGCATATTATGCCAATATATGGGAGCAAGATATTCAGCGTGTATCGAAACTTAGAACTTTTAGAGTGTTTTAGAGTAATTTTCATCGCGAGGATTATATACAGTCGAACTTCGATAGCTCGAACACCGGTGATTCGAATACCATCGGTAACTCGAACACATTTTCCGGTCCCGACACAACTCCTATATAATTCAATGTAATTTAACCTCGATTATTCGAATATTATTTCTCGAATACCCCGGCTCGCTCGAATACTTTTTACGGTCCGAAGATCCAATTGTGTGTGAATTTAAACCTCGCTTAATCGAAGGTGATGATCCGTTGCCATGCGACGTCGGCCATTGTAATTGTAATCGACGCGTTTGTATTTGTTTGTAGCAAGTTCGATCATAGTGCGAAAACAGATCAAGTTGGTTGTTAAAGGTGCGAACATTTATGATTGAAAGCGATAATAGACAGATAAAATGTATGTTTAGTGAACTTCGTTTACTGTTAATTTCGATAAATTAAACACGGTTGATTTTCTAATTAAATAAAATACCGAAACCAGTCTTACCTTGTTCTCATTAATCGGACTTCCGGAATGTATGTTAAAATCTATTTGTGTGATATTTCTTTAAATAAATGATAAAACAAACACATTATTGCAGGTTTTTTTGTATTTTCAATGTAACAATTACATGTTATATATCCGTTATGAGGTTTAAACAAACATGCATGAACATAAAAAACGTACCGAGAACGATACATTACATACACAAGTAACACTATTTCGGGTGGTACACAAATTCGGATAGATATTTTGGTTTTGACCGTTACCTCGATGCCTCGAAGCCACCGATAGCTCGAACATATCCCTATGGTCCCGCTCACTTCGAGCTTTCGAGGTTCGACTGTACTTGTAAACATGAGAAAAAACGAACGTCCACTCCTCAGTCAGATCCGGATGGGTATTTTACCCCTCAGAATAGAGACTGGAAGGTATATTGGTGAACCACCGGATCAGAGACTATGTACATTCTGCTCATTACAGTCTATAGAAGATGAAACACATTTCTTGTTTGATTGAGATTTATACTCACACTTACGTTCCGGTGTATTAAGCGAGCTGTTTAGCGTTAATGGTTCTGTCAATCAAAAGCTAACGCATATTATCTCAACCCAACCCAGAAAACTTGCTAAATTTCTTATATGTGCTTATTTATTAAGAAAGGACATTCTGTATCATTAAATCTTAAATAACTGTTTAATTATTCAAGTTAACACGCCTTGAAGAAGTGTTTCCTGTTAAATCGACATGAATGTATTTGATAAAGATGTTTAATTACAATCTATGCATATTAAAATTGTATCTAATGTAAATTATGCGATAATCTGATTATTGTACTTAAACATGTTCTTTTTTATATTTGGTGACTTATAGGCCCATTGGGCGGGTGCTTATATTGTTTTATAAATATATGTATATATGATTGCTTGTATGCACATGTCACAATAATAAAAAAAATACTTACTTACTGTAAATCAGATTTAAAATAGTAAGCTTTCGTATTGAGAATAAATTGCACAACAATTTGATCAATTATTGCCGCATTCTAACTAATCGAATATCGATCATGCCTTTACAAAGTATTTAAACCTGCGACGCTTTTCAAAAGAAACAAGCGAGAACAATGAACTGTGATACAAAACCCGATCATGCATTAGCACTTACAAAAGACCCTTGACACATGGTAATCAGACGCTTTGTTTTATGGCAAAAGACGTTATCAGTTTGCCATTTAAAGATATCTACTAAATGCTTTATTATTGATTGTTTTTCAAAATCAAATTTGTATTCATTGACATTGTTATTGTTACATAAGTCGTGCACGTCAATTAAATGTTTAACATGTATATCTGAAAGAAACGTCAACTCAACAAAGCTTTTTTTTGATACAGTTGATTCTTTTCCCAATTTGAAAATCTTGATTACTATTGGAGAAATAATAAGCAAAACCTACGCAAAGAGAGGTGATTTCAATTTTGAAATCGTTAATTAATTATCCCCAATTAGATGGGGATGTTCCACGAGCAACATCTGATTGGGATATATGTTTCTCAACTTATTTAGTTTTACTAGATATGTAGTCGAGTTGAATAATTTAACATTCGTAATCTTTATTTAACTAAAATCGACTCCACCAGGGCTACCGTTACCATAAACTTTAAAAAATATTTACAACATTTTCTTATCGGAACCCTGTTCTACGTTTAAATATAAAAGTAAATTTAAGAACTCGTCTGATCTGAAAAGGACTTTAACAATTCTGACTTCTGTGGTTAAGTGATTACATATTTCGATAATGCACCCAGGCCTGTTGTAAACCACATCGACCTTTTTGCCAGTTGCTTTTATGTTCATGGTGTCGCATACTTTGCTTCGTTTCCATTTGTGTTTTTGAGCTTATTTTTGTTTGACCCAGTTCTGTGGAAACTACTTTCAACTATTAGTAATATGTATTAAACCTGTAAGAACATTTATCAAAAGATATCCGTGATTATGGATGATTGAGTTCTATGAAGGCAACATTTTCTGTTCCACTTTTGTGTTTTTTAACTAAGGCTGTTTAGGATAGTTCTGCTGTTTTATAGGGCATGCCGCGAATTGATCCGTGATTACGGTGCAATGATCTGCTACATGTACCAAAACTGTTTTAGTTACTGCACGGATTGAGTCCCCCGCCTCCAAACTATTAAAACAAACTACTGATTTTACTAAAACTGCTGGACATGTTTGGTGTGTAAGGGGCGTTATTCTCCGGCAATTGATGCTTATTGCATTTAAATTAACTAGTTTTCGTAAAAATCATGTACATGTCTATGTTCTTTCCGTTTAAATAAAAACATGATCCTTATAACGCAATTTATTGGTTTCCACCTTTTATAAGGAAGATTTATATTTTCGTTAGTATACATGAAGACCCATAACACGAGACCCATAATACAGGTGCTCAATTGTACTTGATTTGTGCAATTCTAACTATAGAGCCTGTCATTTGGATACGTTTCTTCTGGCGAAGATATGGTCAGAAATTTTTTTAAACCATATATATATATACACTTATCAAATTTTGAACATTTTTTTAAAGCGTTAATGGAATTTAATTTAATTTCAGTGGAGTGCGTAGTATAGTGGTAGAGCGCCGAACTCGTGATCGAGAGGTCGTGGGTTCGACCCTCCGACGCGGCCACGTTATTAACCCTTGAGCAAGATAATTAATCCACATTGCTTAGTACTGGTTCTACCCAGGAAGCAATCGAGAGTGATTAATCTATGTTGCAAGAACTTGTTTCGCAATCGATGTAAAATAAATATGTTTAAACATAAACCGAATTAAATGAGATCATCGAATTAACCACTAGCTTGTATTAACGTTTTGATGAATCTGTTCAAATAGGGACTGTTTAGCTTTAAAGCGGTGACCGAATATAATGTGATTATCGAATTGACCACTAACTTATAATTAATTTTTTGATAAATCTGTTAACATAGGGACTGTGTAGCTTTAAAGCGGTGATCGAATGTAATGTGATCATCGAATTGACCACTAACCTATATTTATCTTATGATGAATCTGTTAAATTAGGGACTGTGTAGCTTTAAAGCGGTGACCGAATGTAATGTGATCATCGAATTGACCACTAACTTATATTATTATCTTTTGATAAATCTGTTAAATTAGGGACTGTGTAGCTTTAAAGCGGTGACCGAATGTAATGTGATCATCGAACTGACCACTAACCTGTATTTGCCTTTTGATGAATCTGCTAAATAGGTTTGTGAGTTGTCATACGATTTTTGTCAAAATTATACATTCCATTTAACACATCTTATTCTGTTATAAGGTTATAATGGGACAGTAACCTCCAAAAGTTAACGCCTTAAGCACCAAGCTATCGATGTCACTCTACCCTAATTTGGTATACTTGGTCAATGCTTCGGGTTATGAAGTTGAAACTCAGATTTCTGCCATAAACCTAGGTAAAGGACACTATTTTGCACTGGCGCAATAAGGTTATCTTAGCGAAACGCATGTTTACAGCATAAACTCTAATAATGGTTTGAAAACAATTTAGACCAGATTATTATGCATGCAATCGCATAAGTTCAAAACTGAAAATTACGTTGCCGTTAACTGTTTTTTTGGATCTAATGTTTGCTTAAATTCATACTTATGTAAATTATGTTTGTGCTTTTATGGTGGTATTTGCAAACTTAAAAAGTTCTAAAAGTGGATGTCAATCATATAAACCATTACAAGACATTTAGGTAATTTCGAAGTATTAGTCATTCCATCATCTGTCACGGAAGCGTCCATTGAAAGACTCGACCTTGATATATCTTGACCGTGCTATTAGCAATGTTATTCATTCCAATCTGTGGAGTTCGTTGAGCTCATATTTATATATAGATACCGGTGGTAAATACTTAAATACGTCTTGTTCTCACCTTAATTTCGAATAGGAGGTTCCACTACTCCAGTCTTTGAACGCTCTGAGTATTTTTAATAACAATAAGGGTATTTCGCCAATTGTTTTCTCGCTTAAGGTAAAGCATTGTGTTGGAAACTAGGGCCATACGATATTTTTATATTTATCGTGTTGGGAGATTTCCAGAATTATTTTTTCTTTACCATACTCCTTTCATAACCAAATATTAAATATTTGACATTTCAAATTACAGATATCCATTGTGAAATTTGTCAACTAGTCCGCACGGCCATTTTAAAATTTGAACATTTGAATATGTGTGGTTCGGTTTTATTGAGTGTGTTCATAAGAGGTAATTTTATAGGCAACAACTCTCACGTCCCCTAGCACTACTGCAAAGCCACCAAAATTGGGCTCGTTGGTCCCAAACGACCAGTACAACTGACAATACTGATTCGTAGCGCGGGGAGACTTTTTACAGACGACATACTGCACTAAAGGAATGCTAATATGAATGTAAATAATTACTGATAATGGTGATCATTTGGAAGCAACAAACGCAACCAAGAGAATAAATGAGTAGACCCGGTTTTATTGAGTCTATTCATGAGAGGTAATGTCAGAAGCAATACCTGTCACGCCACCTAGCATCGGCTAAAGCGGTATTCTACATAAATGCCACCTATATTGGGCCCAAAAGTACCAGTAAAAATAATACTTTTGATTCGTAGCATGGAGAGACTTTTAACAGACGCCACACTGCAGTAAACGAACGCTAGTGTGAATGTTAAAGAAAATAACCCGCCAACTAACTGTAAAATGTCAAACCGTTAACCAAAACTCTATCCAGGTGTTCCTGTCATGTAATAATGTATATATGCCGATTAAAAGTATAAGATTTTTCACGGGTCCTTAAAATACACGTGATTGAAAATGCGTAAAATGAATTACGAGTTGTTTTTTAACTTAATTGAAGCTCCACTTTTGGTCTGGGTGGTTAAAGCCGTTTATCCCGTGTCTATAGAATTTGGAGTCTTAAAACATGTCTGACGTCTCGGGCAGATATTAGGGGTCTCGAGCGGATATTACAGCAGATATGAAAAGTGCCATAAGATAATATATAAGTATTGATCTTGCAGTTTTCGTTATAGCAGACATATATTGTATAACTATTAACTATTGTATTCGTTCGAAAATTGCGATGGCAACGATATCGCTATTTGTTTGAGGTCTTTCCCTTTCAGGGTTTTTTCGTCAAAGTATTGATAACTGAAAATATCAACACTTGATTTAATTTATAATACGGCGTTTCATATCTGATCAAAGCATGCTTACCTGTTTTAGTTTTAAACACATATGGCTATATGAAACATATAATCATGCTTTAGATGTGTGCTTTATTTATATTATAAAATTGTCATTTGGGAAGATAGACCTATACAAATACTATATTGATAAAGCATAAATTGCAGGTGTCTTTTGTGCTTTAATATGACATCTGTTTTGTTCATTTCCAGAGCCAAAATTAGTCAAGGGCTGGTATGAAATTGTAAAACATATTCTCCTGCAAAGTTTTGGCTTTTGTAAAGATCCAAATATTTACCATATCAAATAACGTTTCACTGATACAAAAGGTGTTTGTTCGATACGGTTGGTAGTTTGTGACACTCATTCTAAATAGAAAACATTAATCATTTGTCCTTAATAGCAATATACCATTATGTTTCGAATGTCTATCAAGTTCATGATTTCAATCAGTGATTTTGAATAAACAGGTGTATGCATTAGTTACACTGTGTAATACAGTCAATGCCCAATATAATGTATTCAAATCGAGCGTAATATCTAGCTCATCCCATTTCGAACTATGTGCCTTTTAGCAGATAATTTCCAATTTATTTAGAAGTCCTAGCATAGGACAGTAAAAAATTTAGACTTTTGGAAACATATCTAGAATGTAATAAAATATTGAATTGAATTGGGTTTTAAGGCACACCGACACATCAAAGGTTATATGGCGCCTAACAGGAATGAACATGCCAGGCTCATCCTCCATTTCAGTACATCGAGATAAAAAAAAATGGAGAATGGGCCTAGAACCTTCTCACCTGCAAAGCTTCATAGTCGCTGCAAATTCTATTGTAGACACTCCATTTATGCTGGAGCTGGGTTTATTGTTTTTCTGCCTCTGCTCTAGTGATTTGAGCGAGATGGCACCTGAAACAATGCAGGGGTCATCATGAAGACATTTAACAAAACATGATAAGATTAAAATGAATTTGGGACGGTTCTACCCCTCTGCCTACCCCTCTAAAAGGATCTGGAGTGGCCCTATTATTTGCCCGGGAACCACACGGGGTGTAATAACTTATATCAATATCTCACTCTCAATTGTATCTAATTTAATTAATTATGTCCCTTTAACATTTACTGCATTCACTGTGTTCTAGTGATCTGGTATCTTTCATTGTCATTCTGTTTATATAGCGCACATAATAGTGATCCGTGGGCGTACACTTGTATATATGTTTGCGTGTTGAGTGTGTATCCAGGTGGATACCAGGCGTACACTTGTATATATGTATGCGTGTTAAGTGTGTATCCAGGCGGATATGTTATTATTTAAATCGTGTCCTGTAGCCTTCTTCTTTTTTAGAAGTGGTTGTTTGATTGGTTGAGTGATATTTTACGTCATTTTCAGCACATGCAAGCTATATATGACGGTATATTGTTTCGTGGTGGATGCAGATCACCCATTGTCACTTAGGTAGAACCAGTACTCTGTATCTTCGGTGTTCTTACTTACAAGTCAAGCTCCCAGCGGAATTCGAACCTAAAGCGGTGAGAGGCGATACGGTTTCAAACGCAGCGTCTTTACCATCAAGGCCACGTTTTATCGTGTCTCTCAGTAAAGCTAGGCGCCCCCGCCATAGTACGTCTGAAGGTTGTTTGTCCTTGGTTGTTCGTAAATATATGCATTCCAGAAAAAAACTACCCTATGTTCAGGAAATATGTGTTTATATAACAGTAGATACATAATATATGCTGAAAAGTGGATCATTGTAAGCAACAAACACAAACAAGAGAGTAAATTAGCAGACTCGGTTGAGTTAAGCCTGTTCATAAGAGGCTATATAATTTGCAATACATCTCACGTCCAAGCACCGGCTTAAGTGATATTCTACTTTAAAGTCACAACTATTGGACTTGATAATCCCAAAGGACCACAAAGTAATTACTGATTCGTAGTAAAGCAGCAGACTCGGTTTTGTTGAGTATGCTCATGAGAGGTTATATAAACTGCAATACTTCTCACGCCCACTAGCAGCACCAGCTTAAAATAAGCGGTATTCTACTTTAAAGCCACAACTATTGGACTTGATGATCCCAAATTACCAGTAAGTAATGACTACTGATTCGTAGTCGGGCGACATTTTACAGCTGCCACACGGCACTAAACAAACGCTTGTGTAAATGTCAATAAATACTGAAAAGTGGATCCCTATAGTAATAAAATAAAATAATAAGTACCACATTCATGAGAGAATAATAGAATGTTCACCGTTAGGATAACGTACATGGCATCGGTTTCGTCTTATGCGATACAATTGTTGTCAGGGTGAATATTCTCACTATCACCGACTCATAAATGTCATAAACATATGGAGGTTATGGTGCTTTTCCTTGACCATAATATAAAACTGCATGAAACATATAAGCGTTGTTGCGTCCCAACAGTGAATCCCATAATGCATTTAGTAAGTCATTTTGGAAATGCGAGGTCATTCCTATAACTAAATGGTTTTGCTCCTTTGTTTCTGGTTTTGGGCCAAATGTTAACCCAGTGTCCCCAGTTCGTAAACAACTTGGTACAGGAACATACGCTTATGATAAAGGCATAATATAAAACGTGTTGCTCTTGTAATTTCAGAACAGAACGTTTTTTAAAGAGTTCTCACATAAAAACTCTTTGTAACTCTTTGTAAAACTGTGAGCCCCGTGGTGGGTCCACATTTAACCCCGGTCAACATTTGGACAAACTTGGTAAAGGATCATAAGCTTATGCTGAATGCAATTGTATGAGAGCTCTATACCTTGTTGTTTCAGAGAAGAAGATTTTTTATTTGTTCTCTCTATAAGCCTATGTAAAACATTTGACCACTGGGGGCGGCACTAAATTTGACCTCAGGGTATCCATTTAAACAAACTAGGTAGAAGATCGTAAATTAATGGCACATACAAATTATTCAACCTCTGACACTTGTGGTATCAGAGAAGAATTTTTTTATGAAGATGTTCCTATATATCTCTATGTAAAACTATGACCCCGGGGTGGGGTCAGATTTGATCCCAAGTTCACCATTTGCCATAAACTTGTTATAGGACAATATATGAGAGCTCTATACATTGGGATTTCAGTGGAAGAAAACATGTGATTCCTGGGGCGGTGCCAAATTTGAACCAACAATAAAACTTAGTGATTTGAATACAAATAAGCGTTATTCAAAATAATTTTGCAATGTAACGCACACTCAACAGCGTGTTTAAACTTGTAGTAAATATATTGAATAACGACCTGCGGAGTGAATCGTTGCCGCAAATTCAAAACTTGTTTACCGTTATGATGTTGAATTCTAACAGTCATGTTTGTAAAACATGCACATACTGGCACACGTATTTTGAGATTTGTAACAAGGCAATCGTTCACATGTTTTTGTCATAAAACAATGACCAGGAATTTAATACGACGCTAGGTAGGACTCTCCCTGATAACTTTTAAACAAAGTAATTTATAGGGCATATGCACAGGTTTGTATTAAGCCTGGCAGAATTTTCCAACTGTCCTGTTTCTGTATTCAAATAAATCAATGATTAACATCAATACAGTATATGCTAACCATGACCATTTATAGTGTTATAAATATGAATCAATTTATGTGTTTGAGAGGTGTCCCATTAGGCCCAGTTGAAGATGTTCTTTATTTGCATTTAAACACATACTTTGCAAAGGAACACGTCAAGTAAACACAAGTTGCGGCCAAATGTTTTCTATAGGGTTATTTTACCAAATTATGTATTGATAAAATATTCTATTGAATAGCGCTCTTAAGGTAAACATCTAGTAGATATAGTCTGTTTCAGCGAGTTTGCTTATTTAAACACCGAGAAAGGCGTAGCCCATCGAGGTTACTTAAATAACCAACGATCTGAGACAGACTCTGTCTTTTGTGTAGCATGGGATACTTAGTAACACATTGACGTCATAGTGACCGTACTCTAAATTCCAATATCTGGTAGTTGTAGTACGGTATAGCCACGCCCCTTTAGTTACCCTAAATTAAACGATTTAATGCTCTGCATTCATCAAAGGAAATGTCACCGACCATGCTACAATGAACATTATAATCATATATTTGAAGGGTAGTGTTACGTTTGAAATAATTTGACACGAATTTGATCAATTAACACCGAACTGGATACCAATTGCAAGAAACCCCTACGGTTTCGATCATCGAACTGTTATCATGTTAGAACAAAGTATTTATTAACTTGCATGTTAATTAAAATCTATGCTGCATTTGTGTCAAGCATCAGTGGGGACATTATAAGTTACACAAGCATGGACACGAAACGCAAACAAAATACCCGCCCATGTGTAGAACATGTGTAGCCATGACATAGATACATAGAAAATGGTTAAACAAAGAACGGTCAAAGGCATAAAGACCAATGGGGGTTTAAATTCAGGTCTAGCGAGTGATCCAAACCTCACTATTTTCATCCAAAATAAACGGGACAGTTTAAATATTGAAATCCCTGTTAGACTATATCCTCTAATAAACTAGGTAGCATCTTAATCAACTTATGTTACAAAGTCAGTATGATTTATTTTATTTTGTTGTTGAGACATTGTTATAAAAAAGAATGCACATTTACCGGTACATTTTCTTTAACAGTGGTTAGTTACGCTATATGAAATATAATAAAAGCAAAAATATCCCCTACTCTCGCCTAGCTATGACATAAAATATAACATGTGTCCTGGAAATTATAGATGGTCATTGCATTTGAGATCCCTTACTACCCTTTCAATAAATGTGCAATGTACCTTAATACTAGACAGCCCATATAGGTTAGATGTGGTAAAGGGGAGCGGATCACGGACCCATGTACATGTACCTACTTTGATGATTTGTTATTTCAACAACGGGTACATGTATACCCATTTGTCTAAGTTTTGGAATAGAATGTTGTAATCTGTTCTATATGTATAGTGTCCGTGTTAATGAATTTAAAAACATATATGTTTCCTACTTTAATCAACATGAACAGACTCGTCGATTTCCGTAAGGGGTATTATTTTATATTTCACGGAAGTTGGCGAAGCAAATACGATATGTCGGATATCCGCAGATCTCATTCGGTTAATAGTCATTGAGGAAATTAATAGTTACCGAATGCGTTAATAAGTCTCAACACACGCGCGACACAATCAAAACAAACATAATTGAAATATTAAACCCGTGAAATATAGATAGGTGTAACTGTCAACGCAATACAGCTAGTGTGTGACCCTGAATGAAGAAACAAGATATATGTAAAAACACGATAATGAACTAGGGGATTATTATTCAAACATTTGACAAACTTAACAAATAACTGCTTAAGAACTGCCATTCCATGTCAATCGTTTCATTATGTATTTATTTTGTAAGTATTGGTGTAATTATTCAAATGCATTTAAACTAATAGTAGACCAATATTCATATTGCTATACAAAACACTAAATTGCCAAATCATTATTAGTCGGGTTCTCTGACCCACTAAGTTCACTTCGTCTCCGTGTATTCTGTAAATCGTCAACAGAGAACATGTCTAAAACAATCACGATATGTAATGTGAGATAACGGCATCTCAAAACAAGTTTAATGTCTGTCATAGACAAGCAACCGATCTTGTCGTTACAATTCGAATATGTCTTGTTCCAAAGAATATCGTAGTGTTATATAACTCTATGGTAATATTAAACCTGTAGTATGAATATTATAGTCTTGAGTTGATGATCCAGCTTGAAATAGATACTATAATAGACATTGATCAACGTTTAAGAGATAATAGTATAACGATATTGACAATATTACAATACAATACAAGAAATTCCTCTTAAGCGTTTACCTAGGAATCAAAATAGCTCTCGTTCGAACCCTACTCGTATCACTACATGTACAGCAATTATTTATAAAACCTTTCATTTACAAATATTAACCATATCTTATAATATTGTAAAATGATTATATTTTATTATATATCGAATTCTGAAGTTGCTGATCTAAAATATATCGATTTCTAAAGTTGTCGATCTCAAGTAACTTTTTGCGTGAATAGTTCATAGTTATCGACTTATGAAGCGTGTAATGTTATGGGCAATATAACTCGAAAATGGACATGCCCATGAACTATGGAATATTACATGCTGAAAGCGAAAATGGGAGCCATTATTTATTACATAAAACTATTACGTTAAATACAATTATCGGTTTTAACATGTTAAGGACAGCGTTGTTGAACACCCAGTAATTAATTGTTCGTGTCGTTTCATGGCCGTGAATTACATATTCCTTACCCCCAATCGTCCGAAATTTGAACCACAATTGAACAAATACATAGACGTCTAGCGTAAATTCATGCATGACACTATAGTGTAAAAAAACTGATTATTTAAATGCAAGGATACACCATGTGGAACTTTATGCTGAATTACGTTGTGCGTTAAAGTATACGTTATTAATTATAGATATGTGTGTTTTACCTAATATAATCATACAACTGTAAATGTTTGCAGATTTGACAATTAAGTATGCTGTTGAGTAAAATTGAAGTAGTAACACACATGCATCAGACATGTGTATATATGTTCACTTCAAAAATATAGCATTTGTTCAATATTTGTTGTATATGAATCCACTTTATTAAAAAGTCTAGCTCTCGAGTTAACAAGTCAAGCGCACCGAAGTTTAGGACACACAACTTTGTCTAAGCTAAATTTATCTCGGGCGCTCGACTTTTATCTCGATCGCTCAACTTATATCTTTAGCGCTCAATGTTTTATCTCGAGCTCTCAACTTTTTATCTCGAGTGTTCGACTTTTTATTTCAACTGTTTTATTTATATTGCCTATTAATGCTGCCTTGTTTGTTAGAGAGTATTACGGTGGTACGTAGGACACACGAACTTTATATCAATCTAAAGTTATCTCGAACGCTCAACTGTTTATCTCGAGTGCTCGAAGTTTTATCTCGAGCGCTAGAGTTTAAAAGGTTGAGCACTCGAGATAAAAAGGTGAGCGCTCGAGTTATAAAAAGTCGAGCGCTTGAGTTAACAAGTCAAACGTTCGACTTTATAACTCGAGCGCTCTTCATTTTATCTCGAACTTTCGACTTTTTATCTTCCCTATTTGACCCTATTACAGTGGTACCTTTAGGATACACAATTTTTTTCAAGCTATTGTTATCTCGAGTGCTCGACATTTTATCTCGAGCGCTTGACTTTTTATCACGAGCGCTCAACTTGTTAACTCGAGCGCCCGACTTTTTATCTTGAGTGCTCGAGTTTAAATGTCGATCGCTCGAGAAAACATTAGCTTGGAAAAAAAGTTGTGTGTCCTAAACGTTCTACCGTAATCTACAAAGGCACTGTATATATTATTACTAAGTGCGGTATTCACTGTTTGTACCCAGTTTGGGGTTCAACATTTGAACCCAGTACGCGATTCGACATTCGAACCCAGTTCAGTATTCAAGATTCAAATCCAGTTCGGTATTCAAGATTCGAAACAGTTCGGGGATCGACATTCGAACCCAGTTTGGTATTTAATATTCGAACCCAGGTTGGTATTCAACATTCAAAACCAGTACGGTATTCGACATTCAAACCCAGTTCGGTATATACCATTCGAACCCAGTTCGGTGTTCTCCAGTCAAACCCAGTTCGATATTCCACATTCAACATTCAAAACCAGTTAGCTATTCAACATTCAAACCAGATATTTAAAGGGTAGTGTTTTGTTTGAAATAATTTGAAACCAATTTGATCAATTAATACCGAACTGATTATCAAAAGCAAAAAACATAAAAAAAAAAACAACATATGGTATCGACCAACGAAAAGTAATTATGCTAGAACAAAGAATTAATTAACGTTTGTGCACATTTAAATCTGTGTCGTATGTTTGTCAAGCGTCAGAGTGGACATTATAAAATACACTGGCATGGACATGAAACAGAAACAAACTAGCCGCTCATGTGTAGAGCATGTGTAGCCATGACATAGATAAATACAAGCCAAGTATGCGACACCACAAACAGAAAATGGTAAGAAAAGAGAAAGATCAAATTCAAAAAGGCCGCTGATCACGCACTCATGTACCCTACGTTGCTGAAACTCTTGATCTGTTGTATCAAAAAAATCTCAGTTTTAATATCAAAACATTTATTTTTGCAAATAGATTGTCGTCATCTTTTCTATATGTATAGTGCTAATGTTAGTGAATTTTAACAGCGTCTCCATATATGTCTCCTACATTAATCAATTGGAACAGCCTCGTAGATTTCCGTAAGGGGTATTATGTATATTTCACGAAAGTTGGCGAAGCAAATACGATTGGGTTGGATATACGCAGATAGAAACATTCGGTAAATATTCATCATGGAAATTAACACACGCGTGACACAATGTTTAATTTATGAAGTTACTCGAATTTACCCACGAACGAACGTATTTTCGCTATGTATTATTTACGCCGTAGCTACTATTTCAATATATTCTGTATTGCAGAGGCTAATATGAACCTGAATAAAATGCTGTATATCCGTCAAAACAAACACAATGGAAATGTTGACCTTAGGAAATATAAATAGGTCTAACTCTCAGCTCAATATAGCTGATGTATGACCCTGAATGAAGAAACAAGATATACGTAAAACACTGTTATAAACTAGGAGATTATTATTCAAATAGTTGTACTATTCATTATTTATTTTGTAAGCGTTGGTGTAATTGTTCACGAACAATATGGTTAAACCAAAGAGTAGACGAAATTCATATTGCACTGCAAAACACAATATATCCAGATGATTGTTTGGAGGGTTTTCTGACCCTCTATGTTCGCCTTGTCTCCGTTTATTCTTTATAGAGGCAACCCAATACAATAAATACTGATAAATGGTGATTATTTGGGAGCAACAAACACAATTAAGAGAATAAAGCAGCAGACTCGGCTTTATAGAGTCTGTTCATGAGAAGTAATGTAAGAAGCACGCCTACTAGCACCGGCTTAAGCGGTATTCTACTTCTAATCACCTAAATTGGGCTCGTTGGTCCCAAACGAGCAGTAAAAAATAACACTACTGATTCGTAGCACGGGGAAACCTTTACAGCCGCCACACTGCACTAAACGAATGTTAATAAGTACTGATAAAGAAAGCATAGA
The DNA here is from genome assembly GCA_037043455.1 of Cyrtodaria siliqua. Classification (NCBI taxonomy): domain Eukaryota; kingdom Metazoa; phylum Mollusca; class Bivalvia; order Adapedonta; family Hiatellidae; genus Cyrtodaria; species Cyrtodaria siliqua. Next base: position 33,241 of record JAWPHD010003338.1, on the reverse strand, counting down.
TTGTTAAATATATGTAATATGAGATAACGGCATTCAAAACACGTTTAACATCCGTAATACACGGCTCGTAATCAGTGGAGCTACCTCCGTTTGGAGGTATAAGGAAAAATGCTCCATCGCCACTTTCGAGGTACTTCCAACACCAAGAAGAAAGGTAATAGGCAATCGATATGTGTCATTAAAATATAAGTATATTTTGCTCAACAGAATATCGCAGTGTTATACCACACCTATGGTAATTTTAAACCTATCGTATGAATATTGGGTGTTGTGATTATGATCAAGGTTGAATAGATGAAAGAATATACATTGATCAACATTTAAGAGATAATAGTATGACGATATTCACACTATTACAAAACAATAACAAGAAACTCCCCCTAACCGTTTACATAGGAATCAAAATATCTCTGGTTCGAACCCTGCTCCTATCACCATATGTAAAGTACTATACTGAACAAAACAAAACAAGAAACTTCCGCTAAGTTGATGCTGATTGTCTAAACAGCAAAACAGGAGAGATTTAATGATGTTTTAAGAATAATTAGATAGACCGCCAACAATATTCCAAACAAAATGTTTTTGAAAAGTTCAGTTAACAAGGGAATTAGCCCCCTTTTTCTTAAAACATGCATTTTGGCCACAAAAACAAATTACCGAAATTTGTCCGAGACAATATTGATTTCTCTATATGTTCCTTACAAAAAAAATATCACAAAAAAAACATACCACAACTTGTGTAGATAGCAGCTTTTGATTATCAACAATCATCAAATTACCTCCCTTTAAAATGTCCATATCATCCATAAAATATAATTGCTAGCCAAATTTAAACTGTGTAATGGGATATTTAGAACTTACTTAAGTGTGCTTACAAACATCCAGCATCGTTTTATTAAAAACACTGTTTAAGCTTTTATGTGCCCTCAAAAACTGGCCTATGGAAGTACCAGCAAAAAAGTCAGACGTTTCTTTTGTTTGTTCAATTAATAAATATTTTATTCCGAATATTTACCATAGGAGTTATATATCTTTTTCTGAAGTTGTGGGTGGTTGTCGATATGAAGTAACTTTAGGCGTGAATCGTTCATATCAATGCTATGCATATGGATCGTGCATTGTTTTGGGAAATATACATCGAATATGTACATGTCCAAGAACTATGGACATTGTTATATTACATGCTGAAAGTCAAAGTGTTTATTCAACAACAAAGTAACGTTACTTCTGCGAATATGGTATCCATTATTTATTACATAGAACTAGTACGTAACAAGGCAATTACTGGTTTTGCGCGTCGTTTTCGTGGTCGTGAATTATGTTTTCTTGCCCCCAATCGTCCGAAATATGAACGTTATTCATCTAGCGTAAATTTATTCATGATAGTATAGTGTAAGAAAACTGGATATTTAAATGCAAATATACAATATGTCAAACCTTAAAATGAATCAAGTGTTACGTTATTTATTTCGGTATCTATAATCTAGTTATGTTACGTGTATAGGAGCTATTATAATCATGCACTTGTAAATGATTGCATATTTAATAATAAAGTATGATGCTGAGTTTAATTGAGGTAGTACCAAGCATGTTTATGTATGTTCACTTAAAGAAATATAGCGTGTGTTCAAGATCTGTGTCAGAATATTGTTTGCTCTCTGTTTGACAGTTATATACTAAACCAAATTGCTAAGTATCAACCTAAGAATATGTCAATAATATTCTCATTGTTTTGTGTATTTTGAGCTTGATTAAAGATACGGTTAAACTGCAAAATAACGAGTGTAAATCGTCTGATCGGATTGCATGAACATATTTTAAAACTTTTAAGTAAATGTGTTTTCTTAGAAATAAGTTATAACACTTATACAACCGGGTATATAGGATTTTATTAAGTACTTCGAATTAGTGAAGCTTTCGATGTTCCTAATTCTAAAATATGCCAGTTAAAATTATTTTGACATCATGTTTTACTATCATTACCACTACAAATGCGTTTGCAAAAGAATTTTCGAAATATTTAATGTTAACGCTGAATTACAGTTACTTGAATTTCAAACAATATTTAATGTAAAGGGAGATAATTTAAGATTATCCATATATCATTTCTTTATAGTCGGAAAATCTGCGATAAATAGGTCAATTTTTTATGTTTTTTTTCTATTACTTCATACCAATTTTAAGAATTTTATATCTTTAAGCGATCTTTGACTCATGTTATGTGTTTTATAAGTACATTTCATGTTTTCATATAAAGGGAGGGTAAATCTCAAAAGATGTAACAATTTAAACAAAAAATAAATGTTTTACAAACTATGGGTCAAAAAAAAATACTTATCATATATATATTCTAAAATATATTTCAAATAAGAAAATTAGTTAAGATACAAAAGTTGATACTTAGCAATTTTGTTCAGTGTATATGAAACCCCTTTGTTTTTAAAAGTGGCTCGTTATTTTATACAGATGTATAGCCTTCCCTGTTTCGTACCATTTTTAAATGTGACTCTTTACTTTAAGAAAATTAACATCGACAACAATTTCAACGAAAACTAGAAGCACAGTATGCGACCTTTACACGCATCAATTGGTTGACCATAGGGGACCGCTGTGGTAAAGTTACAGCAGGAATATAATTCCAATTACCCTGTTATGTTGACATTTTATTGTATTTTTTGGTTCATGTAAAGAAATTGGTTGTAACGTGTAGTGTGTTGTAAAAAGTACACGGTTTTCATTGTAATACATACACAGTCATAAAGAACATACATTTCTAAACATGAAATTGACAAATAAATTAAATTAGGTTTTATTTTCGAGACGAAATACTAGAAATATTTTTAAAAAACATTATAAGCTCTATGTTATGTCCTTATATTAAATGAATACACATTAAACTATTAAGTATAAACAATGAGCAATTTAAAGAGAATTACCAGCAGATTTATTAATCCGGCTTGTTTGTTTAGAAAGAATGCACCCGAACACTTGTGCAATCTACTAACAGTATGATATTGTTAATGGTTTGTGAGCGGTATTTGTAAATCGGAGGTTAACCTAATGTTTGCCAATACTTAGCGTTCCGATCTGTCAATCACACTTATATCCACCCCAGACTTGAGTCAATTAAATGAAAGCTATGACTCGGCATATAGGTAATATAACTTAGTATCACAAATGACTCCACGCGTACATTTTGGCGAGATTTATACAGACATGACACAATGCCTGCATAAACAACCGCCGTCTGTCAATTGAATAAACCTTATATAACATCCATGCCTGCATACAACTCCCAGAGAAGAATTTCCGTCAAATTCAGTCATTTTGTGCAACCACTTTATATGAGCTCACTTAAGATAAGATACATAGATATATTTCGACATGCATTGATCGTAATACTTACACTGTTGCCATGCTTTGTGAAATTGTATGTTTCCTCATGGGCTTTTAAGCCTATTGGAAATTGGGAATAAACATCTATCTATCTATTTGCAATGTTCCAATGTTTTCGAAATATCTCGATCTCGCCTGATATCTCGTTCCGTATTTGGAAAGAGTTCGTACCTTCCAACTCCTCAGTACCACTGACACACAAACAAACACGATACCCGGATATTGTCAGGTGTATGAGTTGGGTGGTTCTATGTTTCCAAATACGGAATAAGATTTCAGACGAGGGCGAATAATTTCGTAAGGAAAATGTTTAAACAGAATATCCTTTTATGTGGTCTTCTATTTCTAGTAAGCGTTTTAAAATTCCTAAACATATATTAAAATTATATATAAAACATAAAAAGTCTAGAAAGCCACAAAGTAAGTACGCAGAACAAGAACAATAAGAGAATACACCGTTAAAGGTACGACAAGGTGTAAGACAAACATCAAACGCTACCGTCCTTTGGGGATTTAGGTAGACGTCATCATAGGGTCCACAATCTGTCCGGTCATCGCACAGTCAAAGAGGAAAGCATAGTGGCGAACTGTAAACGGGTCATCGACTAAATATGCTCGGAGTATCGCATGCTTCAGAGCATATTTGGGACGTCGTGTACGTCAGAATGACCCTATCCAAAGTATTCAGGACCTTGCAGCAGCACTTGTCCGCGAATGGAACGCATTAGCCGCCAGACTTCGTCAGTCGTTACGTCAGAAGCATGCGACGTCGCATTATTGCGTGTATTCGGTGTAACGGTGAAAACATGAGATATAAGCGAGGTTTTGAATATTTGTCTGCGTATTTGGATAGACTTAGATTGCTGAATCTGTGCTATTGTCGTTAACCTTAAGTTTACACTCGTTAAGTTTTGTTAATTTCGTTTTCACACCTATGCTTTTAAACTGTGATATTTTTTTTTATTATTAGGTATATTTCGATGAAAGTTTGTGTGAACATCAAACAAAGATGTTATTAAAAGAAAATCGTGCTACAATTGTTATTTCTTTCTTACTGTCTCAGATTTTGCAGGAAAACAAAGTGGATACTTTTTATTTTTGCTGAGTATATGTTGCGCCTCGTGTCCCTAAATGACTATACCCAATTGGAATCGTAACCATTCACATTTGGACAAGATATGCATTTTTATGATTTTTTACAATATTGTCCCCTAGTGGGCCCCAGTGGGTGGAGCTAAAATCCGTAAAACTCTGCAATACTAAATAACTTCAAGCTCCTCGAGTTGTACCCTTGTAGAGAGGCCCTATATACATGAGGACACAAAACGTTTCATATATGTTTTTGGGATTTTGACCCGATTACCCCACGCCCCCGTCACCACTCCAGGGCGTCCAAATAGGCAGAGCCAACATCCGAGACATTGCTCCATCCCCTTGGGTCATATGTATTATATACACAAAATATAAAGAACATATTTGGGTATTACTGGTCCGATCTGGCTGTTTTTTTAAATTGTCCCAGCTTTCATTAATATCAACTTTCAGGCAAAGCCTGGTAAAGATCATGTGTAAAATGAAGGCCGTATCTTTTTAACGAGGCAAACTATAGCATTTTAACTGAATCAAGGGACATAACTCCGGTGTTACCTATTTAATTTGGCTGGTTTTCGGTAAGTGGAAAATGGGATCACGTACAAACACTTATGAATATTAATGAGTTTTTTGCACTCCTCCTACCGGAGACAAGTCAACAATAGAATATAATGGAATAGTTTTATTTACAATTATGGGTCATCACTGACACGTAAACAAATATTAACTATATACAGAAGTACATACAATATATACAATAACCAAAGCTTGAATCTGACCGAGAGAAAAACAAATAACTAAAACTATAATATAACAATAAAAAACATTTTATATAAACAAGCATACATATTTTATATTTGCCTTAGAAAGATGATAGTGAGAAAAACAAACTAAAAGTACAATATATAAGCATGGGCGTAGGAACGTTTCAAATATAGTTTTTGGTGGGTGGAAACAATTATATGGGGAGCAACCCCCGCCCCCACCAAAAAAACAACAACACGTTATTCACGCTCAATTACACTAAAACATACAACATTATATACCAAAAAAAGTACTTTTAAGTAGTTTTTTTCGTCAATATATTGGGATTGGGGGGCCAAAGCACCCCCACTCTGAACATTGGGGGCCGGTCCCACACACCCCTGTCCTCCCGCCCAAACCTCCTAAGCCTATGAACAGTAAAAAACATTTAAAATAAACAAGCACACATACTTTATATTTGCCTTAGAAAGATATAGGCCCGGAACCGTCGCTCTCCGTGAAATCAGAAGGTACCGGAAGGGCACTGAGCAGTGCATAATTCAGTATGAATCAATCAACATTTAAATATATTAGCTGTTATTACAATGCTTATGTAGTATAAATAATTGTACTAGATCTTATTTGGTAAAAGTTGTGTGTGTAAAAGAATAACTGGGTATATACATCGCTTATATTAATGGCTAATACATCAATATTGTAGAACGGATCCAGTAGACTGACCTATGGATATAGTAGTCTGCTGTCACAGCTTGTCCAGCGGGTCAATACACGTACGGACAGGGACGTAGCAGGGAGCGGGGTGCTCGTCCATTATAAAGTAAAAGGGAGCGGAGTATACTTTGTCCTCCCACAGCCAATATCAATATTTTACAAATTATTATAAATTATGTGTAGCGATCCTAATTCATATACAAATAATAGTTAAACAATAGAAGAATAAAACTGATACTGGATAGTTAGTCAGCCTACATAATTCCGTCTGACATGCTTACCCAACAAAAACAGTTTTACAACATGGACTACCCTTGAAAGCAGTTAGCTGGATACCCTGGTCATCAAACAGGGACCCGTGTGCATTTTAGAATACTAACTCAACATAATAGTTACAGCATGAAACAACATGAAATACCCTGCACTGGATCCATTGGTCAGCATACAGTATCCCTTCTAACATACTCTCCAACAGAACAGTTACAGAATAGACAAAATCATGTACACAAGTGAACATTCGGTTATATTTTAATTCCCTGGTCATTGTACGGGATCCCTTGAAACAAACTCACCAACATAATAATTACAGAATACATGAACATTTCAAGGCAGTGTACTGGATCTCCTTGTTAGTCTACGGGATCCCCCTTCTAAATATTCAACCAACAAAATAGTTACACAATAACAGAAACGTACAGGGCAGTGTACAAGATCATCTTGTCAGTCTACGGGATCCTTTCTTACATAATCACCCAACATAATAGTCACACCTTAGTAGAAAAGTGCAGGGCAGTGTACTGGATCCCTTGATCAGTCTACGGTATCCCATCTAACATACTTATCAACATAATAGTTAGACCATATTAGAAACGTGCAGGCAGTGTACTGGAAATCCTGGTCAGTCTACGGAATCACGTCTTACACACTCACCCTACATAATAGATACAATACATTAGAAACGTGCAGGATACCCTGGCCAGTCTATGGGACTAGTACACCCACTAACATAATAGTTTCACATAACATGAACATTTCATGACAGAGTACTGGATCCCCTGGTCATTCTACTGGACCCTTCTAACATACTCACAAACAGAACAGTTACAGCATAGACAAAACGTGCATGGCAGTGTACTGGAAAACCTGGACATTGTACGGGATCCCTTCTAACATACTCACGAATATAATTAATAGTTGCACAATACATGAACATTGTATGGCAGTGTACTGGGTCCCCTTATCAATGTACGGGGTTCCTTCTGGCATACTCACCAACATAATAGTTACACATTACAAGAAAAGTCCATGGCGTTGTACTGGATCCCCTGGTCATTGCATGGGATCTCTTCTAAGATACTCACCAACATAGTACTTACGCAGTACATAAAAATACCATGGCAGTGTACTGGATCCCCTGGTCATTGAGCGGGATCCCTTCTAACATATTAACGAACATAATACTTACACAATACATGAACATTTCATGGCAATGTACTTGATCACCTGGTCAGTCTACGGGATCCCTTCTAACATACTCACAAACAGAACAGTTACAAAACGTGCATGGCAGTGTATTGGATACCCTGGTCATTGTACGGGATCCTTTCTAACATACTCACGAAAATAATAGTTACACAAGACATGAACACTATTGTTCAGCCACCTTTAAAAAACATGATACAAAATGGATAGGAGGCATATTTTAGGCATGAGCACTGTTCACTGCTAAACTACATATTTGATTGAAAGATTCGCTTGGCCATATCCCATTAAAAAAATTAAAGATGGCCGACCAGTAGTCCTTAAGACAGGTTTCAATCCTTCATGATTTATAAATATATTTGTTTAAATTGTTAAAGTTTAGTAAAAACAAGAGGGCTAAAATGGGCTAAAATGGCCCTGACCGGCTCACCTGATGGTCTTTGCACAGATGAGAAAATTGTCAATCAAGCTTATAATTTCGTAGCAGAAGTAGATCATGCAGTCGATGGCACGAAATTCCCGCGCCCGCCTTTAAGCATTCAAATCCAGTAAGTGTAAATATGGTTATAGGTTGGGTATCTCAATCGATTCCAAGTTATGAACAAGGCGCTATGTCCCCATGGATGGGGATGGATCCCAGTACCAAAGATAGTTGGATGGTTATATCATTCAGTTCATGCACATTAAGTGGATACATAGTTCTAGGGTGAGGATCTCAACGGTTTGAACGATATGGCTAAGGTTAGGTTGAGGGTTAAAGTGTGACGGACGGACGACGACAGACAACGTGATCCCGACGTGTCTGCCACTCCGGCGACACAACAATGATCTTTGAAACCAGAATTTGACCTTGCCCTTAATATATTGGTAGAGTCACACATGGCAATTGAACTGACAGCGCACTAAACCAAGACCGGTTATATAGTGCCTAACAGGAAAGAACATCTTCCATAAAACATCCAGATACAATATAAAGACTGGGCATAAAACCATATAACCTGCAAAACTGTACAGAGTTGTTTTACATTCTATAGGAGACACTCCATTTATGAGTCATGTTCCCACTTGCAGACGATGAAGACGTTTAATGAGCATAACAAAAAATAGACAAAAATAACAGTGGTTTTATTCTACATGACGCGGAAGAATTTGACCTTGACTCCGACCTTGACCTTGCTTCATTGGTATTTTCACATGACTATAGTGATGAATTGTATAAATCGAAACAAAAAGTTAATATGCAACGTAAAACTTTCGTGAACAGACGGACGACGACAATTTCTCGCTATTTAAAAAGGCGGCAAACAATGTATTTCACAAAAAAAGAGAATGATTCAGTCTTACTCAAAATAGACTTATATGCAATAACTTTTGTGTCATTACTGAAATCTCACAATCTATATCAATATCGAATAAAAACTATATCATCACTTGCATCAGAGCAATATCCTTCAAAAATAGATGACATAAAACAAACAAGAGGTCAATGACCTTGAAGCTCTACTGATAGGTTTTTGATGATAGCTAGATCAGCATTCCTGTGAAGTTTCATGAACATTGTAAAGTAGTTCCAGAGGAGTAGTCGCTACATGTTTTCAATATATAACTCCATGTAAACAAAGATGGCCGCGGCAGCCATGTTTAATGAAAATAATTTTCAACATGACCAACATCATGTCATGCTGATAATTTTAGAAAAAGTCCAATATCAATATCACTTATGGTTTTCAAGAAGTAGTCGCTACAAACTTTTTTTTAAAAAATCTGTTTCTAGCCGTGGCCGTAGCGGCCATCTTGAATTTCCGGCCGACCTAACATTTTGCTAGGATCAATTAGACATCAAGACAACATTCCTGTGAGGTTTGATGAATATCCGTCAAGTAGTTTCAGAGGAGTAATCGCTACAAGAATTAAATTGGCCGCTGGCAGCCATGTTTAAAATCGAATCAAAACAATTTTCAACAAGGACCAACATCATGTCATGTTGATAATTTTAGATCTTGTATTTTAAAAATATATTTTTACCTTTGGCGGCCATCTTGGATTTCACATCAAAATGAATTTTTGCTAGGATCAACTATACTTCATGGGCAACATTTCCGTAAAGTTTCATGAAAATCCATGCAGTAGGTTTAGAGAAGTAGTCACTAAAAAAACAAAATACGGACGGACAGACGGACACCGCACCACGGCATAGGCTCTGCTGATCTGTGATCAGTAGAGCTAAAAAGAGAATGATCTTATTCAAAATAGTTATCTGCAAGGACACAGCTTATAATGAAGCCTGTAATAAACATCACTTTTTTATGTCATTACTGAAATCTCACAATCTATATCAAGTTGAAACTATATCACCACTTGCATCAGAGCAATATCATTAAAGCGGCATAACCTGTAACTATATATATATATACTTATATATATTAATGCTTACAATGAGATGTTGCTAAAGCTGGTAATATTATAAGATGAATTTAACAATTATAAATCAAATGTAATATAAGGTTGACTGCAATTCTTACCGAAAAAAGTGCTTGGTATGCCTCTTTAAGTAATGCAAAACTATACCAAAGGTCAAGCAGTTTAACCAACAATCACAATTTACAAGTACTCAAGTACATGGACAACATTATTAGTTTTCTTTCCTAATAGTGAATATCACTACCATTTGACAATATTAGAAATGATGTTTAACTGGACATACGGCAATCTTGGTGTTTTATCTTAACATTGTGTATATTTTAAGTTTATCTTAAAATTGTGTATATTTTAAGGATTACGTTTTGACAATTTTGTATTTTGTCTGATAATAATTTTCATAATGGGAGATACTTCAGTAGAAACATATACTTCATTTGAGTGCGAAATGATAACTAAAACTTAGTCTTTCATTCCTTTCTGAACAAGAGCTCATCATGCCCAACTTTTCGAGGCCTTGTCAATTTATTGGGCAACCAAGCTGATAAAGGGGCATAACTTTGTAACATTCATTACCGAGTGACGCCACTTGTTTTTAAGAGTTTTTGCGAAAAGTCGAGCTAAAATGTATGTAAATATAAGTATCATTGATGATTACTGTAAATCTTTTGCATGATCTTTCCTGATACCAACACGATATCACAAGTTTTATGAAATATCAAGAATTCCATATTTCCCTTTAATTCGTCACATAACTTGCAGTGTGGGAGTGTACCGGTAATAAAGTCATGAACTTGTTATCAAATTGCACTAGTGATATAAATATGTAAATAAAGGCCGAATCATTTCCCATTCAGCTCGGTGTGCATCGCAATTTTATCGTCGCTTTTCGATTAAAACAGCCTCACATCATATAATTGTATTTAAGTCGTTTAAAAAAATATCAATATTAAACAGGCACTCATGTAAGACATACACTTTTTAATTAATATAATTATGGTCTTGGCAGAGTCTTATACAGCAACATGTATGCAACATATATGTTTGGCTGTCGTGTTGGTTTAGCTGATGTAGAGTCACTTTTTTAATCTGAAATAAATATTGAAAATGTTGTTCCAGTTAAGAATTTACTTCGATCTGAAACTCTATTTTGCTAACAGATAAAAGCATGTACATATTACTAGTTTCAATAGTCTAGTCATTTTCATTTCCTGTGAGAGAGGGAGTAACATTTTACAACAAACCAGCACACTGTGACATAACAGGCTATATGTCGTCAAACTGGACTGTATTCAATAAACTCTCGAGCACGAAACACATACTCAAAGTCTAGACCATAATTTGCAAACAATACATGCTAAACACATCATGGTCAGTTGTATATATTTTCTGGTAACCAGTTGATTTCTTTTTTTCTCTTTTCTTTCACCCAACTATTGTGACAACTGTTTACTTCTACATTTGTAAACTTTAGTTCATTTAATTTCTGTATTCATTGTTACTTAATATGTTTACTATAGCCATAACATTACAATTGTTCTTTGTAATTTAAATTGTATTGGGAAGGGCCGTAACTAATGTTGTAAGAACTTGTGGCCCGACCCATTTGCATACTTTGTTAAAAAAAATGCAATAAAATATGTTTAAACCAATTAAACGTCATGTTTCTGCATGCACAGTTTATGTATTCTTCATCCTATTCTTGATAGCATACACTTTGCTTTAATATCTCATTTTAATTGAAATTGCAAGAAACAAACGTTATTGCGCGGAAACAAAGAGTTTGACGCCGCACGCACGCACATAAGCCCTCACGCCCGCCAAACGATATACCCCAATATAATAACCAGAGTTTCACAAAGAAAACCTGGTTAAAAACAGGAGATATGGAAATCAAAACCATCCGGTACACATCCGGTAAGAATGGCTTCTTTTACGATATTTGTATAGGGACATGACTTTTTTCTTGCTGCATTGTACCATTTGTTCAACTCGTTTAGGCCTTGGGTGATCACTCGGCAAAATAAACCAGGAAGTTTTCAAAATTTAAGTCTTCTGTAAACATATCTAAAGCATATTTAGTGTGCTTCGTAAGTATTGGCGACACTTTATATATTGAAACATGTGGTTCTGTCTATAGGATCGTATAGGCTAACAAAGGCAACCAGTTCAATGTCATGTAAGCTTTGTATATGTTATGACCAGCTTAGTGAATGTGGAAATAAAATTCAGTCGGTTACAAGGAAATCAATTAGCTTATGAGGTTTCTCTGCGTTATAATTGTTGTGTTGGGTGAGTTCGTTAGAAGGGATTCTGTAGGCTGACCATGCAATCCAGTACACTGCCCTATACGGTTCTACTATGTAGTATAACTATTCTGTTTGGTGAGCATGTGATCATTTCCTATTGCACTGTCCACTATATACTCCCCAGAGAATAGTAATGAATAATGAGTTACTACACTTACTCGACGAAATAACACTAGACACCCTACTTTTTGGTGATGAAACACTTTCTCTAGACGTAAACACACAAGTTTGCAAAATAGTCCAAAAATATATTCTCAATACGAAACGGTTCCGTAAATTGCATGCACTTACCTTTAGGAATTTGAGAAAATTAAATTTGCTAAACAGTATGCCAATCTGAAAAATCGCTATCATGCTCTCTACAAGCTGAATCTGCACTATAACAATACATTAGTATGGGGATAATGGCCTATATGTTTGCTGAGGAAAGTCGCACACACACATTCTCTCTCTCTCTCTCTTTCTCTCTCTCTCTCTCTCTCTCTCTCATCTCTCTCTCTATCTATCTCTCATCTCTCTCTCTATCTCTCTCTCTCTCTCTCTCTCTCTCACCTTACATTCTATATTTCTTGTAATTATATATTAAACACTTAACTAGCCATTTGATTTCATGTACTATGCTATCACGAATAATGTAACTTATTGTGCCATATGATCAAGGAGACAGTTATATACAAGCGTTTTGCTTTCTTCTGGATCCTAATTCACTGTTAACTATTACATAATTGTATGTCTATATAACACAAACTGTATAATTGTGAATAAAATAGTGTTTAAACCAAGGGATACTGTAGACTGACCACGGGATCCAGCACACTGCCCTGCACGTTTCTACTCTGGTGTAAGTATTCTTATGGGTGAGTATGTAAGAAGGGATCCAGTAGACTGAACTGGGGATCCAGTACACTGCCCTCGACGAGTCTACTATGGTTTAAGTATTCTGTTGGTTGAGTATGTAAGAAGGGATCCAGTAGATTGACCAGGGGATCCAGTACACTGCTCTGCACGTTTCTACAATGGTGTAAATATTCTGTTGGGTGAGTATGTTAGAAGGGATCCAGTAGACTGATCAGGTAATCCAGTACACTGCCCTGCACGTTTCTACTACGGTGTAAGTATTCTGTTGGGTGAGTATGTTAGAAGGGATCCTGTAGACTGACCAGGGGATCCAGTACTCTGTCCTGCACGTTCCTTCTATGGTATAAGTATTCTGTTGGGTGAGTATGTACGAAGGGATCAAGTAGACTGACCAGGGGATCCAGTACACTGCCCTACACGTTTCTACTATGGTGTTAGTATTATGTTGGGTGAGTACGTTAGAAGGGATCCTGCAGACTGACCAGGGGATCCATTACAATGCGCTGCACGTTTTTATTATGATGTAAGTATTCTGTTGAGTGAGTGTGTAAGTAGTGATCGAGTAGACTGACCAGAAGGATCCAGTACACTCCCACCACGTTTCTACTATGATATAAGTATTCTGTTTTGTGAGTTTATAAGAAGGGATCAAGTAGTCGGACAAGTGGATTCAGTAAACTGCGCTGCACGTCTCTACTATGATTTAACTATTCGGTTGGGTGAGTATGTAAGAAGGGATCCAGTAGACTGACCAGGAGTCCAGTACACTGCTATGCACGTTTGTAATATGGTGTAACTATTCTGTTCGGTGAGTATGTAAGAAGGGATCACGTAGACTGATCAGGGGGTCCAGTACACTGCCCTGCACGTTTCTACTATGGTGCAACTATTCTGTTGGATGAGTATGTAAGAAGGGATCCCGTAAACTGACCAGGGGATCCAGTACACTGCCCTGCATGATTCTACTATGTTATAACTATTTTGTTGGGTGAGTATGTAAGAGGGAATCCAGTACACTGACCAGGGAATCTAGTACGCTGCCCTGTACGATTCTACTATGGTGTAACTATTCTGTTGGATGAGTATGTAAGAAAGGATACCGTAGACTTACCAAGGTATCCAAGGAATCCAGTACACTGACCAGTGGATCCAGTACACTGCCCTGCACGTTTATGTTATGGTGCAACTTTATGTTGGGTGTGTTTGTAAGAAGGGATCACGCAGACTGACCAGGGGATCCAGTACACTGACCAGGGGATCCAGTACACTGTCCTGCAAGTTTATTTTATAGTGCAACTTTATGTTGGTTGTGTTTGCAAGAAGGGATCCAGTACACTGATCAGGGATCCAGTACGATGCCCTGCACGATTCTACTATGGTATAACTATTTTGTTGGGTGAGTATGTAAAAAGGGATCCAGTACACTGACCACGGGATCCAGTACTCTGCTCTGAACGATTATACTATTGTGTAACTATTCTGTTGGGTGAGTATGTAAGAAGGGATCACGTAGACTGACCAGGGGATCCAGTACATTGTCCTGCACGTTTCTACTATGGTGTAACTATTTTGTTGGTTGAGTATGTAAAAACGGATCCCATAAACAGACCACAGATCCAGCACACTGTCCTGCATAATTATAATATGGTGTTACTATTCTGTTGGGTAAATATGTATGTAAGAAGGAATCCTGTAGACTGTCAATGGGGTCCAGTACACTGCCTTGCACGTTTCTACTGTGGTGTGACTATTATATTGGGTGAGTATGTAAGAAGGGATCCCATATACTGACCAGGGGATCCAGTATACACTACCATGTCCGGTTCTACTATGGTGTAACTATTCTATTGAGTGAGTATGTAAGAAGGAATCCAGGAGACTGTTAATGGGATCCATTACACTGCCTTACAAGTTTCTACTATGGTGTGACTATTCTATTGGGTGAGTATGTAAGAAGGGATCCCATAAACTGACCAGGGGACCCAGTACACTGCACTGCACGTTTCTACTATGGTTTAACTATTCTGTGGTGAGTATGTTAGAAGGGATCCCTTAGACAGACCAGGGGATCCAGTACACTGTCCTGCAAGGTTCTACTATGGTGTAACTATTATATTGGGAGAGTATGTCAGAAGGGATCCCGTAGACTGAGCAGGGGATCCAGTACACTGCCCTGCACGGTTCTAATATGGTGTAGCTATTATATTGGGTGAGTATGTCAGAAGGGATCCAGTTCACTGACCAGGGGTCCAGTACTCTGCCCTGCACGATTCTACTATGGGCTAACTATTCTGTTGGCGATCATGTTAAGAAGGGATCCCGTAGACTGACCAGGGGATCCAGTACATAGGACAGGTAGGCCCAGTGTTTTTTAATTAAATTTATTATAAACGATTACCCATATATAATATAAATAGTTGATGCTATAGAAAATGGTAATTGTTTATTTTTTTGTTGTTATTTAATCAACGATGTCGTCCAAGACGCCAACGTCAACGTAATAAAAATGAATGGTGAGTACAATCTTTAATTTTGAAATCGAGATAAAATATTTTTTAATTAATATATCAACATAAAATAAAGAGATTTTTAAAGAGAAAATCACCGTGTTTTTTCATAGCATCAAAAAAAAAAATAAAATGTCAAAATGTTGTCTGAAGCGTCATTTTCGCGTGTTTCGTCTCA
This sequence comes from Cyrtodaria siliqua, assembly GCA_037043455.1. Taxonomy (NCBI): domain Eukaryota; kingdom Metazoa; phylum Mollusca; class Bivalvia; order Adapedonta; family Hiatellidae; genus Cyrtodaria; species Cyrtodaria siliqua. The sequence continues at coordinate 17,525 of JAWPHD010003338.1, read as the reverse complement.
AATATATATAGTATGTGTGTTTTATTTAGAAACAAAATATAAATAACAACTTATATTGGTCCTCCTAGCATGGTACTCTATGTTAACATTTGATACTTAAATGCTTTGACGAAAAACATTATTTCTTCTACATTGTTATGATATAAAACTTAAAGGAAATGTAGTGACAAAACCAAACAATCTTTATTATTGAGAGTTCTGAAAAACTTTGAAACGGGTGAAAGAAGTATCGAAATCGGATGATAAACAAAGAAGATATGATCATGTGAAGGTTTTGTTGAAACGGATATGGGAGCCGCCATTTTGAGAGCTATGACATCACAGTTCTAAATAATCATATATGGAATATTTATAAATATGAACATTTACGGATTTATAGAAAATAAATTACAATAACTATATGACAAATAAGTATACTTAATGGCAATAATGCTTTATATGACTATTAAAGAAGTTTGCATTCATTTGCAGTGATCTTCTTTGCTAAAACTTATATTTACCAATATTCCATATATGGTAATTTGGAACTATGACGTCATAGTTCGAAAAATGGCGGCTCTCATAATCGTTTTAGAACAACCTTCGATTTTGATAAATTAATTCTTTCACCTTTTTCCAAGTTTTTCAGAACTCCCAATAATAGAGCTTGTTTGGCTGTGTCGCTACCTTCCCTTTTATCAATTTTACATAAAAATATCAGAATTAGATTTGAAATAAATGGCCCCTCACTGAGCTTGTTTTTTTTAAGTTCTATGATATCAAGGCATGCACACATTGTATATCATCTAATTGACACTGGCATGAGATGCAATGAGTGACCATTTCTAGAAACATTAATGTATGACAGACCCATCAGAATAAAAAAGAATGCGGCCAAACAGAAAATTATATGTGTTTCTGGTGGCCCGATCGACCCTATTTTTAATTGGCCGACCCTAAAACTGTTAATGCCAAAACCAAAAAAATAATTCTGAACGATGAATTATCACATAGCTTACATCATGAGTGAAGCATAGCACCATTATATATTAGCTGTAATCCACTGGGCACTGGTGGCATAATTATGCAAATTATTACCGAATTAAACAGCAAAACTGTAAAATATTTCGGTAAGCCATGTATGATTTGCCTGGAATGTCATATAATATATTCTGAGTTGAATGTTTTTCTTTCATGTAAACAATGTGATGCTAATAAACTATTAAACTAATTAGTAAAAGGCACGTTAAACAATTGCATTCTGGTATAAAGTATTCTATTATTTGTAAGAGGAACGCGTAATATAGCTATCACGGTCGAGCGCTCAGTTAAAAAGTCGAGCACTCAAATTTAAAAAGTCGAGCGTTCCATTTTAAAAAGTCGAGCCCTTGAGTTTAAAAAGTCGAGCGCCCGAGTTAAAAAAAAATGTCGAACGCTTGAGTGTACAAGTCGGGCACCCGAGATAAAACGTCGAACGCTCCAGATGTTCTAACCGTACCACCGTAGGAAACACACCTCTTTTTATTTTTAGCCGGTGTGTTATAACATTCAGTCTAATGGAAACTGCATTTATGGAGACTAGGGGTGGTGCATTTTTAGATCACAAGAAAATGTCATTGTTTTAGCATGTTTTGGAAATGCACATTTACATGATAAAAGTACTTATTTTTTCTATTATTATTATTATTATTATATTATATGTACCTAAAGTCATAATATCAACCAAATAACTCTCATTTTAGCAGAGATGCAAATGATTTTATAGATTTCACACTAACGTGATATCATAGAACCCTTGATATCATACGAAGCCAGTATGATATATATTTCAGATGTGGTCAAGGCTTTTTTCCCTTCTTTAAAAGAAACTTCTCAACTCATTTTGTTTACGCAACATTTCCCTCTTACTTTGTCAGTATTATTTTTTTATTATACATTTAAAAAGAATGTTTATCTAACATATACCATATTATTATGAATATTATGAATAATTGTATATTTGTTTTATAGTGTCCTCCTCCCACAAAAACAATGTATGTATGTATTGAGTAATACCGCTTTTAACAATTAATCTTTCAATACTTTTTTCATAACTTAGACAGCTATCGCGCTTTTTTCACATAATGACCAGACTAAGGAGTCTTCACTGATTTTAGGAAAGAAATCCCTGCAGTGGTACCATACTAAACATCACGCAATGGTACGTACATGTAAAGATGCGAAACCATCGCCCATATACGCAATTAGTTTTTACTAGCCGGTGTTTTTGCCGAAGTTGGCATTCTGTTTATGGCGAGAAAAGAGAGAGACCTTATTATTACAAATGTCCCCGAACCTTCTTTACGTCGTTGATTGAATCTACCTAACCATTAGAGGTAGATTGTTAAATACATATGGAGTCCCTTGAACTTCACCATTGTTGTTGATTTTTCGCTCTCACTCGCGCGCTTCCGCGGGAGGAGCGACTTAACTCATTAATATTCATAGGTCAATGTACGTGATCCCCTTTTCCTCTTACCTTTCGAACATTTAATAAGAGAATCTAGATTAGATCTAGTATACTCTACTATGGAAATAAAGATCTGCTGTGCAACTTAATTCAGTATTAATCTAGATTAGATCTAGTATACTCTACTATGCAAATAAAGATCAGCTAGTGCAACTTAATGCAGTATTAATCTAGATTAGATCTAGTATACTCTACTATGGAAATCAAGATCTGCTGGTGCAACTTCATTCAGTATTAATCTAGATTAGATCTAGTATACTCTACTATGGAAATAAAGATCTGCTGGTGCAACTTAATTCAGCATTAATCTAGATTAGATCTAGTATACTCTACTATGGAAATAAAGATCTGCTGGTGCAACTTCATTCAGTATTAATCTAGATTAGATCTAGTATACTCTACTATGGAAATAAAGATCTGCTGGTGCAACATAATTCAGTATTAATCTAGATTAGATCTAATATACTCTAATATGGAAATAAAGATCTGCTGGTGCAACTTAATTCAGTATTAATCTAGATTAGATCTAGTATACTCTACTATGGAAATAAAGATCTGCAGTGCAAATTAATTCAGTATTAATCTAGATTAGATCTAGTATACTCTACTATGCAAATAAAGATCTGCTAGTGCAACTTAATGCAGTATTAATCTAGATTAGATCTAGTATACTCTACTATGGAAATAAAGATCTGCTGGTGCAACTTAATGCAGTATTAATCTAGATTAGATCTAGTATACTCTACTATGCAAATAAAGATCAGCTAGTGCAACTTAATTCAGTATTAATCTAGATTAGATCTAGTATACTCTACTATGGAAATAAAGATCTGCTAGTGCAACTTAATTCCGTATTAATCCAGATTAGATCTAGTATACTCTACTATGCAAATAAAGATCTGCTGTGCAACTTAATGCAGTTTTAATCTAGATTAGATCTAGTATACTATACTATGCAAATAAAGATATGCTGTGCAACTTAATGAAGTATTAATCTAGATTAGATCTAGTATACTTTACTATTGAAATAAAGATCTGCTGGTGCAACTTAATGCAGTATCAATCTAGATTAGATCTAGTATACTATACAATGGAAATAAAGATCTGCTGTGCAACTTAATTCCGTATTAATCTAAATTAGATCTAGTATACTCTACTATGCAAATAACGATCAGCTAGTGCAACTTAATGCAGTATTAATCTAGATTAGATCTAGTATACTCTACTATGGAAATAAAGATCTGCATGTGTAACCTCATTCAGTATTAATCTAGATTAGATATAGTATACTCTACTATGGAAATAAAGATCTGCTGGTGCAACTTAATTCAGTATTAATCTAGATTATATCTAGTATACTCTACTATGCAAATAAAGATCAGCTAGTGCAACTTAATGCAGTATTTATCTAGATTAGATCTACTATACTCTACTCTGGAAATAAAGATCTGCTGGTGCAACTTCATTCAGTATTAATCTAGATTAGATCTAGTATACTCTACTATGGAAATAAAGATCTGCTGGTGCAACTTAATTCAGTATTAATCTAGATTAGATCTATTATACTCTACTATGGAAATAAAGATCTGATGGTGCAACTTCATTCAGTATTAATCTAGATTAGATTTAGTATACTCTACTATGGAAATAAAGATCTGCTGGTGCAACTTAATTTAGTATTAATCTAGATTAGATCTAGTATACTCTACTATGGAAATAAAGATCTGCTGTGCAACTTAATTCAGTTTTAATCTAGATTAGATCTAGTATACTCTACTATGCAAATAAAGATCTCTTGGTGCAACTTAATTCAGTATTAATCTAGATTAGATCTAATATACTCTACTATGGAAATAAAGATCTGCTGGTGCAACTTAATTCAGTATTAATCTAGATTAGATCTAGTATACTCTACTGTGGAAATAAAGATCTGCTGGTGCAACCTAATTCAGTATTAATCTAGATTAGATCTATCTAGTATACTCTACTATGGAGATTAGATCTAGTATACTCTACTATGGAAATAAAGATCAGCTAGTGCAACTTAATGCAGTATTAATCTAGATTAGATCTAGTATACTCTACTATGGAAATAACGATCTGCTGTGCAACTTTATTCAGTATTAATCTAGATTAGATCTAGTATACTCTACTATGCAAATAAAGATCAGCTAGTGCAACTTAATGCAGTATCAATCTAGATTAGATCTAGTATACTATACAATGGAAATAAAGATCTGCTGTGCAACTTAATTCCGTATTAATCTAAATTAGATCTAGTATACTCTACTATGCAAATAACGATCAGCTAGTGCAACTTAATGCAGTATTAATCTAGATTAGATCTAGTATACTCTACTATGGAAATAAAGATCTGCATGTGTAACCTCATTCAGTATTAATCTAGATTAGATATAGTATACTCTACTATGGAAATAAAGATCTGCTGGTGCAACTTAATTCAGTATTAATCTAGATTATATCTAGTATACTCTACTATGCAAATAAAGATCAGCTAGTGCAACTTAATGCAGTATTTATCTAGATTAGATCTACTATACTCTACTATGGAAATAAAGATCTGCTGGTGCAACTTAATTCAGTATTAATCTAGATTAGATCTATTATACTCTACTATGGAAATAAAGATCTGATGGTGCAACTTCATTCAGTATTAATCTAGATTAGATTTAGTATACTCTACTATGGAAATAAAGATCTGCTGGTGCAACTTAATTCAGTATTAATCTAGATTAGATCTAGTATACTCTACTATGGAAATAAAGATCTGCTGTGCAACTTAATTCAGTTTTAATCTAGATTAGATCTAGTATACTCTACTATGCAAATAAAGATCTCTTGGTGCAACTTAATTCAGTATTAATCTAGATTAGATCTAATATACTCTACTATGGAAATAAAGATCTGCTGGTGCAACTTAATTCAGTATTAATCTAGATTAGATCTAGTATACTCTACTGTGGAAATAAAGATCTGCTGGTGCAACCTAATTCAGTATTAATCTAGATTAGATCTATCTAGTATACTCTACTATGGAGATTAGATCTAGTATACTCTACTATGGAAATAAAGATCAGCTAGTGCAACTTAATGCAGTATTAATCTAGATTAGATCTAGTATACTCTACTATGGAAATAACGATCTGCTGTGCAACTTTATTCAGTATTAATCTAGATTAGATCTAGTATACTCTACTATGCAAATAAAGATCAGCTAGTGCAACTTAATTCAGTATTAATCTAGATTATATCTAGTATACTCTACTATGCAAATAAAGATCAGCTAGTGCAACTTAATGCAGTATTTATCTAGATTAGATCTACTATACTCTACTCTGGAAATAAAGATCTGCTGGTGCAACTTCATTCAGTATTAATCTAGATTAGATCTAGTATACTCTACTATGGAAATAAAGATCTGCTGGTGCAACTTCATTCAGTATTAATCTAGATCAGATCTATTATACTCTACTATGGAAATAAAGATCTGATGGTGCAACTTTATGCAGTATTAATCTAGATTAGATCTAGTATACTCTACTATGGAAATAAAGATCAGCTCGTGCAACTTAATTCAGTATTAATCTAGATTAGATCTAATATACTCTACTATGGAAATAAAGATCTGCTGGTGCAACTTAATTCAGTATTAATCTAGATTAGATCTAGTATACTCTACTATGGAAATAAAGATCTGCTGTGCAACTTAATTCAGTTTTAATCTAGATTAGATCTAGTATACTCTACTATGCAAATAAAGATCTCTTGGTGCAACTTAATTCAGTATTAATCTAGATTAGATCTAATATACTCTACTATGGAAATAAAGATCTGCTGGTGCAACTTAATTCAGTATTAATCTAGATTAGATCTAGTATACTCTACTATGGAAATAAAGATCTGCTGGTGCAACCTAATTCAGTATTAATCTAGATTAGATCTATCTAGTATACTCTACTATGGAGATTAGATCTAGTATACTCTACTATGGAAATAAAGATCAGCTAGTGCAACATAATGCAGTATTAATCTAGATTAGATCTAGTATACTCTACTATGGAAATAACGATCTGCTGTGCAACTTTATTCAGTATTAATCTAGATTAGATCTAGTATACTCTACTATGCAAATAAAGATCAGCTAGTGCAACTTAATGCAGTATTAATCTAGATTAGATCTAGTATACTCTACTATGGAAATAAAGATCTGCTGTGCAACTTAATTCAGTATTAATCTAGATTAGATCTAGTATACTCTACTATGCAAATAAAGATCAGCTAGTGCAACTTAATGCAGTATTAATCTAGATTAGTTCTAGTATACTCTACTATGGAAATAAAGATCTGCTGGTGCAACTTCATTCAGTATTAATCTAGATTAGATCTAGTATACTCTACTATGGAAATAAAGATCTGCTGGTGCAACTTAATTCAGTATTAATCTTTATTAGATCTAGTATACTCTACTTTGCAAATAAAGATCAGCTAGTGCAACTTCATTCAGTATTAATCTATATTAGATCTAGTATACTCTACTATGGAAATAAAGATCTGCTGGTGCACCTTTATTCAGTATTAATCTAGATTAGATCTAGTATACTCTACTATGGAAATAAAGATCTGCTGGTGCAACTTAATTCAGTATTAATCTAGATTAAATCTAGTATACTCTACTACGGAAATAAAGATCTGCTGGTGCAACTTAATTCAGTATTAATTTAGATTAGATCTATTATACTCTACTATGTAAATAAAGATCTGCTGGTGCAACTTCATTCAGTATTAATCTAGATTAGATTTAGTATACTCTACTATGGAAATAAAGATCTGCTGTGTAACTTAATTCTGTATTAATCTAGATTAGATCTAGTATACTCTACTATGCAAATAAAGATCAGCTAGTGCAATTTAATGCAGTATTAATCTAGATTAGATCTACTATACTCTACTATGGAAATAAAGATCTGCTGGTGCAACTTCATTCAGTATTAATCTAGATTAGATTTAGTATACTCTACTATGAAAATAAAGATCTGCTGGTGCAACTTAATTCAGTATTAATTTAGATTAGATGTAGTATACTCTACTATGCAAATAAAGATCAGCTAGTGCAACTTCATTCAGTATTAATCTATATTAGATCTAGTATACTCTACTCTGGAAATAAAGATCTGCTGGTGCACCTTTATTCAGTATTAATCTAGATTAGATGTAGTATACTCTACTATGCAAATAAAGATCTGCTGGTGCAACCTCATTCAGTATTAATCTAGATTAGATTTAGTATACTCTACTATGGAAATAAAGATCTGCTGGTGCAACTTAATTCAGTATTAATCTAGATTATATCTAGTATACTCTACTATGGAAATAAAGATCTGCTGGTGCAACTTAATTCAGTATTAATCTAGATTAGATCTAATATACTTTACCATGGAAATAAAGATCTGCTGGTGCAACTTGATTCAGTATTAATCTAGATTAGATCTATTATACTCTACTATGTAAATAAAGATCTGCTGGTGCAACTTCATTCAGTATTAATCTAGATTAGATTTAGTATACTCTACTATGGAGATTAGATCTAGTATACTCTACTATGGAAATAAAGATCTGCTGGTGCAACTTAATTCAGTATTAATCTAGATTAGATCTAGTATACTCTACTATGGAAATAAAGATCTGCTGGTGCAACCTAATTCAGTATTAATCTAGATTAGATCTAGTATACTCTACTATGGAGATTAGATCTAGTATACTCTACTATGGAAATAAAGATCTGCTGGTGCAACTTAATTCAGTATTAATCTAGATTAGATCTAACATACTCTACTACGGAAATAAAGATCTGCTGGTGCAACTTAATTCAATATTAATATAGATTATATCTAGTATATTCTACTATGGAAATAAAGATCTGCTGGTGCAACTTCATTCAGTATTAATCTAGATTAGATCTAGTATACTCTACTATGGAAATAAAGATCTGCTGGTGCAACTTAATTCAGTATTAATCTAGATTGGATCTAGTATACTCTACTATGAAAATAAAGATCTGTTGGTGCAACTTCATTCAGTATTAATCTAGATTAGATCTAGTATACTCTACTATGGAAATAAAGATCTGATGGTGCAACTTGATTCAGTATTAATCTAGATTAGATCTATTATACTCTACTATGTAAATAAAGATCTGCTGGTGCAACTTCATTCAGTATTAATCTAGATTAGATTTAGTATACTCTACTATGTAGATTAGATCTAGTATACTCTACTATGGAAATAAAGATCTGCTGGTGCAACTTAATTCAGTATTAATCTAGATTAGATCTAGTATACTCTATTATGGAAATAAAGATCTGCTGGTGCAACCTAATTCAGTATTAATCTAGATTAGATCTAGTATACTCTACTATGGGGATTAGATCTAGTATACTCTACTATGGAAATAAAGATCTGCTGGTGCAATTTAATTCAGTATTAATCTAGATTAGATCTAACATACTCTACTACGGAAATAAAGATCTGCTGGTGCAACTTAATTCAATATTAATATAGATTATATCTAGTATATTCTACTATGGAAATAAAGATCTGCTGGTGCAACTTCATTCAGTATTAATCTAGATTAGATCTAGTATACTCTACTATGCAAATAAAGATCTGCTGGTGCAACTTAATTCAGTATTAATCTAGATTAGATCTAGTATACTCTACTATGGAAATAAAGATCTGCTGGTGCAACTTCATTCAGTATTAATCTAGATTAGATCTAGTATACTCTACTATGGAAATACAGATCTGCTGGTGCAACTTAATTCAGTATTAATCTAGATTAGATATAGTATACTCTACTATGGAAATAAAGATCTGCTGGTGCAACCTAATTCAGTATTAATCTAGATTAGATCTAGTATACTCTACTCTGGAGATTAGATCTAGTATACTCTACTATGGAAATAAAGATCTGCTGGTGCAACTTAATTCAGTATTAATCTAGATTAGATCTAATATACTCTACTATGGAAATAAAGATCTACTGGTGCAACTTAATTCAGTATTAATCTAGATTAGATCTAGTATACTCTACTATGGAAATAAAGATCTGCTGGTGCAACTTCATTCAGTATTAATATATATTAAATCTAGTATACTCTACTATGCAAATAAAGATCTGCTGTTGCAACTTAATTCAGTATTAATCTAGATTAGATCTAGTATACTCTACTATGGAAATAAAGATCCTCTGGTGCAACCTAAATCAGTATTAATCTAGATTAAATCTAGTATACTCTACTATGGAAATAAAGATCTGCTGGTGCAACTTAATTCAGTATTAATCTAGATTAGATCTAATATACTTTACTATGGAAATAAAGATTTGCTGGTGCAACTTAATTCAGTATTAATCTAGATAAGATCTAGTATACTCTACTATGGAAATAAAGATCTGCTGGTGCAACTTAATTCAGTATTAATCTAGATTAGATCTAGTATACTCTACTATGGAAATAAAGATCTGCTGGTGCAACTTCATTCAGTATTAATCTAGATTAGATCTAGTATACTCTACTATGGAAATACAGATCTGCTGGTGCAACTTAATTCAGTATTAATCTAGATTAGATATAGTATACTCTACTATGGAAATAAAGATCTGCTGGTGCAACCTAATTCAGTATTAATCTAGATTAGATCTAGTATACTCTACTCTGGAGATTAGATCTAGTATACTCTACTATGGAAATAAAGATCTGCTGGTGCAACTTAATTCAGTATTAATCTAGATTAGATCTAATATACTCTACTATGGAAATAAAGATCTGCTGGTGCAACTTAATTCAGTATTAATCTAGATTAGATCTAGTATACTCTACTATGGAAATAAAGATCTGCTGGTGCAACTTCATTCAGTATTAATATATATTAAATCTAGTATACTCTACTATGGAAATAAAGATCTGCTGTTGCAACTTAATTCAGTATTAATCTAGATTAGATCTAGTATACTCTACTATGGAAATAAAGATCTGCTGGTGCAACCTAATTCAGTATTAATCTAGATTAGATCTATCTAGTATACTCTACTATGGAGATTAGATCTAGTATACTCTACTATGGAAATAAAGATCAGCTAGTGCAACATAATGCAGTATTAATCTAGATTAGATCTAGTATACTCTACTATGGAAATAACGATCTGCTGTGCAACTTTATTCAGTATTAATCTAGATTAGATCTAGTATACTCTACTATGCAAATAAAGATCAGCTAGTGCAACTTAATGCAGTATTAATCTAGATTAGATCTAGTATACTCTACTATGGAAATAAAGATCTGCTGTGCAACTTAATTCAGTATTAATCAAGATTAGATCTAGTATACTCTACTATGCAAATAAAGATCAGCTAGTGCAACTTAATGCAGTATTAATCTAGATTAGTTCTAGTATACTCTACTATGGAAATAAAGATCTGCTGGTGCAACTTCATTCAGTATTAATCTAGATTAGATCTAGTATACTCTACTATGGAAATAAAGATCTGCTGGTGCAACTTAATTCAGTATTAATCTTTATTAGATCTAGTATACTCTACTTTGCAAATAAAGATCAGCTAGTGCAACTTCATTCAGTATTAATCTATATTAGATCTAGTATACTCTACTATGGAAATAAAGATCTGCTGGTGCACCTTTATTCAGTATTAATCTAGATTAGATCTAGTATACTCTACTATGGAAATAAAGATCTGCTGGTGCAACTTAATTCAGTATTAATCTAGATTAGATCTAGTATACTCTACTACGGAAATAAAGATCTGCTGGTGCAACTTAATTCAGTATTAATTTAGATTAGATCTATTATACTCTACTATGTAAATAAAGATCTGCTGGTGCAACTTCATTCAGTATTAATCTAGATTAGATTTAGTATACTCTACTATGGAAATAAAGATCTGCTGTGTAACTTAATTCTGTATTAATCTAGATTAGATCTAGTATACTCTACTATGCAAATAAAGATCAGCTAGTGCAACTTAATGCAGTATTAATCTAGATTAGATCTACTATACTCTACTATGGAAATAAAGATCTGCTGGTGCAACTTCATTCAGTATTAATCTAGATTAGATTTAGTATACTCTACTATGAAAATAAAGATCTGCTGGTGCAACTTAATTCAGTATTAATTTAGATTAGATGTAGTATACTCTACTATGCAAATAAAGATCAGCTAGTGCAACTTCATTCAGTATTAATCTATATTAGATCTAGTATACTCTACTCTGGAAATAAAGATCTGCTGGTGCACCTTTATTCAGTATTAATCTAGATTAGATGTAGTATACTCTACTATGCAAATAAAGATCTGCTGGTGCAACCTCATTCAGTATTAATCTAGATTAGATTTAGTATACTCTACTATGGAAATAAAGATCTGATGGTGCAACTTGATTCAGTATTAATCTAGATTAGATCTATTATACTCTACTATGTAAATAAAGATCTGCTGGTGCAACTTCATTCAGTATTAATCTAGATTAGATTTAGTATACTCTACTATGGAGATTAGATCTAGTATACTCTACTATGGAAATAAAGATCTGCTGGTGCAACTTAATTCAGTATTAATCTAGATTAGATCTAGTATACTCTATTATGGAAATAAAGATCTGCTGGTGCAACCTTATTCAGTATTAATCTAGATTAGATCTAGTATACTCTACTATGGGGATAAGATCTAGTATACTCTACTATGGAAATAAAGATCTGCTGGTGCAATTTAATTCAGTATTAATCTAGATTAGATCTAACATACTCTACTACGGAAATAAAGATCTGCTGGTGCAACTTAATTCAATATTAATATAGATTATATCTAGTATATTCTACTATGGAAATAAAGATCTGCTGGTGCAACTTCATTCAGTATTAATCTAGATTAGATCTAGTATACTCTACTATGGAAATAAAGATCTGCTGGTGCAACTTAATTCAGTATTAATCTAGATTAGATCTAGTATACTCTACTATGGAAATAAAGATCTGCTGGTGCAACTTCATTCAGTATTAATCTAGATTAGATCTAGTATACTCTACTATGGAAATACAGATCTGCTGGTGCAACTAAATTCAGTATTAATCTAGATTAGATATAGTATACTCTACTATGGAAATAAAGATCTGCTGGTGCAACCTAATTCAGTATTAATCTAGATTAGATCTAGTATACTCTACTCTGGAGATTAGATCTAGTATACTCTACTATGGAAATAAAGATCTGCTGGTGCAACTTAATTCAGTATTAATCTAGATTAGATCTAATATACTCTACTATGGAAATAAAGATCTACTGGTGCAACTTAATTCAGTATTAATCTAGATTAGATCTAGTATACTCTACTATGGAAATAAAGATCTGCTGGTGCAACTTCATTCAGTATTAATATATATTAAATCTAGTATACTCTACTATGCAAATAAAGATCTGCTGTTGCAACTTAATTCAGTATTAATCTAGATTAGATCTAGTATACTCTACTATGGAAATAAAGATCCTCTGGTGCAACCTAAATCAGTATTAATCTAGATTAAATCTAGTATACTCTACTATGGAAATAAAGATCTGCTGGTGCAACTTAATTCAGTATTAATCTAGATTAGATCTAATATACTCTACTATGGAAATAAAGATCTGATGGTGCAACTTCATTCAGTATTAATCTAGATTAGATTTAGTATACTCTACTATGGAAATAAAGATCTGCTGGTGCAACTTAATTTAGTATTAATCTAGATTAGATCTAGTATACTCTACTATGGAAATAAAGATCTGCTGTGCAACTTAATTCAGTTTTAATCTAGATTAGATCTAGTATACTCTACTATGCAAATAAAGATCTCTTGGTGCAACTTAATTCAGTATTAATCTAGATTAGATCTAATATACTCTACTATGGAAATAAAGATCTGCTGGTGCAACTTAATTCAGTATTAATCTAGATTAGATCTAGTATACTCTACTGTGGAAATAAAGATCTGCTGGTGCAACCTAATTCAGTATTAATCTAGATTAGATCTATCTAGTATACTCTACTATGGAGATTAGATCTAGTATACTCTACTATGGAAATAAAGATCAGCTAGTGCAACTTAATGCAGTATTAATCTAGATTAGATCTAGTATACTCTACTATGGAAATAACGATCTGCTGTGCAACTTTATTCAGTATTAATCTAGATTAGATCTAGTATACTCTACTATGCAAATAAAGATCAGCTAGTGCAACTTAATGCAGTATCAATCTAGATTAGATCTAGTATACTATACAATGGAAATAAAGATCTGCTGTGCAACTTAATTCCGTATTAATCTAAATTAGATCTAGTATACTCTACTATGCAAATAACGATCAGCTAGTGCAACTTAATGCAGTATTAATCTAGATTAGATCTAGTATACTCTACTATGGAAATAAAGATCTGCATGTGTAACCTCATTCAGTATTAATCTAGATTAGATATAGTATACTCTACTATGGAAATAAAGATCTGCTGGTGCAACTTAATTCAGTATTAATCTAGATTATATCTAGTATACTCTACTATGCAAATAAAGATCAGCTAGTGCAACTTAATGCAGTATTTATCTAGATTAGATCTACTATACTCTACTATGGAAATAAAGATCTGCTGGTGCAACTTAATTCAGTATTAATCTAGATTAGATCTATTATACTCTACTATGGAAATAAAGATCTGATGGTGCAACTTCATTCAGTATTAATCTAGATTAGATTTAGTATACTCTACTATGGAAATAAAGATCTGCTGGTGCAACTTAATTCAGTATTAATCTAGATTAGATCTAGTATACTCTACTATGGAAATAAAGATCTGCTGTGCAACTTAATTCAGTTTTAATCTAGATTAGATCTAGTATACTCTACTATGCAAATAAAGATCTCTTGGTGCAACTTAATTCAGTATTAATCTAGATTAGATCTAATATACTCTACTATGGAAATAAAGATCTGCTGGTGCAACTTAATTCAGTATTAATCTAGATTAGATCTAGTATACTCTACTGTGGAAATAAAGATCTGCTGGTGCAACCTAATTCAGTATTAATCTAGATTAGATCTATCTAGTATACTCTACTATGGAGATTAGATCTAGTATACTCTACTATGGAAATAAAGATCAGCTAGTGCAACTTAATGCAGTATTAATCTAGATTAGATCTAGTATACTCTACTATGGAAATAACGATCTGCTGTGCAACTTTATTCAGTATTAATCTAGATTAGATCTAGTATACTCTACTATGCAAATAAAGATCAGCTAGTGCAACTTAATTCAGTATTAATCTAGATTATATCTAGTATACTCTACTATGCAAATAAAGATCAGCTAGTGCAACTTAATGCAGTATTTATCTAGATTAGATCTACTATACTCTACTCTGGAAATAAAGATCTGCTGGTGCAACTTCATTCAGTATTAATCTAGATTAGATCTAGTATACTCTACTATGGAAATAAAGATCTGCTGGTGCAACTTCATTCAGTATTAATCTAGATTAGATCTATTATACTCTACTATGGAAATAAAGATCTGATGGTGCAACTTTATGCAGTATTAATCTAGATTAGATCTAGTATACTCTACTATGGAAATAAAGATCAGCTCGTGCAACTTAATTCAGTATTAATCTAGATTAGATCTAATATACTCTACTATGGAAATAAAGATCTGCTGGTGCAACTTAATTCAGTATTAATCATAGATTAGATCTAGTATACTCTACTATGGAAATAAAGATCTGCTGTGCAACTTAATTCAGTTTTAATCTAGATTAGATCTAGTATACTCTACTATGCAAATAAAGATCTCTTGGTGCAACTTAATTCAGTATTAATCTAGATTAGATCTAATATACTCTACTATGGAAATAAAGATCTGCTGTGCAACTTATTCAGTATTAATCTAGATTAGATCCTAGTATACTCTACTAAGGAAATAAAGATCTGCTGGTGCAACCTAATCAGTATAATCTAGATTAGATCTATCTAGTATACTCTACTATGGAGATTAGATCTAGTATACTCTACTATGGAAATAAAGATCAGCTAGTGCAACATAATGCAGTATTAATCTAGATTAGATCTAGTATACTCTACTATGGAAATAACGATCTGCTGTGCAACTTATTCAGTATAATCTGGATTAGATCTAGTATACTCTACTATGCAAATAAAGAACAGCTAGTGCAACTAATGCAGTTATTAATCTAGATTAGATCTAGTATACTCTACTATGGAAATAAAGATCTGCTGTGCAACTTAATTCAGTATTAATCTAGATTAGATCTAGTATACTCTACTATGCAAATAAAGATCAGCTAGTGCAACTTAATGCAGTATTAATCTAGATTAGTTCTAGTATACTCTACTATGGAAATAAAGATCTGCTGGTGCAACTTCATTCAGTATTAATCTAGATTAGATCTAGTATACTCTACTATGGAAATAAAGATCTGCTGGTGCAACTTAATTCAGTATTAATCTTTATTAGATCTAGTATACTCTACTTTGCAAATAAAGATCAGCTAGTGCAACTTCATTCAGTATTAATCTATATTAGATCTAGTATACTCTACTATGGAAATAAAGATCTGCTGGTGCACCTTTATTCAGTATTAATCTAGATTAGATCTAGTATACTCTACTATGGAAATAAAGATCTGCTGGTGCAACTTAATTCAGTATTAATCTAGATTAAATCTAGTATACTCTACTACGGAAATAAAGATCTGCTGGTGCAACTTAATTCAGTATTAATTTAGATTAGATCTATTATACTCTACTATGTAAATAAAGATCTGCTGGTGCAACTTCATTCAGTATTAATCTAGATTAGATTTAGTATACTCTACTATGGAAATAAAGATCTGCTGTGTAACTTAATTCTGTATTAATCTAGATTAGATCTAGTATACTCTACTATGCAAATAAAGATCAGCTAGTGCAATTTAATGCAGTATTAATCTAGATTAGATCTACTATACTCTACTATGGAAATAAAGATCTGCTGGTGCAACTTCATTCAGTATTAATCTAGATTAGATTTAGTATACTCTACTATGAAAATAAAGATCTGCTGGTGCAACTTAATTCAGTATTAATTTAGATTAGATGTAGTATACTCTACTATGCAAATAAAGATCAGCTAGTGCAACTTCATTCAGTATTAATCTATATTAGATCTAGTATACTCTACTCTGGAAATAAAGATCTGCTGGTGCACCTTTATTCAGTATTAATCTAGATTAGATGTAGTATACTCTACTATGCAAATAAAGATCTGCTGGTGCAACCTCATTCAGTATTAATCTAGATTAGATTTAGTATACTCTACTATGGAAATAAAGATCTGCTGGTGCAACTTAATTCAGTATTAATCTAGATTATATCTAGTATACTCTACTATGGAAATAAAGATCTGCTGGTGCAACTTAATTCAGTATTAATCTAGATTAGATCTAATATACTTTACCATGGAAATAAAGATCTGCTGGTGCAACTTGATTCAGTATTAATCTAGATTAGATCTATTATACTCTACTATGTAAATAAAGATCTGCTGGTGCAACTTCATTCAGTATTAATCTAGATTAGATTTAGTATACTCTACTATGGAGATTAGATCTAGTATACTCTACTATGGAAATAAAGATCTGCTGGTGCAACTTAATTCAGTATTAATCTAGATTAGATCTAGTATACTCTACTATGGAAATAAAGATCTGCTGGTGCAACCTAATTCAGTATTAATCTAGATTAGATCTAGTATACTCTACTATGGAGATTAGATCTAGTATACTCTACTATGGAAATAAAGATCTGCTGGTGCAACTTAATTCAGTATTAATCTAGATTAGATCTAACATACTCTACTACGGAAATAAAGATCTGCTGGTGCAACTTAATTCAATATTAATATAGATTATATC
>JAWPHD010003337.1:0-221258 GCA_037043455.1 Cyrtodaria siliqua | reverse complement strand
TCCGCAAATAAAAAAAAATATGTGAAAAACAATGATTTATCACAATGGCCATAAAGTACTTTTTACCCAAAATGTGACAACATAAAGATACAATGGCCTTAAGTGACCTTCATATTAGTGTCCAGTTGTTGAATAATGTAATTAATCAAGACGCAAAATGGTAATTTTGAAAACTGTTTCTATGATGTATAAATAATTAGTATTACCCGTTATAAACACCATATTTCTCATAAATGTCACCTACAGATAACTGTTATTAAAGAGGCACACGGCAAACTTGATTTTTTAAAAACTAGCCTGTTAGTTTTTCTACATAACTTGCGTTTAATTTGTTTGATCATTAATATTAATTATAAGAATATTATGAAGTGAGTTGTTTTTGCATATTACTGATTATATTGCGCAAATAATATATTTAAACATATGGTAGAATAACGAAGAAAAAGTGAAAACTAAAAAAAATAAAATAATGTATGCAAGCAGGTTTGAAGTTAAAATGATACTGGATTAATAAATTGTGATGCTAATTTTAATGCTTGATAACAATTTCCAGTTTGCCTGTGTACCTTTAAGGACTGTTTGAGACACTGTAAGAACAATAATATCAAAGACAAATTACGAGGGGCGAATGCAGAACTATTGTAACTATATGTACATAAAGAACAAGGTACAACAGTTTTTCACCGACTCCTCAAAAATGCATTACATTTAATTCATCTGACAATGTTGACACAGGATGTCCAATATAAATGTCATTAAATATAGTCATAGGTCCACAGAGTTATTTCCCATCTTACTTTCTTTTTTTCAGTCACCAATGGAGACCCATTTATTCTCCCTGTAATTTGGCATGATGTGGGTCGGGGAGGACCATCCCACCGCACGCCTTAGAAACAAACACATCTTTAATATTATACAATACTTAAGTGATATACATAATAGATATTCAATATGAGAATTCTGTATAAAAGGTTGTCGTTTTTTGTTTTATTCTATTTGTATAATAAAAAAAGTCACTGTTTAGAAGAGTACTGTGTTAAGGGAAAAGATAAAGAAAAACAAATAATTATAATAAAAAAGAAGAAAAAAAAAGTTGTGTTGTTTATGTTCTCCCCACATGGCTGCATTTCATCTTAAATTTTTAGTCTTATTAAAATGATAATGAGGAATATGTAGGAGTGTGGAGTTCAACGCTGCTTTTACATATTGCAACCGTGTCTATCTGTAGCAGGGTCCGGGAGATCAATGCTCAACTTTATCATGCTGCCACACTGAAATACCACGCCGTAGACACTTAGCATGATACCCCACCCAGTCATATTATACCGCCACCGGGCCGAACACTTTTTGCACTACCCTTTATATACTGAATGTCAAGCAAGGCAGTTACTAGTATCATTTTTATGAAGTCACTGCTGTCACCCCGCCGGGGATCAATAGTTTATGCGAGGTCTAGACGGTCTACCAATAAGCAACTGTCCCAGTTATGATAGTGAGTAACGGAATGAGAAATAGGACACACGGTCTATTTTAATTTCACAGGTCAGGATATATCTAGCGGAGGGTAGTTTCTTTTAAAAGCAGATCGCGGAGCCAGAATATATCTTTATAAAAAATATATATGTGTCTCCTTCAAAACCATTTTGATAACTCAGAGCACTGCAAATGGAAATACGCCTCCATGCATCTGTATTGTTTCAATCCATTTTGATCTCATTCCGATCAGTTGAAAACTGTTGAGGAGTTAGAAAGTTAAGATCTTCATTATTTAAATATACGGAATTAAAATTATTACAAACAAGAAATGTCACCAATCAGTGACAAATGATCGCTAAGGTTTTCTTAAAGTAATTCCTACAATGTTGAAATGCTAAGGGTTACAGCTAGCAAGTACATAAAACACAATGGTAGAGATTGCTCACATGCCAAATTATCAGAAACAATCAGATTGCAGATCGTGGCATTTGGCGCATTCGGTTAGAGCGTCATCTACTACGTCGCGTACTGAACCAAAGGTTCAGGGTTCGAGCCTTATATAAGGCAACATTATTTGAACCATACAATGTTAAGATATTTCAAAGAATATTATCAAACTACTACGGAATAAATCTGATTGGTTCCGACAATTTGGCATTTGAGTACTCTAGGTAAATGGAAGGTGGAATGAATTATGGGCACAATACACCTTCTGATCCGGCTAAACATTTTTGTGTAGTTCAATGAAATTCCCTCCCGTTCTCACTGTGATTAACATTTGTGCAATGTTTTATATAAAGTTGGCTGTAAAAGCAATTATGAACAGATGGATATACATCGGACGGGCATATATATATATATATAGATTATTTGATGGGTTCCATTTTGTTCTCGCCTTCAGCACTTTCAAAGTTATGGTTAAGACACGAATTTGAATCATCTCAACTTTGAACGCAAAGTGTGACCTTGACCTGTGAGGTAAGGATCTGATTCTTGTGCGTGATGCTCCTTCTCACTGAGATTAACATCAGTATGAAGTTTCATGAAATTCACTTTAAAACTTTCAAAGTCATGGCTGTGAAGTGATTTTAAGTAATTTGACCTTTGACCTCCATGTGTGACCTTGACATTTGAGGTACGGACCTCATTCCTGCACATGACCCATTTTCATTAGATGGATATACAACAGATGGATATACATCAAACGGGTGGATATATAGATTATTTGATGGGTTCCATTATTAAAATTCTTTCACCAGATTTAAATGCAGTTTAATTCATGAGTGTGTGTAAATGAGTGAAAAAAATCCTGATAAATTAACTCGCCTGTTAAATTACCTATTTTTCTGATTAAGACTAAATTCATGTAAATTTTATAAATTCAATAAAAATATTATTTCTTTCAGCTTTAGTTAAACATTCTGCCAGAATAAGTTAAACAAATAAGTGTTTATACATTTTCTTTGTATAAGCAAAGCCGTCCAAAGAGAAATGTGATAAAAAAAACAACAACTTCCAAAACAATTTTACCATAAAACGAAAAATAAACCATGAAATGTGAACCCCTTAAATGAGAAATGTAACTGTATATGTTTTATACCTTGTGCCATTAACATGATTAAGGCATAAATCAGTTATTCAACATACCCTGGGATAAAAGTCAACTCAAGTTTGTTGTCAATAATTGAATTACTTCATTCAAATAGATCTCTCCAGTTAGAGTTCAAAATATCAATATTGTACATTTCTGTGAATACAAACTTCTTATTTTAGACAAATAAATTTAAAGGGACACATGGCAATCTAGATTTGTTTAACACTTGTGGCATCCCGAACTTGGAATTTTTGCAATCATTAATATTAATTATTTAAAAAGTTTTGAGAAAATTGCGTTTGCATATTACTAACTGTTGATTATTTTGCAATAATAATATATTAAGAATTATGAAGAAGAATTGAAAACTGAACATTTTATTTAATAACATGCAGGCAGTTTTAAAGTCAAAATTATTGTAGATTAATAAATCAATCTGCTAACTTTAACATTCGATGAAAACTTCAAGATTGCCCTGTGTCCCTTTAAAGAATGCCAATCCCATATCAGAATTCAATGTTGAAGCAAGATTTCGTTTTTGAGATGATTTCATGAACACTGCATTTACTCCAGTATATAGAATAATTTGAATCATGAATATCTAGCTCAAAATTTAAAAGGCATTCGCAATGCCTGCTCCAGGAGTTTTCCAGATTTTAGCGGGCAATGCGCCGGGTCTACCATTGTTATCGTTGGATTAAACAATAAACATATTCTGAAAATGTGAAAACAAAAAAATTCAAGGGAGATTTCCCTGAACACATATAGCATGACGCTCAAGACTGCATGCTCCTCCCCGTCCCCACCCCACCCCACCCCACCCCCACACACATAAAACTCAAATCCTGGATCCACACCAGATTTTCTACTACACATCTTAAGTATACTGATGTAACATAAACAACCTAAACTGACTGTCAGAGCATCAAAAGCAGGTTTAATCCTTGATTACACAGTGTAGGGTCTTTTCTTAGCCAGTTACAAACATATTAACATTAACCAAAAAAAAGAGGCCCAAGAGGGCCTGTGAATACTCTACTAGCTAAAATGGCTCTTATATAGCAAGGGTTGTCATCATAAAATTCATCTTAAAACATATTTAAGAGCCATCTTAAAACATATTTAAGAGCCATAACTCCACCAAATATCATTCAACCGGACACGACAATGATATGTGCAACTAGGCTTGGTACTGATCATTCCTGCCAAGTTTCATTGAAATCCAGGCTGAGGTTAGGAAAACTAGTCCGGATAAAGTTTGTGTACAACTGGACAATGTTTGTGTATTGAAACATTTAAAGGGCCATAACCCATCCAATAAGAGTCATTCAACCGAAACATGGCGATGATATGCACAACTAGGCTTGGTACTGATCATGTTTGCCAAGTTCCATTGAAATCTGGCCAGGGGTTCAGGAGAACTAATCTGGACAAAGTTTGTGTAGCAAAATCTTTAAAGGGCCATAACTCTGCCAAACATCTTTCAACCAGAACACGGTGGTGATATGCACAACTAGGCTGGTACTGATCATCCCTGCAAGGTTTCGCTGAATCCGCTCTGGGGTTTAGGAGAACTAGCGCGGACAAAGTTTGTGTAGTAAAACCTTTAAAGGGCCATAACTCCACCAAACATCATGGTGACAATATGCACAACTAGGCGTGATACTGATCATGCTTGCCAAGTTTCATTGAAATCTGGCCAGGGGTTAAGCAGAACTAGTCCATAAAAAATATGTGTATTAATACCTTTAAAGTGACATAACTCCGCCAAAAATCATTCAACTGGAACAAGGTGAAGATATGCAGACTAGGCTTGGTACTGATCATCCCTGCAAAGTTCTGTTGAAATATGGAAAAATGAAGGCCCTAGCATAACAATCTGGTAAAGTTTGGTAAAGATCAGATGAAAAACTTAGGTGCTAGAGTGTTGACATTAAAAAGTTAACACATTTGTCAATAATTCAAGGGCAATAACTACGGTGTTACTGGTCCGATCTGGCTGGTTTTCGCACTCGTCCGAGCTTTCATTGATATTAATAATCTGGTAAAGTTTGGTACATATCGGATGAAAAATGAAGGCGCTAGAATGTTGACAAGACAAAATATAACAATTTTCTTTAATTTAAGAGCAATAACTCCGGTGTTACTGGTCCGATTTGGCTGGTTTTCGAAATTGTCTGAGCTTTTGTTGATATTAATAATCTGGTTTAGTTTAGCAAATATCGGATGAAAAATGGAAGCGCCAGAGTGTTGACAAGACAAAATTTAGCAATTTTCATTAATTCAAGGGCAATAACTCCAGTGTTACTTGTCCGAACTGGCTGTTTTAATTGATATTAATAATTTGGTCAAGTTTGGTAAAGATCGGATGAAGTTCCTAGAGTGTTGATATCAAAAAGTTAAAGGACGATGGACGGACGACAGACAAAAGACCATGACATTAGGGCCAGTAGAGCTAAAAAATGCATGTATATAAAGCCAGATAGCTGAGTTATTAGGATAAGCAAACAATAAGACTGAATTTACTGGCTGCTTATCAGCTCATCAGCATGTCATTCTGGTCCCAGAGGGAGGGAAATATAAAGTCATCCAGACTGTTAGTGACCATGACCTTTTCATACTGATACGGTGAGTAGACTGTTGTCAACGACTATATATATACAAAGTTTGATGAAGATATGTTTTAGGGAATGTTATTTTGCCATTATTTGTTCAACATATACATACAGAGATGGACACTATTACAATACATGTATCCCCCTCCTGAGATGGTGGGAGTATAAGCATTGGATGCTGAAGATATAACTTTCATTACACACAACATCATGAATTTGCATCTTTGAATCACAGATCATTCAACGTTTTGTATTCTCGGATCATAGATCATTCAACGTTTTGTATTCTCGGATCATAGATCATTCAACATTTCCAGGGCTGAACGTGAAACTATTCAAACTAAATATAGAACCGGACACATTAGTTTCGCACTGACACGTCAATCAGCCTTATTGTTCGGGGCGCTTGTTTCAGCCAAAGGTTTTTCAGCAATAACGAGCAATTTTAGTAATACGAATATCAATTTTATATCATTAGAACTGGAATTTTTCGTGGTAAATAAAAATACATTAGTTTCGAAAATTGGTCGAGAAATAAATATTTTACAACCAAAATGCTTTTTTGAAGGGGCTTTTCCCATGTAAATTCCTTGTTGCTGGGACAGCAGAAAATTAAGAAATCTCAAATAACTTCAGTTAGCCTTAATATTTTTCTATAAAACTTTCAGAGTGTCTTAATTTGCGTTAATATCAAAGACATTAAAACCTTTTTCTTTATTTTTGATGTAGCAGAATATTGCATTCAAAATGCCCGATCAAAAACAACTTTTGCATGTGAAATGTTTAAATCTCAACCAACTTTGAAAAGTAAGATATTTTTTATTTACCACTAAAAATGTCTGTTTCAATGATACAACCGGTAGTTGAATTTTGTCTGAAAATGCCAAAAAAGCTTTGGCTGAAATAAGTGCCCTGAACAATACACCATAAATCATACTACATTTGCATTAAGCAAATTGTGTCCTGTGATAGGCTACCACATACCAAATTTAGTTCTTCATACAAATCAATTCATGACTGAAAGTGAGTTCAGTTTCACACAATGGACAATGTATACCACATAAGCACAGTTATGTCACCATATGCAGTGGCTATATACATATGGCTAATACCCTATAAAAGAACTAGTACACCATTACAATAAAATCTGTATTTGATTTATTTATTATTATAATAAAAATTCATAACTGATGCACAATAATGAAGAGAATGAAATAAATACACATGTAAATTAGATTAAATAAAATCATATGGCTGTGGTGGAGGTCAAGAGGTGTATATTTTCCGCAGCTCGTCTATAACTCCCTGAAGATGTGGGTTCCCACCAAACTCATCTATCTGTTTGTATATACTGAAATGATAAGGCATAAAGAACGTGGTGTAACATCTGACAC
This sequence comes from Cyrtodaria siliqua, assembly GCA_037043455.1. Lineage (NCBI taxonomy): Eukaryota > Metazoa > Mollusca > Bivalvia > Adapedonta > Hiatellidae > Cyrtodaria > Cyrtodaria siliqua. Next base: position 214,179 of record JAWPHD010003337.1, on the reverse strand, counting down.
AGTTATACTGACAGTCAAACCTGTATTAAAGAAACTAGCCCGCCAAAACAGCACTTCAAAATTGTTCATCCAAACCCTATCCAGGTGTTCTGGTCATAAAATAATGCATATGTACCAATTAAAAGTATAGGTTTATTCATGGATACTTCATATACTCGAGATTGAATATGTGTAAAATGAATTATGAGTTGGTGCCTCTTAATTTGACATTCCGGTTTTGGGTTTTTGCTTGGCTGGTTAAAGCCATTTATATTTAGTCTATAGAGTTCGGATTTGCAAAATATGTAAGTTATATATATATATATAAATTGTCGTCAGCAGACTTAGAAATGGTATATATCTGTTGTAAACTTAGTGGAGTGCGTCGTCCAGTGGTAGAGCTTTGGACTCCAGATCGAAAGAGCGTGGGTTCGATCCTCGCCATGTTGGCCATGTTATATATCCTTGAGCAAGATAATTAATCAACATTGTTTAGTACTGGTTATATCCAGGAAGACATCGAGAGTGATTAATATAAGTTGCAAGAATTTGTTTCACAATCAATGTAAAAAAACTATGTTTAAACTAAACTTCGCCTTTTGATGGTTGGATAGGTTCTTAACACAGGTGGTCTCCTATTAGAAGTTTGTTTTAATTTAAAACAATACAATGGGGAACATAAATAGGGGTCTCTTAAAGCAGCTGATCTCTTAAATTTAAAGGGGTGGTCTTTGGACCAGGATTGATTGTAATTTAAAATGTTAATAAATAGTTAAAACTGAGAGATTATTGTAAGAATTAGGTTCTTCTCCTTACTTGCAGCAAATGAAAAAATAATGTTTAGTTTCAAAATCTAATTGAATTCTTAAATATAAAAACAAATTGTCATTGATTTTTTCAAATGGGTAAATATGCCTTAAGATGAGAACGCTTTTAATAGCGATATCCGACAACAAGGAAAGACAATGCCACCATGTATGTATACATCAGGGTTCTCCAAGAGCATTTACACGATGGCGGGCCACCAGGCTATTGGCACATACCGCCATGCAAAACAAGGACTGCCACGAAAAAATCGTCAAGCGCCACTTTAAAGAAAAAGTATTTTTTTTAAATAAAACCTAATAAATTTAGCAAACTCGATGTAGAACACAAAGGGATTTTACCAGAAATTCATCTGGACGAACATAGGACTGTGCAACTGTATGAATTGACGCAACCAACACCATAACGTAACCTGAATCTAGACCGATTTAGTACTCTGTGGTTACATGTAGTTAAGTAATATCACGCAGACGCTTGTCATACAGTCTTCAACAATAAAGAAAGCGCCTCAATCGTATTGACCAAACCGTATAGGGGAGGTAACTCTCCTCCAACATGCGAGAGTCGCTGTCAAAATGGCATAGAAAAACCGCAAAATAACGGATTTGCACCGCCACCCTATAATTTCTAGACTTGGAGAACCCTGTACGTATATGTTATGCATGTCGTGCCTACAAGACAAAGAAACTGCAGCTCTTACCTTTTTTCCAGCTCTAACAATGTTGCCTGTGTATATTTGAATGATCCTTTCTCCTCGAGCAGATTGACGCAGTATTTCTTGACGTCATTATCCTGCGTCCGCTGTCGTAGGATACTGAGTACCTGGTTATCCCCCTTGTCGGACTGGATGGCATGGATCAGCGGGAAGGAAAATTTCCCCTCCGTCAGGTCCTCGCAGTAACTCTTACTTCTCTCATACTGACAATATACAGAGGATCTTGCATGAGTATTTAATTTATTAAACACGTTGGATAACATTATATGATGGGAGGCTGTGCCGAGCATCATACCAACTTTATCCAAGATAAAATTATATGATGGGAGGCTGTGCCTTGGGCAAGACACTTTCCCTCAGCCTCGTCCGTCGGATGGGGACGTAAACAGGGCGGTCCCATGTATCGGTCTATCCTCCGAGCACGTAAAAGAACCATAGGAATCTATTCGATAATAAGAGTAGGGCAGGTTCCCGGATTCCTATGTATCCTTCCCCTCTCTCTGGGGCGGCTCTAAATAACCTATACTGTGTTGATGAGCCGTTAAACACCATTCAATTCAATTCATTCAATTCCAAGTTTAATAAATTCAATATTGAATAGGCACGAATGTGAGATTCTATTTATCACATTACTCCAATAAAGTCTCATAATGAAGATTTATTACTGTAGTTACCTATATATAACACTTTCGTATGATACCTCGTCAATTTTAGTAATCCAGTATTTTAACGGTTATGGAAATCGACGATTCAACTCTGTTGCACACGGAGCTGAACGGAAAAGACCCAGGACAATCGTTCGGCCATTTTGGGGGCCCAAATTCGGCCCCATTCCCCTCCCCTAAAAGTATATATTTTTCCCCCTTTTCCTGTGAAAAATTTCCCTCTTAAAAAAAATATATATGTTTTTGTTTTATTAGAAATTGTTAAACTCTAATACAGGAAAACAGCATATTTCTTGGTACATTCTTGGTGCCACTTAAATAATAAAACAAGAGGTCAATGACCTTGAAGCTCTACTGATTGATTTTGATTTCAGGAAGTAGTCGCTACAAACTTTTTTTTTGAAAAATTATTTTTAGCCGTGGCGGCCATCTTGAATTTCCGGCCGACCTGAAATTTTGCTAGAATCAAAACGATTTTTGACAAGGACCAACATCATGTCATGCTGATCATTTTAGAAAAAGTCCCATATCAATATACCACTTATAGTTTTCAAGAAATAGTCGCTACAAACTTGCATTTTAAAAATCTATTTTTAGCCATGGCGGCCATCTTGAATTTCCGGTCGACCTGAAATTTTGCTAGGATCAATAAGACATCAAGAGCAACATTCGTGTGAAGTTCCATGAAAATCCGTCACGTAGTTTCAGAGAAGTAATCGCTACAAGTTTTCATTATATAACTCTATGTAAACAAAGATGGCCACTGGCAGCCATGTGTACCGTCGAATCAAAATAATGTTCGACTCGGATAACCATCATGTCATGCTGATCATTTTAGAAAAAGTCCCATATCAATATCACTTATAGTTTTCAAGAAGTAGTCGCTACAAACTTACAAACTTATTTTTTAAAAATCTATTTTTAGCTGTGGTGGCCATCTTGAATTTCGGGCCGATCTGAAATTTTGCTAGGATCAATTAGACATTAAGAGCAACATCCCTGTGAAGTTTCATGAAAACCAGCCAAGTAGTTTCAGAGGAGTAGTCGCTACAAGTTTTTACTATATAACCCTATGTAAACAAAGATGGCCGCTGGCAGCCATGTTTAATGTCGAATCAAAGCAATTTTTGACAAGGACCAACATCATGTCATGCTGATCATTTTAGAAAAAGTCCCATATCAATATCACTTATAGTTTTCAAGAAGTAGTCGCTACAATCTTGTTTTTTAAAAACCTATTTTTAGATTTTGCGGCCATCTTGGATTTCACATCAACATGAATTTTTGCTAGGATCAACTAGACTTCATGGGCAATATTTCTGTAAAGTTTCATGAAAATCCATTCAGTAGTTTCAGAGGAGTAGTCGCTACAAAAAAAAGTTTACGGACAGACGGACAGACAGACAGACGGACGACGCACCACGGCATAAGCTCTGCTGATCTCTGATCAGTCGAGCTAAAAATCACACTAATTTGTGTTTCTTAGAAATTCTTCTTTGATATGAAAACAATGCAAAATTCCCTTTCCTGAGGGCCCTGGCCCCAGTCCCCTAAAAGCCGACTAGTGCCTGGAGACTGAACAATGATTAGAGCCTGAAACATACTATACATGTACTTTCCAATTCTCACAAAGGAGAAACACTCTTTTCAGTTTGAAAAGTGTTTTTTTAACTGTTAAATACTATTGAATGGTTAAACTCAATCACAGAATTGTGCAAATGCATGTAAATTTATTTACAAACATTACCATTTTAATTTCCCAAACTCCTAAAACACACTGCTTGCATATGCACCCTGATTATATTAATATGTAATACTATTCAGTTTATGTTAAATCTAAATAGTTATTGTTTGGTAAACATCTTATGAAAGGATGCCGATTATAAGCTGAATATACAAAGGAAAAATATCTAGGTATGAAATTTGTCTGTTTTACATATGTGATACATATGTTTTCCACATATGTATTTCATATGAAAGTAACACATGTAATATATATGAACATATTTTTTACTAAAAAAACAGTAAAACTTAAACAGGTTGTTAAACCATTTTCTACAATATTAATTTTTTTTGGGGGGTAAATACTCTATGTATTTGGTGCATAATAGTTTAATATGAAATCATTTCATATGCGGCACAGATGTATTACTTTAACATGAAATATATATGTGATACATATGTGACACATATGTGATGCAAATAATAAGAAAGTAACACATGTGACACATGTCACAACATTTTTCCTAAGATATGACAGCATGTCAGAAAAAGTAAATAATACCTCGACAGCTTAAATAGTATTCTGTATCTCAATTTACAAACAATAACACAAGTACAGCCAACCCTGCCCAAAAGACCACCTCTGTTGAGACCACCTGCTTTAAGAGACCAACATTTCAGTTATTGTTTGTTATAACAGACCACCTGTCTGATGAAATTTCCCCTTCCATTTATTGGTCTTTTAATACAGGTTTGACTATTTAATATGTTTCTTAAGATTTCATGAGATAATGTCCCTGCTGCCATATTTGAGTCATTAACATACACGAGACTCACCTCTAGAGAATACAGGTTGGCATAGTCATCCCTGATCTGGAAGAACAGCCCTAGATTATCCAGCAATGGCTTAAAATCACTGGAAAAGATGACAACGATACCACCGTTACACAAATACAGCACCTGTGAAGCACATTTCCTTTATGACAAGTAATACTACACATTGGAGGACCTGAGGGTGAGGATGAATAGTATTTTTCTAGGTTCCTGACCTCCCATCATTACTCCTGTACCAATTATCAACTGTTTCCATTACAATAACAGCATCATACCATAAGTCAGTTTTGTCAGAAACCATAAACTCTCGCATGTGTCGCAATAGTCTAACTCCTGAATATGCCTCATTAGTTTTACCAGTCACATGATGTAGGTACAAACTACTTGTGTCGTTACAAGTTTCAGCACGGGCAACTCAGACAATGAACATTAGTGTTCTTCAATGTTTTGTTGTCAATTGGACATCAAGAAGTATCTTAGAATTGAATTGAATGTTGTTTAACGGCTCATCAACAAAGTATAGGTTATTTAGAGCTGCCCCAGAGAGAGGGGAAGGATACATAGGAATCCAGGAACCGTGCCCTACTCTTATTATCGAATAGATTCCTATGGTTCTTTTAACGTGCTCGGAGGATAGACCGATACAAGGGACCACCCGGTTTACGTCCCCATCCGACAGACGAAAGTACCTTAGGAGCGAATCGCTCACAACGGTATCGAATACAGTAAGAATTTGACCTAAGATGTCTGCTGTACCTATGTGGAAAAACTATTCATACCTCTTGCAGATATTAACTTTTCTTTCATAGTCACAAGGAGAAGCAAAGACCAAAATAAAGACTGCTCTACGTAACTTAAGGTTTTTATATATTGTTTAATTATCTTGCGTAAAGGTTTATGGTAACGAGTATTAAAATTGACTTGAGTAATAAAATTAGCCAACCCTGCCCATGGGAACTCAATGTCTTATCCCAGACCTACCTTCATAAAGAAGCATATTTACAGTTTACTTAACCCTTAACCCGCTAAGAACCACTATATTTGCCTTTACGTCCATTGTAAACCCAGATCAGCCTGCGACTAACTCGCAGGCTGATCAGGGTTTATAATGTCCGGCTGTTGATCAGTCATTTTCCCCAAAATTCTCCTTTGTCACATAAATGGAACGGTCTTAATTCAAAGAAAGAACAGTCCATTATATATATGTAGCGGGTTAAGGGTTAATTAATATCATGATGAGTCATGCATATCACCTTACGCTATCCATCTTACGCTATCCATAAATACAATATAAGCCTATTTAATATTGAATTTATTTCATTTAAACACATTAAACACATTCAGTACAAATATAAATACATTTACATAATCACAATTTTTTTTATATATTCTTGTTTTAACCGATATAAGTTTCAATTCCTTTAAAAATTAACAGCAACTGTACCTTTTATTATCACTGAACAGCTGCATCAGTCTCAAGGCTAGACCAAACAAACCACCAGTTTCTGAAAGAACAAAGGGAAATAACCACTTTATTTTTATATACATATCTGAAAAATAACATAGAGCTCTGCTAACGAAAAACACTGTGTAAGTTCCCAACAGGATGGCCATGGTGAAAGGGAGACTATCTAACCAATAGTGTACGTATAATCGAGATGTTTTACTGGGGAATAACCTTATATCATATAATATACTTACGACTAGGTTTTTTGTGTTTGTAAATAAAACATCTCCTCAGCAAAAGCAAAACACACTAGTTTCTAAATTAAAGTAGCTATCCCGCCAACAACGGTCAAATTGAACAAAATATGTACACTGTTTCTAAACCTCCTGACCACGAGATATACATAACTTACATATTTTGAGAATCCAAATTCTATAGACACAATATAAACGGCTCTAACCAGTCAAGCCAAACCTCAATAATGCACGTCAAATTAATTCATTTTATGCATATTCAAATTATTTTTAAGAATCCATGAATAAACCTATACTTTTAATCAGCACATATACATTATTATGTTACTAAACACCTGAATAGAGTTTTGATAAACGGTTTTATAGTGTAATTTTGCCGTCGGGCAGGTTAGTTTCTTTAAAGTAAATTTGTCTTGCAAAGGATGCTACAATATACTTAAACTAAACGTATATACTTTCTAATGACTAACACCTACTTCGTATAACCATAGTTTTATACTCCTCCTCAGTGGGACACATGACCGTGTCTCGCCAGTATATGTCCATACCCTGACCTCGATGTAGCTCCAGAATCTGCTCTGCAAAACATAAACCAATCATACAGTTAACCCAGGTGTCCATTACTAGGCTAGTATGTCACTGCTCGTTATGACAGGTCATACTGGTTTCAAACATCTTCAACCCACATTCAAACAAGCTGCATGCTTGACTTTTGAAGAATATTTTAAAATATATTTTTGTAGTAATTAGATTAAGCCTGTGAGTAAATTTATAGACTACAAACAAGAAATGTCACCAGTAAGTGACAAATACCTCCAAAGGTTATTTGACCTTTGACCTCCAAGTTTGACCTTGACCTGTGAGGTAAGGACCTGATTCTTGTGCGTGACACATCTTCTCATTGTGATTAACATCAGTGTGAAGTTTCAAGAAATTCACTGCAGTAATTTCTAAGTTATGGCTGAGACATGACTGTTTTGGACGGACAAACGAACAGGTGGATTAACAGACAATGCAAATACTATATGCCCTGTCTCTTCAGGGACATACAAATTGTAAAGGCTAAATGATGCTTGTGTGATGTTTCAATCATTGCTTTAATTGAATGTGAATGTCATGGCCAACTTGCATCAACACTTTATTATGAGGGAAATGTAGAAGCCAACACCCTGGATTGTATCTAATGTACAAATACTAGTATCTGTGAATACCTTAGTGGCCACTAATACAAAAGATACTTATCTTGGTGGCCATGGTAACTAATGTACTGTATACCTGTGAAGACCTTGGTTGCTATGGTCACTAATGTATTGCAGTTATGACCTTGGTTGCCATGGTAACTAATGTACTTATCCGTGAAGACCTTGGTGACCATGGTAACTATTGTACTGCATACTGTGATGACCTTGGTGGCAATGGTAACTAATGTACTGCATACATGTGAAGATCTTGGTGACCATGGTAACTAATGTGACGACCTTGGTGACCATAGTAAATAATGTACTACATACCTTTGAAGACCTTGGTGACCATGGTAACTAATGTACTGCATACCTGTGACGACCTTGGTGACCATGGTAACTAATGGACTGCATACCTGTGATGACCTTGGTGGCCATGGTAACTAATGTACATATCTGTGAAGACCTTCGTGACCATGGTAACTGTGATGACCTTGGCGACCATGGTGACTTATGTACAGCATACCTGTGAAGACCTTGGTGACCATGGTAACCTATGTACTATATGCCTGTGAAGACCTTGGTGACCAAGGTAACTGTGATGACCTTGTTGACCATGGTAACTGTGATTAACTTGGTGGTCATGGTAACTGTGATGACCTTGGTGACCATGGTAACTAATGTACTATATATATCTGTGAAGACCTTGGTGACCATGGTAACTGTGAAAACCTTGGTGACCATGGTAACTAATGTTATGCATACCTGTGAAGACCTTGGTGATCATGGGAACTGTGAATACCTTGGTAACCATGGTAACTAATGTACTGTATACCTGTGAAGACCTTGGTGACTATGGTAACTGTGATGACATTGGTGACCATGGTATGCATACCTGTGAAGACCTTGGTGGCCTCTGGGTGTTCTAAGGTAAGCACCTTCTGGAGTCCCAGGAAGTAAACATAGTTGGCAGAGTTGATGGTGTGAGGTATACCATATATATTATGGGCAACTGCAAGAGAGTAATGCATAGAGTTGGGTGTGGTAATGGTGTGAAATAATCAACATATATTGTGTAATACAGTAACACATGTCTTAAAATGTGTTTTGCTAACTTCAGCAAAAACAACAAGAAATAGGTGGAACCAATGGATGGTCCCCGAATAAATGCACTGTACACATGTGCAATACAATCAAATGAAAATGTAGGAGTTGAGCTGACAAGCTTTACATTTTAAAAACGTCAAAGTCCCATAACTCTGCCAAAAATTAATTTATTTGTGAGAATCAGAGATTTGTTTAAATCGTAACTGGCATCTTTAAAATATTAAAATTGTTTAAAGTTTTGAATACAAAACTTAATATATGCGATTAACCGGAGTATTCGAATAGCCGAAATTGAACATTTTGTACATGCAGTGATGCACGTTTCTACTTTCGTTTTACTGTTCTGTTAATACTTACATAGACACTCCATAAAAGCGAGTTAATTCTATGTAAGATGTTTGATAGGATTAATATTGTGCATATTTGATAGATTTTATGCAGTTTTATGCAGTATTTATGCGTAAGTATTTGTTTTCTTTCAAACTTTCAGAATCTACGTCATAATGCTATGGCTTGCTGTGTGAATTACACAGCCGTGATAATAACACAAAAGGTTTATTTTATTGTTTTATTGCAATACATGTAATTCTGATGAAAAATAAATGCTCGTATGGCTTTCCGTTTACTGGAGATGCACGACACCTGCTACTGCGAACACCCCAGCTTCTTCGATATCTCCGTCTGTGACATTTATCATCGAGAAGCTTGACAACTTTGTATTTTTCTTGTAAAGAGAGATCGTGTCTTTTCCGTTTGAGAGACATGATTGAATGGCACAGTTTGGCTGATTTTCAACTTAAACACCCTATAGGAGCTACTCAATGTCATATTCATCTCTACAGCCAGCGTAACAAACTTATTAAATCGTGTATGCTAATTGGTGAGCGATCGTCATGCCTTGTAATTTTTACGGAAGCCGCACAAACCAGTTGCTGACGTAATTAGCACCTTTTGCCATTCAGTTAGCACAATTTGCCTCGGGCTTATCTCGCTGACCGCGTCAATCAATCAGCAGTTGAAAAAATACAGGTATATTTGACTTTCAGTATGCAATTAGCCAGATTTTCGTTATGCAATTATCCGGAATTTGACAAAAACCTATGCGATTATACGGGGTTTTTTTTACATGCAAAAGAATACGAATGGTTTTGTGTTTCAAAACTTTAAGCAATTAACGGAAATATGCGATTAAACGGAATCGACTGTACTACATTATTATATATGTTATCCTTTAAGTAACTATACAGTGCAAAACTGCCAACCTGGTATCCCTCTGCGTAAATTTGAACTGTCTTCTATGTCATCTATTCTAAAATAGAAATAACTCTTACAAATATGTTATCATGACAATATGTACCGGTATATCAATTAGCTTTTATCGCTTTATTCATAAATTAATGAAAAATAAAACAAATGTATATTAAAGCACATACTTTAAATATGTACTAAACTAGAAGGGTGTTCCACGGAACACGTGTGTTGCCTGCTGTGTGCTTATATCAGCCAATTATGAGCTTGGTTGCAGGTTAAACTCTGCCAAAATGAAATAAAAAGTTATTAGACGTGTAACAATATTCCTTGAGGTAAGATGAAAATGAGTGTGAAGTTTTACGAGCATCTGTCAAATACTTTTTGTATTGCAGCTTAAATTAATGACAAAATGAAAATATATATCGAGGACTGAACGCTACACTATTGTACCTCGTTGTTTATTTATACACATTTACAATATTTTCACATTAACCTCACATTATACATGTCCAATATGAGAACTTACAACAGACTGGCATTGTGTAACATCTGTGTGGCCTCTCCTATAGCCACCAGCTGGGTCTCGGGTATTTTTAACCAATGGTTGAAGGCCTGTACAAAAATAAAACATAGTCAGTATAATAGCTGTGAGAAGCATAGCTCTTATGGTTTTATATTCTGTACGTAGTTTAGCTCTTATGGTTTATATTCTGTACCTACCGTAGTTTAGCTCTGTTTTATATTCCGTACCTACCATAGTTTAGCTCTTATGGTTTTAAAGTCTATACCTACCGTAGTTTAGCTCTGTTTTATATTCCGTACCTACCATAGTTTAGCTCTTATGGTTTTAAAGTCTATACCTACCGTAGTTTAGCTCTTATGGTTTTATATTCTGTACCTACCGTAGTTTAGCTCTTATGGTTTTATATTCTATACCTAAATTAGTTTAGCTCTAATGGTTTTATATTCGGTACCTACCGTAGTTTAGCTCTAATGGTTTTATATTCTGTACCTACCATAGTTTAGCTCTAATGGTTTTATATTCGGTACCTACCATAGTTTAGCTCTAATGGTTTTATATTCTGTACCTACCGTAGTTTAGCTCTAATGGTTTTATATTCGGTACCTACCATAGTTTAGCTCTAATGGTTTTATATTCTGTACCTACCGTAGTTTAGCTCTAATGGTTTATATTCTGTACCTACCGTAGTTTAGCATTAATGGTTTATATTCTGTACCTACCATAGTTTAGCTCTAATGGTTTTATATTCGGTACCTACCATAGTTTAGCTCTAATGGTTTTATATTCGGTACCTATCGTAGTTTAGCTCTAATGGTTTTATATTCTGTACCTACCGTAGTTTAGCTCTAATGGTTTTATATTTGGTACCTACCATATGTAGTAGGAACAGAATATAAGACCATTAAAGTTATGATTCTCACAGCTATCAGAATAAGTGATACAATGATTGTAATATAAATCTAGAATTAGGAAATGATCAATCAGACCAGGATAATACTGCCTGTATAAAAGCTAGGTGTTCATATTTTAGTATTTACTGAAACAGTCAATGATACATCAATATTGTAAAATTTAAAAAGAACTCTGCTAAGCTGGTGTTCTATAAATGTATTTTGATGAAATGAAAATCTTGATTGCTTGATGTCGTAGTATGGTAGTTTGTCTGTTCAAATATTGACTCACAGCTGCCAGTTTGCTCCTGATCTTCTTTCCTGGAATCTGGCAGATGTACAGGTATGGGTCCAACAGGATCTAAAAAGATGAGATATATAGAATGATGAGATATATAGAATTGAATCAGGTTTTATGGTGCACCAACACATGAAAGGTTATATGGCGTCTAACAGGAATGAACCTGCCAGACTCATCCTCCATCAAGATAAAATATGGAGAATGGGTCTAGAAAAGTCTTACCTGCAGAACTGCAAATTCTATAGTAGACACTCCATTTATGATGGAGCCATATTTCCATATGCGGTGTCATGATAAAGACCTTGAATGAGCTTGATAAAAAATGACAAAATGAATATGAATGGGGGGTGGGGTCCTACCCCTCTGCATGTGACAGTGTGTTTGTGAGATTGCAGTGGTTGTATTCTACCCCGACAACTACACGGGGTATGAGATATAAAGAAGGCTGTAATTCAAATTACTCACAGAATACCTACTATTAGCAAACTCAATGTTTTAGATACATTCTAGCACTATGGGCCAGAAGTTCTCCTTATGATGGATTAGATAAGAAATACGTTACACATACTTATTATATAGAATATTCTATTCCATCTAAGGAGAGCCTGTGCTAGTGCCAATCTCATTCAAATCAGATAGCGGCGCTTATCAACGCATAATAGAACGTCAGGCGCTGATTTTGATGAAACTGCACTCGAGTGCCTTAAGACATATATGTACAATAACACTGAATTACTTTTTGATAATAAGAATTGAATCGTTGTCTGAAGGCTCACTGTTTAGGCTATTTTCGAGTCGACCCAGAGAGGGGGCAAATAAACATAGGAATCCGGAAACCTTGCCCTTCTCCTAATTTCAAACAGATTCTTTTAGTTCTTTAATGTACTCTGAGCCTAGACTGGGGATAGACTCCGATACACGGAATCACCCTGTTAACGTCCCCAACCGACAGACAAGGCTAAGGGAAGCCGTAGGACACAATGACATCATAGTTACTTTTTGGCGCCAGTGAATGTCTTCCTCGAAAAATAATTGGTTTATTAGTTTCTAAAATAACAGAAGTGAGAATAATGACCGTCAAAATGGTTAGAAATAATAATTTAATGATTGATAAGATCAAGGTTCTTTCAGAACTGTAGTCATCAGCATATGATAGTTTTATATCGCTCACCTGAGAACTGGCCCATTATCAAACTTCTCCAAAATCTTATTGTCATATACAATCTGTGCAAGTTTGGTTAAGATTGCTCAAGAAACGTAGTCAAGAAACGTAGCCTATGTCATTCTAACAGGATGAAACAAGAGGCCCATGAGGGCCTGTATCACTCTACCTGTATCACTCTACCTGTATCACTATACCTGTATCACTCTACCTGCTAAAGAGGCCATAACAGATTTAGTATTCTGGCTCTTGTAGTTTTAGAAAAGAAGTTTTTTAAATTGTTTCCCTGTATAATTTTATGTAAAACATGTGACCACTGGGGCAGGGCAAAAGTTGACCCCAGGGTCACCATTTGAACAAACTTGGTAGAGGACCATAAGTTTATAGTACACTGTATGTAGAATATTAAACCTTTGGCTCTTGTTGTTTCAAAGAAGAAGGTTTTCTAAGCTTTTCCCCATCTATCTCTATGTAAAACATGTGACCTCTGGGAAATAAAAAATCATTTCTGTGGAATTATTTTGAAATCGGACCAGTGGTTTCAGATAGAAAGATTTTTAAAGTTTTCTGATATAGTTATATAGGGAAACTGTATTTGGACAGATCAACCCGGTTTGAACAATCTTAATTAATCATTAATTAATTACTGCTAATAATTAATTATTTTAAAATCCACCAAGCAGTTTCAGTGGAGCGTCCATGTTTTTTGACAAATCAACCCAGCTTGAACAGTCTTGATAGAGGCCCAACCAAACATTAATTCCGTGAAATTGTATTGAAATTCATCAAGCGGTTTCAGACAGGAAGATTTTTTAAGATTTCCATATATAAATATAGCAAAAATAAGCTCTGCCCCCTGGCGGACATGTTTTTTGACGAATCAACTAGGCTTGAACAATCTTGATAGAGGCCCACCCAAACATCATTTTTGTGAAAATAATTTGAAATCCATCAAGCGGTTTCAGATGAGGATTTTTTAAGATTTCCAAATAGAAATAAAGCAAAAATAAGTCCCACCCTCTGGCGGCCATGTTTTTGACGAATCAACCCGGCTTTAGAGAAGATTTTTGAAGTTTTCCAGCTTTTTTCCTTAGTTTTATGCTACATGTAACCTTATTATAACATTATTCCAAATTATTAGGAATGAATAGACAAACGACAAGATAATGTGCACTAACTAGATGTTTAATCCACGAGTGACCATTAAAAAGTGCATTTTAGAGAGGCTGCTGCTTGTATATTTATAGTGGTCAAAATCCCTTGTAATTATTACTATTCCTTATCTGGAATTAGTCTGAATGGGGTAACCATGTAGGTACAAGGTAACCATGTATGTACAAGGTAACCATGTAGGTACAAGGTAACCATGTACGTACAAACATGGTAGGTAAATTTCCCTTTTGAAAACCCATTCGTATTGAAAACAAACATTGCGGAATTCTGAACATTTAGCCGAACAAGTTGTGTGTACCTACATCATGACATGTGGTTGTTAAAACCTATCACAGGCCTATTCCGGGGTAAGTCCATTTCAGTATATTTAGACATAAGGGAAGTAAGTTATAGTGATGTACCGATTAATCGATTGCAACCGATCGTTGGTTTCTTAGTCATCCGATTACGATGATCGATTATGAAAGCCTATAATCGATCATCTGTAAAATTTAAAAATGCACTTTAATTAATGTTAAAATTAGAAATAAACCTGATTATCCAGGAGACAACAGTTACGAATTACACTTGTGAAAATGGGCATATTATATATACAAATAAACATATTTGTATCAATTAGAATTAATTTTGCTGATTAACATGAAATAACAATGGCATAAGAAACAAGACAGGAAAAAATACATACTTAATCAGAAATATTTCTAAGTTCAAGGCCTGAAACACAGATTAACATGCACATGTTATACTTATATTGACTAACCGATTATATTTACTTATAACCGATGATTGATTGTTTACATCCAACCGATTGTAACCGATGATCGGTTGTAAATTTCAACCGATTGCCCATCACTAGAACTAAACATGTTGTATAAATCAATAGTGAGAGTCTTGCATGTATAATGTGACTAGTCATTACATTCTGATATTGGACTAGATGAATCAGATGTTCCAATTTCCACTGCCTGCACACAAAAAACATTAAGTAGACCTGAATGAAAACCAATATTATAAACTGTATACCTTTTCTGTTGGATCTATGGCAACATCTGAGTGTGACATACCAGCTGATATGAATTTAATCTCAATATAAATCAAGTGATGATATGACAGTTCTGAAAATACAATAAAATATTTTCATTAACTTTTAACCCACTTGATTTTTTCTTTTGCAAATTATTTATTCTTTCTTGCACACATTTATTTTTTATTCTTGATTTCTTTCTTATTTGGAGTTGGAATGAACACGAGGTTACCATACTTCCAACTCGATCTAGAGGTCCTGGGTTCGATTTCCTGTTGTGGGGTCACATGCAGGGTTATTCAAATGCACTTCCTCAATACCATATTCCGGCAAAATTGAAATGAATGTTGTTTAACGGCTCATCAACACAGTATAGGTTATTTAGAGCCGCCCCAGAGAGAGGGGAAGGATACATAGGAATCCGGGAACCTGCCCTACTCTTATTATCGAATAGATTCCTATGGTTCTTTAACGTGCTCCGAGGATAGACCGATACACAGGACCGCCCGGTTTACGTACCCATCCGACGGACGAGGCTAAGGTAAAGTGTCTTGCCCAAGAACACACCGACGGAACTCAGTGGCACCAGTGGCCTCCGGTTACAAATCCGCCGTGCTACCGACTGCGCCACGCCAGCCCCATATTCGGGCAAGGCACTGTGAAAGTATGTCATCATTCAGAGTGGGTGTAAAGCTGCTCTCCTTAAAGTTCGGTGTTTATCAGTGATACAAAAAGCCTGTAAACCCTTCCTTGAAAACGAGGCTGCCGTGATAATCAGAACTGAATGAGTGCAATATTAGTAGAAAAAAAAAAAGAGAAATAAAAACTCATTTCTGTGCAGAATTATTTAATAAAAAACCTATTTTAATTTAAACTAGAACTATCACTGAAGGTAATGAATGCCTCCGCTTTTTATCAGTTGTTATGTGTATATGAAGTTTGGGAATAACCTATTCAAAAGTGTTTGAAGAATGCAAGTAATAACAAGACAAAGCTGCTGGAAAACATGTTGGACAATTCTGAACAAAATATTAATATTTCAGAGGTCAAGCTAGGAGAGGAGAGCACAGCGAAGAGGAAAATGTGAGTGGATAAAATTCACAATTATTTTAATAAAACTGGATGAATGGTTTACATGTGTTGTCACTTTTTATTTAAATATATCTCTAGACCTATATAATTGCTAAATGCTACGGTAAGGATCTGATGCGAGGCCCTTAACATCCAGAAACGATAGGCTAACACTGCCTGTCCAAGTATAGGGATGTGATAGTGCGGAGTTTGTGGGGATGGGGAACATCTGGTTCGCCCTTGTTACTTGTGGGTGAATTGAATGTTGTTTAATGGCTCATCGACACATTACAGGTTATTTGGAGCCGTGCCAAGAGAGGAGACCACACATAGGAATCTGGAACCTGTCATACTATTACTATAACGAATAATTATTATTATAACGAATAGATTCCTGTGTAGACAGTTCTTTAAGGTGTTTGGAGGATAGACTCGGATACACAAACCCTCCTAGTTAATTTTTCCATCCGACGGACGACGCTTATGAAAAGTATCTTGCTGTAGAACACAAAGACGAAACTCAGTGGTGATAGCGAGGCTTGACCCCGGTTTCACTGGATATCAAGTACAGCCGTTATCCAAACGGCCACTTTATAAAGTATGAAGCGGTATTTAAAATATTCCTGTCAAACATTTTAATGAAACTGAGACCAGATGCTCGTTTGCGCTCGCAATCATCTTGTGTGTGTTTGGATGTTGCCGACTACAAATATACGTAAACAATAAAGCATTTTGTGAGAGACACACATCTTGTTAAATTGTTGTTATACACCTCGTTGTGCTCGGCATTATTTTGGCGTTTACAACACCATTTTGCCATGTTAACCACACTATTTGTCATGTTATAAAATATTTGTTTGTTTGTTTGTATTGATTTTTACGTCATTTTCAACGCAAGTAAGGTTATAGTTTATAACGGTCGTTTTTTGTGGTGGAGGGAGACCAGACCACCCACTTTTCCTAGGTAGAACCAGTACTGTACACCTCCTGCCATCTGTAAGAATAAACACTGCTTCACTTACGAATTTGTAAGGGATTTGGGACTTCGCTTCGTGATGCTTATGGCAGTATGTGATTATTTTAATGTTCGGGGCCTTGCTTTGTGCGAAGCTTACAATGCGAAAGTGCTTTGCTAGTTTATTAGTTTTTGCTATTCATGTTTAATTTGTACTACTGGACACATTTTACCACTGAATATTTGTCCAGCAATTATCCTCAGTATGAAATAAATCAGAGACACAATCATATTCGTTATAGATCTCTAGATAAATTAACATGAAAGAATGCACTTGTTTTACAATCACTCACGGATAAGGCATTCTATTATGAAAGGCCTTGAAATCAATTCTGTTCGTCTGCTAGACAGTAGAGTTGTCAACAGAAGAGGTCTGATATTATGATCTTTCACTGCTCGTGCTACACTTCATAAAGACAATTGTTAGCTGTAAAACAAATTTCACCTATGTTTGTGTCTTTAATGGTCTTCTCTTCGCGAAGCCCAAACAAATCAAAGGAGCTTCGCTCGCTGTTTTGTTATGTACAGTCTATTATATTCTGTAACATGCAGTTCTCTTTAAAAATGCCAACTAAGGTCAACCATGGAATTGAAGAAAGGGGCAACTCATCATCATTGCTGTGGGCTTCGTTTCGCAAAGCTTACCAAAATATGATAACTTTATTTAATATTTGGGGCTTCGCTTCGCACGAAGCTCACTACGGTGGATTGTTCCCCAGATTTTTTTTATCTTAAAATACATCTGATGAGACGTATATTTTAAGGTAAAGATAAACTTGTACAATGTCACAGATGCATCTGAAAATACCCTCATCCCTACTCCATTGCCAGACCGTATCATGCATTTCCTTTACTTGCTTTACTGGTTCCTGATGTTTTTGTTGAGTTGATTTGGGTTCACAAGAAAAAAAAACATCAAAAAATTAAATAGTTTTATGATGTAAAAAAACAACACCTACTGATAGTGATCTTAAAGCTAATGAAAAACGTTGATTTGCCAAAAATTATACATTTTTTCTTTTCAAAATGCAGATATGTATCTTTTTACTGTATTTGATAATATTTTTCATTATTTCTGAAAATGTTTATGTGTGGTCCATTTTTATATTCATATTATAAATGACAGAGATTACAATTTTGTCAGTTAATTGTCAAGGTCTTGGTTCAGCAGAAAAAAGAGTTGATGTATTCAATTATCTTAAATCAAAAAAAATGTCACGTAACTATATTGCCTTCAGGACATCCATTCAACTGAAAAGTTGATTCGCAACCAGTTAGGAAATGAATGCGTATTTAGTTCAGGCATCTCAAACTTTCGAGGGGTTGCCATATTATTCAGCAAAAACATAGAATATAAAATACATACCGGTAGGTAGTCATATTCCAGATAATGAGGGAAATTTTCTGATTATAGACTTAACTGTAGATAACAACAGATTTACACGTATAATGCTCTATGGGCCAAACAATGATTCGCTCACTTTTTTGATAATATTCTAGGTAAAACTGAGCAATTTAATAATAATACTTGGATCATATGTGGCGATTTTAATTTAGAGTTAGACAAAAAGCATTATAAACATGTTAACAATAAAAATGCTAGAGAAAGATTATCAGAAATTATTGTTCAGAATAATCTTATAGATCCTTTTCGAGAATTACACCCTGATTTAAGAAGATATACATGGAGACGCAAAAGACCTCTACAGCAAGACTTGATTTTTTTCTTTCGTCCGAAACACTTTTTCCGTCAGCGTAAATAAATGCACAAGTGAATCTAGCTATCGCTCTGATCACTCGATGACAAGTTTGAATATAAATTTTACGCGTAAACCATTGTGGAAACATAATAACTCTTTTCAGTGATACTGAATACTTAAACATAATGAATTCAAAAATAGAAGACGTTACAAAACAATATGCATTCCCCATTTACAACAACGATAACATAAATAACATACCAAATAATGAAATACAATTTGTGATTGATGATCAATTCTTTTTAGAAACATTGCTAATGGAATTAAGGGGTAAATCTATATCATATTCAAGCTACAAAAAGAGAATAAAAGAAAATCAATTAATAAAACTCATTGAATTTCTAGAACACGATCTATCATCCGACAAAATCCACTCTATGAAAATACTTAAACAAGAACTACAAAACCTAAGAAAATATCAAATGCAAGGGTATTTGATACGATCACGAGCAAAAATAGTAGAAGATGGTGAAAAACCTTTGAAGTTTTTTGTAACTTAGGAAAACATAATTTTGGGTTTAAACTAATTCCAAAAATAGAAAAACAAAATGGAGACATAATAACAGATCAATTTGAAATAAGAATTTTTATAAAGATTTATACCAATAAAGATGAGTTACTAGAAGACATAGACTTAGAAAATGAGCTGTCCAGATTAAACATACCAACACTTACTACAACTGAGTCCAACTCAATAGAAGGTCTCTTAACATACGAAGAATTAGCCACAACGCTGAGCAATGTCTAATAATCGAAGTCCAGGGAGCAATGGTTTTGGGACCGATTTCTTTAAAACATTTTGGAAGCAGATTGGTCATTTTATAGTCCGGTCGCTTAATTAAGGGTTCAATATAGGGGAATTATCTATAACCCAAAAAGAGGGTATAATTACTGTTATACCAAAAGAAAATAAATCCAGACTGAACATTAAAATTAGAGACCAATTTCACTTCTTAAATGTGTAATACTATACAAAATTGCCTTGGGTGCCATAGCCAATAGATTTAAATCTATACTTGACAAATTAATTCATACGGACCAATATTAAGGGAATTAATGCTAATGGTACAGAAGTCGAATTAATGCTAATGGTACAGAAGTCAAACTGTCACAATACGCAGATGATGCATCTATGGTTCTAGACAGATGCCCATCTTCACTTAGAGAAAGTTTATCAGAATTATCGAAATATGCAAACTACCCAGGTTTAAATGTAAATTTTGATAAAACACAAGAAATATGGATAGGCAGAAAAAAATATAGCCAAGACACAATTAAAACTAAGTGGTTTTAACTTAAGGGGAAACACAATTTAAAGGGACACACGGCAATCTTGATTTTTTAAAAACTCACGGCGTCCCTTAACTTGTATTTGTTCAATCATTAATATTAATTGCTAGAATAGTCAAAGCAAATTAT
The DNA here is from genome assembly GCA_037043455.1 of Cyrtodaria siliqua. NCBI lineage: Eukaryota > Metazoa > Mollusca > Bivalvia > Adapedonta > Hiatellidae > Cyrtodaria > Cyrtodaria siliqua. The sequence goes on along the minus strand of JAWPHD010003337.1, from coordinate 193,861 downwards.
TTTTGCATATTACTAACTTTTTATAATATTGCACCAGTAATATATTTAAAAATTTGGTAAAATACTGAAGAAAGTTGAAATCTCAATTTTTTTTTATTTAATTATAGGCAAGCAGTTTTAAAGTCATAATGACTCGGGGATAACTAAATCGAGGAGCAAATTTTAATGTTTGAATAAAACTCAAGATTGCCATGTGTCCCTTTAAATTATTAAGTATAAATTTCAATGTTGATCGAGATAAAATGTCGACATAAATTATAACGAGAAAATAACGAAGATTCCAAATTTAATCAAAATATGGAAGAGAAGATATTTAACTCCATTAGGGAAAATAACAGTTATCAAATCACTACTCGTACCAATATTAAACCATCTTTTTATATCTCTTCCAAATCCTACAGAATCCATTATAGAAAATGCATACTGTACGAATTTCTTTGAGAAGGTCCAGAAAAAATAAAAAACACAGTTACATGTATAAAACACAGTTACATGTATAGTAAAGCAATATTCAGAGGGAGGTCTCAACATGATAAACTTAAAGGCTTTTATCTTCAGTCCAAAATCCACATGGATAAGAAGATTAATTGTGAGTGAAGGTAAATGGAAACATGCAGTTGAAAGTATCATTTCTATTAAGAAATTAGCAGTTTTAGGCAAATGCTATTGTGAAACAGTAATGCAGAAAACTAACAATAAATTTTGGATTGATGCTTTTGCCGCAGTCATTAATAGTTCTGTAGATACGTTTTTATTAAGTCCTATTTTTTACAATAACAGTATTTTAATTGACAGTAAACCAGTATATTACAAAAAATAGTTTGATAAAAATATTTACCTTATAAATGACCAATTTAAAGATAATGGAGAACTATTTACCATTAGTGAATTCGAAGATATGTATGATTTAAAAAACAAATTTCTTACAACACAGTGGCTAATATCAGTTATTAAATCCTTTCACAATAAGATAATGAAAACACAATTTCACGCAAAATGCCACTTTCAAATATACCTTTAAACATCGCCCATTTATCCAAAACAGAAAAGGTTGCAAAACATTTTACAATATTCTAAATAAAAACAGCTATAAACCAACTTCAAAGTTAAAAAGGGAACTTAGTTATGACATAGAGGAAGAAACATGGACAGATATATATGCTTCACCATTCAAAAGTACCATGAGCACAGCGTTGTAATGGTTTCAGATTAGAATAAATCACAGATTACTTCCAACTAATCTTTACTTACACAAAATAAAAATAAAAAGATACTCCCTTATGTTATTCTTGTAACGAAGAAGAGACCATTACTCACATGCTATGGACCTGTCCCACAACACAAACTTTTCTTCAACAACTACAAAGAATATTTGTATCAAAACAAATAATACTGCCATTTACAGAAGAACTTTTTATATTCAACATTGGAAAATGCTTAACAAAGATTGAATTGCAAATTTTGCTAGAAATCAAATATTATGTTTTTTGCTCAAAACGACAAAATGTATACCATTATCCATACAGGCACTTAAAAACATACCTAAATGCTCTCATAACACATATAAACATATTGCAATAAAAAACAAAAATGTGGAACAATTTAATAAAGATTGGGAGTACCAAAACAAACATTTAACTAGGTACATAATCTTATCAAATTAGTGGAGTGCGTGGTACAGTGGTAGAGCGCCGAACTCCAGATCGATAGGTCGTGGGTTCGAACCTCGCCGCAAACACTTTATTTATCCTTGAGCAAGATAATTAATCCACATTGCTTAGTACTGGTTCTACCCACGAAGCCATCGAGAGTGATTAATCTAAGTTGCAATAACTTGTTTCGCAATCGATGTAAAATAAATATGTTTAAACTAACTAAACTATCAAATTAAAACACTGATATATAAAACATATTTTATTGCCATTTTGTTATGTACAGTCTATTATATTCTGTAACATGCAGTTCTCTGTAAAAATGCCAACTAAGGTCAACCATGGAATTGAAGAAAGGGGCAACTCATCATCTTGGCTGTGGGCTTCGTTTCACAAAGCTTACCAAAATATGATTACTTTATTTAATATTTGGGGCCTCGCTTCGCACGAAGCTCACAACGGTGGATTGTTCCCCCGATTGTTTTTATCTTAGAATACATCTGATGAGACGTATATTTTAAGGTAAAGATAAACTTGTACAATGTCACAGATGCATCTGAAAATACCCTCAACCCTACTCCCTCGCCAGACCGTATCATGCATTTGCTTTTACTTGCTTTACTGGTTCCTGATGTTTTTGTTGAGTTGATTTGGGTTCACAAGAAAAAAAAACTTCAACAAATTAAATAGTTTTATGATGTAAAAAAACAAACACCTACCGATAGTGATCTTAAAGCTAATGAAAAACGTTGATTTGCCAAAAATTATACATTTTTTCTTTTCAAAATGCAGATATGTATCTTTTTACTGTATTTGATAATATTTTTCATTATTTCTGAAAACGTTGATGTGTGGTCCATTTTTATATTCATATTATAAATGACAGAGATTACAATTTTGTCAGTTAATTGTCAAGGTCTTGGTTCAGCAGAAAAAAGAGTTGATGTATTCAATTATCTTAAATCAAAAAAATGTCACGTAACTATATTGCCTTCAGGACATCCATTCAACTGAAAAGTTGATTCGCAACCAGTGTGGAAATGAATGCGTATTTAGTTCAGGCACCTCAAACTCTCGAGGGGTTGCCATATTATTCAGGAAAAACATAGAATATAAGATACATACCGATAGGTAGTAATATTCCAGATAATGAGGGAAATTTTCTGATTATGGACTTAACTGTAGATAACAACAGATTTACACGTATAATGCTCTATGGGCCAAACAATGATTCGCTCACTTTTTTGATAATATTCTAGGTAAAACTGAGCAATTTAATAAAAATAATACTTGTGGCTATTTTTATTTAGTGTGAGACAAAAAGCTTGATTACTATCATTATAAACATGTTAACAATAAAAATGCTTTTGGTATAACAGTAATTATACCCTCTTTTTGGGTTATAGATAATTCCTCTATATTGAACCCATAATTAAGAGACCAGACTATAAACTTAAAGGCTTTTATCTTCAGTCTAAAATCCACATGGATAAGAAGATTAATTGTGAGTGAAGGTAAATGGAAACATGCAGTTGAAAGTTTCATTGATATTAAGAAATTAGCAGTTTTAGGCAAATGCTATTGTGAAACAATAATGCAGAAAACTAATAATAAATTTTGGATTGATGCTTTTGCCGCAGTCATTAACAGTTCTGTAGATACGTTTTTATTAAGTCCTATTTTTTACAATAACAGTATTTTAATTCATAGTAAGCCAGTATACATGTATTACAAAAAATAGCTTGATAAAAATATTTACCTTATAAATGACCTATTTAAAGATAATGGAGAACTATAGTATACCATTAGTGAATTCGAAGATATGTATGATTTAAAAAACAAATTTCTTACAACACAGTGGCTAATATCAGTTATTAAATACTTTCACAAGAAGATAATGAAAACAACAGTTTCACGCAAAATGCCACTTTCAAATATACCTTCAAACATCGCCCATTTATCCAAAACAGAAAAGGTTGCAAAACATTTTACAATATTCTAAATAAAAACAGCTATAAACCAACTTCAAAGTTAAAAAGGGAACTTAGTTATGACATAGAGGAAGAAACATGGACAGATATATATGCTTCACCATTCAAAAGTACCATGAGCACAACTTTGTAATGGTTTCAAATTAGAATAAATCACAGATTACTTCCAACTAATCTTTACTTACACAAAATAAAAATAAAAAGATACTCCCTTATGTTATTCTTGTAACGAAGAAGAGACCATTACTCACATGCTATGGACCTGTCCCACAACACAAACTTTTCTTCAACAACTACAAAGAATACTTGTATCAAAACAAATAATACTGCCATTTACAGAAGAACTTTTTATATTCAACATTGGAAAATGCTTAAAGAGAATGTAGCGCCACAGCCAAGCAAGCTCTATTATTGAGAGTTCTGAAAAACTTGGAAAAAGGTGAAAGAATTATCAAAATCGGATGATAAACAAAAAAGATATGACCATTTAAAGGTAGTTCTAAAATGAATATGGGAGCCGCCATTTTTAGAACTATGACGTCATAGTTTCATATTACCATATATGGAATATTGATAAATGTCATTTAAAACGAAGGAAATCACTGCAAATGAATGGGGTTTTTTACTGGTCATATATATCATTATTGCCATTAAGTATTACATACTTTTCATACAGTTGCTGTCATTTTTCCCCTATAAATCAGTAAATTTTCATATTTATAAATATTCCATATATGGTCATTTAGAACCGTGATGTCATAGCTCTCAAAATGGCCGCTTCCATATCCGTTTCAACAAAAACTTCAAATGATCATATCTTCTTTGTTTATCATCCGATTTTGATAATTCTTCCACCCTTATTAAGAATTTCAGAACTCTCAATAATAAAGAAAGATGGTTTGGCTGTGTTGCTACATTCCCTTTAACAAAGATTGAACTGCAAATTTTGCTAGAAATCAAATATTATGTTTTTTGCTCAAAACGACAAAATATACCCTTTATATCCATACAGGCACTTAAAAACATACTCAAATGCTCTCATAACACATATAAACATATTGCAATAAAAAACAAAAATGTGGAACAATTTAATAAAGATTTGGAGATGCCAAAACAAACATTTAACTGGGTACATAATCTTATCAAATTAAAACACTGATTTAAACATATTTTATTGCCATATAATATGCAAACGGGTTGGGCCACTGGTTCTAACAACATTAGTTACGGCCCTTCCCAATTATTAAAATACTCATCTCCACTGAACCAAGAACTGGCTTTTTTTCTTTTTGTAAATCAATTACACCATAAAATTCAAGACATGGACCACACAGGTAGTTTAAAAAAAAAAAAAAAAAAAATATTATTACATTTCACTTCACTTTTTTTCTTTGGACTAAAAATAATTGCAAATCTCATTATTTTATTTTAAAGCAAACATACAATAATTTTCAAATGTTCTATAATATGCTTGTATATATTTTGAAAGGTGTGGCAGGGGATGGTCCTCCCCGACCCTTGTCTCACCATGTGACGGGGAGAATAAATGGGTCATCTTAAGACGGCTAAAAAACAACAAAAAAAAAAAAGAAAGAAAAAAAAGAAGAAAGAAACACACTTTTACTTGCAAACAGTGCAAAGCAATATGCGCATTTTTACGCAAATGACGTCATGTTTACAATGTAGCATGACGTCATGTATAACGTCAGTTGATGATGCACTAGTTACACTTCTTGATGTCACATGCTGCTTCTCACAGGTTAAAAGTACGAAATTAACATTTAAGTAACTTGAAAATATGCTTATTGATGGAAGTAAAAGGTCCAGAATCCACGTACCATAGGGCGTACTGAAACAGTCTGAAGCAGGCCTACAAGGTAAACTCCAGACATGAAGAACGCGGTGACTATCAAAATGGCCAACACAGTGTCGTACAGATGAATATTTTGGAACTTCGCTGCGAGAAGCTTAGGGGTAATATAAATGTGTTTTTTCTGAATTTCGGGGGTTCGCGCTTTGCGCGAAGCTCAGTGGTTAGTTTGTCGAGCTTTGTGCATCTGTATTGTTTTCACGACTTTAATGAAAGTTTACTTTGCGCGAAGCTCAGTGGCTCGTTTGTCGAGCTTTATGCATCTGTATTGTTTTCACGACTTTCGTGAAAGTTTAATTTGAGGATTTTTTTTACTTTTTGCGATAATCGCCGCCATTACAGAAAAAGCGATTACTAGTGGACAACTTCGACAAGAATGGTCTAAAAATGTGTTAAAAACTTTGTGAAAGCGGGTGTATAATTACATTCGACTTTTAGTTATACTGCAATCCTTCATTTATGAATGTGAAGTTCAATATTATATACATAAAATCACACGTTTTTTTACTAGCATGGTGTTCTATGGTATCACGGTACTTAAATGACAAAAAAAAAAAAACTTTAACAATATCTAAAGAAAAAGGAAACTCAAATGCTTTCTGTGACTCTTTTACTAAATTGTTATGATATAAAATGTAATAAATTTCACGTAAACATGTCAGAATTAGATTTGAAAAGAAGGGTACTGTCATTGAGCTTATTATTTTAAAAGTTTGATGGTATCAAGATATGCACATGTTGTGTATCCTGTAACTGTATCAGGTTATAATAGCATAATGAGTCTCCATTGCCCTTCCATAGTAAAGTTAGAATGTTGACAACATGTTAAAAACTCAGACTTGGTTAGAATTCTGGGAAACATACTTTATCATGCAAATAAACATGTCTGCTGTTAAACATCAACAAGGAAATAGGGGGTTTAATACCTTCTAAGAAACATTTCTTCAGTTGTATACTAACACTGGGTCAAAAGTCAAAGCTATTTTTACCCCTTGCAATTTCGTACCCTGTCTACTTTTACTTCTGAAATTTATATCAAAAACTGTCAAAAACATGATGAGCTCCCTTTTCAAAATCAACAACATGTCCAGAATACAGTTACAGCCAAAAATGAACAGGAAATTGCACTAAAAAAAGGTTTTAAAGAAGAAAAAAAATAGCACTCTTTATTACAGAACTACTTTCGACTGCACCAGGCAAGCACATCCGGCTGATTTAGTGGAATTAAACCTATCAGGGTCACCTCTGGCTTATTCTTTTTCTTTGCGCCAACAATTGCGCAAACTGAGATAAGCTCCAGTGGCAATATACATTCATATACTATATAGAGAGAATATAATACACATAATAGTTAGATATTAATAATAATTAATGAGACAAATTGAATGGAATAAATCAATTAATAGTATCTTTCATTGTAAAAAGATTGCAACTTTTAGTAAACACTGTTGCATTGCTTTCCTTCACTACATTATCCATGGGAAATAATTCCTGAAAGTAACGCAGATGGGCATGTGCCAGTCTATCTCAAATGACCTCATTGTTTAGAGGGGTAGTGAAAGTTTTCTGTCTTAATTATTTTAAGTCAATTTAGAAGCATATCATCATGATCATAGATCAGTGAATGTGAACAAGCACAGGCCAGGGCCCAGTTTTATGAAACAAATTACAACAATTTTGATCGTAAGTGAATTTCTTAAATTCTTTACTTTGATTTACAATTCATAAATGAATGCGCTTTCATTTAATTTTCTTGTACTTTAATATTTCTGCACATAATGCACACATAAGTGTCTACATTGAATGCTTAGGTGCAAAAATGTGAACAGTTTTAAAAATTTGAGACTTAGCGTAAGATGTTTAATAAAACGGGGCCCAGATATAAATGTCATCCAATCAAATTCTTCATAAAATTATATTGAACTTTTCAAAACATGTCAGTCAAAGCCATTAGAATACCAGTAATGCATATTAATGACTTCATGCCCTGAAGCCAAGCACATGTCACACTAATATCAATGGTGGGCATAGACAAGTGTTAATTGGTTTATTGCTCATTTTGTTCTTTGCACATTTTGTGTCAATGGTAATAGTTCTAAGGATGTGTATTATTGAAAGGCCCCATTGTTTAATTTTTGGTGTTAAGAAAATATACATATAGATAAATATTTGTTTGGCTCAAGTCATTTTCACCAAATGCTCAAAGTTAGAGCCATTTTGATAATTCCTTCTCATTTGGCTCCATTGGCGATGCCCAGAGCTGGCCCTGTGTATAAGATTCAATGAGTGACCATTTCTAGAAACAATAATGTACAACAGACCAGGGAGTAAGTATACGGGGAGGAGAAATGGATCGTTTTGCCGTTTTATGTTGTCGCGCGTGTGTTCCACTAGTGCGTGAAAATGACTACTTCCTGTTGTTTCGCGCTCGTGTGAAAAAACGCAAATTCTTATAAATTATTACACTTACAAACTCAATAAATGTGCGAAATGTAAACATAAGTATTATTTATTCACACTGTGTCCTCTGATACAGAGCGTGTATGTTTTTGCATGTATAAAAGCATATTTTACCAGTTGGTTCCGTGTAACAAAGATGGCGCCACTCTACGCCAAATAAAAATGGTGACAGTGTATAGCTATTGCAAACGAGATACGAGACTACGGGTTATTTAGGCATTAATAATAACAAAAAGTGAATAGTAGACATATTTATCTTTGTCAAGAAGGTAATTTCAAGGTGGTGATTATAAGACAAAGCCTAAAAAGAGGTGATGAAAATGTGCCTTTTGAGATATCAGCTGAAATTTTTAATTTTTCAAATTAAAAATTGTGTCGAGCTATTGCAAATGAGATACGAAGTATGGGTTATATTAGGCATTAATAATAACAAAAAGTGAATAGTAGACATATTTATCTTTGTCAAGAAGGTAATTTCGGGATGTTGATTATAAAGAAAGCCGTAAAAAAGAGGCTGTAAAAACTGCCTAATTTGAGATGTTGGCTGAAATTTTAACTTTTCACATGTAACGCGCTTACAATCGATTTACCTGTATCGATAAAATAGTAAATGGCGGCGTTCTAGCGCAACAACATAAATCGATAAACTAGAGCGTTTATGAACCCGTTTCTCCTCCTTCTATACTTACTCCCTGAACAGACACATCAGACTAAAAATCAATGAATTTTATAACCTTCAAGGTAATGGAAACTGCATTGTTATGGAGACTAGGCTAAGGGGTGATGAATTTTAAAGATCATAAGGAAATTGTGAACAAGTTTGCATTATTTTGAAATATCCTTTTATTTATGATAAGTATACATTTTTTTCCAATTATTTTATTATTTGTACCTCAAGTCATCACATCTATAAAATAATTATCATATTTTAGCAGAGATGCATACCTAATCCAAGCCTTCTCTGACCTTACCAGCCCTTTTTATGATTTTTGATATTTCATCTGGCTGTGTACTATAAAACCGCAAAAAAAATATTTAAACAAGAGGGCCATGATGGCCCTATATCGCTCACCTGAGTTAATTTGAACCAATACAAGAGGACCAGGGCCAAGATGGCCCTAAAGCGATCACCTGAGTACTGGCACATTATCGAACTTCTTCGAAATCTTATGGTCATATACAATCTGTGCAAGTTTGGTTAAGACTGTTCAAGAAATGTGGACAATTTAAGACACTGACAAAGTTTGGTAAAGATCAAATACAAAATGAAGGTGCTAGAGAGTAACACCTTGGGCAGAGCCAAATGTGACCCCAGGGCTACATGTAATATATGAGAGCTGTGTGCTTTGTGGTTTTAGAGAAGAAGATTTTTTAAGTTTTTCCCTATACAAGTCTATGTAAAACGTGACCCCTGAGGCGGGGCCAAATGTGCACCCAGGGTCACCATTTGAACAAACTTGGTAAAGGACCATAAGAGTATAGTAAATGCAAAATATTAAACCTCTGGCTCTTGTAGTTCCAGAGAAGAAGACTTTAATGTGTTTCCTATATAAGTCTATGTAAAACTGTGACCCCGGGGCACAGGCAAGTTTGACACAAGGGTCACCATTTGAACAAAATTGGTAGAGGACCATGAGCTTATAGCAAAAGCAAAATATTAAACCTCTGGCTCTTGCAGTTTCAGAGAAGAAGATTTTTTTCAGTTTTTCCCTATACATGTCTATGTAAAACATGTGACCCTTGGGGCAGGGCCAAATGTAAGCCGAGAGTCACCATTTGAACAAACTTGGTAAAGGACCATAAGCTTATAGTAAATACAAAATATCAAACCTCTGGCTATTGTAGTTTTCGAGAAGATTTTTTAATTTTTTTCCTATGTAAGTCTATGTAAAACTGTGACCCCCGGGGCGGGAACAAATTTGACCCCAGGGTCACCATTTGAACAAACTAAGTAGAGGACCATAAGCTGATGCTAAATGTAATACATGAGAGCTCCGTGCCATGTGGTTCCAGAGAAGAAGATTTTTTTCAGATTTTCCCTATACAAGCCTATGTAAAACTGTGACCCCGGGGGAGGGCAAAATATGACCCCTGTGTCACCATTTGAACAAACTTGGTAGAGGACCATAAGCTTATAGCAAATACAAAATATTAAACCTCTGGCTCTTGCAGTTTCAGAGAAGAAGATTTGTTAAGTTTTTCCCTATACATGTCTATGTTAAACATGTGACCCTTGGGGCGGGGCCAAATGTGACCCCAGGGTCACCATTTGAACGAACTTTGTAAAGGACCATAAGCTTATAGTAAATGCAAAATATCAAACCTCTGGCTCTTGCAGTTTCCGAGAAGAAGATTTTAAAAAAAAAATCCTATATAAATCTATGTAAAACTGTGACCCCCGGGGCGGGGACAAATTTGACCCCAGGGTCACCATTTGAACAAACTTAGTAGAGAACCATAAGCTGATGCTACATGTAATACATGAGACCTCTGTGCCTTGTAGTTTCAGAGAAGAAGATTTTTTAAAGTTTTTTCCTATATGTCTATATGAAAAACATGCAAAATCTCAATATACAAACTTTGGACCCCCGGGGCATAGCCATTTTTGACCCCGGGGACTTCATTTGAACAAACTTGATAGTCTAGACTTTGGCGATCATTTTAAAAGAAAAACTTTTGAAATCTGTCCAGCGGTTCTTGAGAAGAAGATTTTTTAAGGTTTCGACCATATATGGTAATGGCGGCCATCTTGGATGTCGCGCTGACCTAATTTTAACAAATCTAAAACGCATTCATCTAAGGATCATCCACGTGAAGTTTGATCAAAATTGGCCACGCAGATTCTGAGGAGAAGTCGTTTGAAGCAAAAGTTAACGACGACGGACGACGGACGACTGACGACGGACGAAGTGTGATCCCAATAGCTCACCTTTGAGCCTTCGGCTCAGGTGAGCTAAAAACTTGGTAAAGGACCATAAGCTTATAGTAAATGCAAAATATCAAACCTCTGGCTCTTGCAGTTTCCAAGAAGAAGATTTAAAAAAAAAAAATCCTGTATAAGTCTATGTAAAACTGTGAACCCCGGGGCGGGGACAAATTTGACCCCAGGGTCACCATTTGAACAAACTTAGTAGAGGACCATAAGCTGATGCTACATGTAATACATGAGATCTCTGTGCCTTGTGGTTTCAGAGAAGAAGATTTTTTTCAGTTTTTCCCTATAAAAGCCTATGTAAAACTGTGACCACCGAAACGAGGCCAAATGTGACCCCTGGGTCACCATTTTAACAAACTTGGTAGAGGACCATAAGCTTATATTAAATGCAAAATATTAAACCTCTGGCTCTTGCAGTTTCAGAGAAGAAGATTTTTTAAGTTTTTCCCTATACATGTCTATGTAAAACATGTGACCCTTGGGGTGGGGCCAAATGTGACCCCACGGTCACCATTTGAACAAACTTGGTAAAGGACCATAAGCTTATAGTAAATGCAAAATATCAAACCTCTGGCTCTTGCAGTTTCCGAGAAGAAGATTTTTTAATTTTTTTCCTATGTAAGTCTATGTAAAACTGTGACCCCCGGGGCGGGAACAAATTTGACCCCAGGGTCACCATTTGAACAAACTAAGTAGAGGACCATAAGCTGATGCTAAATGTAATACATGAGAGCTCCGTGCCATGTGGTTCCAGAGAAGAAGATTTTTTTCAGATTTTCCCTATACAAGCCTATGTAAAACTGTGACCCCGGGGGAGGGCAAAATATGACCCCTGTGTCACCATTTGAACAAACTTGGTAGAGGACCATAAGCTTATAGCAAATACAAAATATTAAACCTCTGGCTCTTGCAGTTTCAGAGAAGAAGATTTGTTAAGTTTTTCCCTATACATGTCTATGTTAAACATGTGACCCTTGGGGCGGGGCCAAATGTGACCCCAGGGTCACCATTTGAACGAACTTTGTAAAGGACCATAAGCTTATAGTAAATGCAAAATATCAAACCTCTGGCTCTTGCAGTTTCCGAGAAGAAGATTTTAAAAAAAAAATCCTATATAAATCTATGTAAAACTGTGACCCCCGGGGCGGGGACAAATTTGACCCCAGGGTCACCATTTGAACAAACTTAGTAGAGAACCATAAGCTGATGCTACATGTAATACATGAGACCTCTGTGCCTTGTAGTTTCAGAGAAGAAGATTTTTTAAATTTTTTTCCTATATGTCTATATGAAAAACATGCAAAATCTCAATATACAAACTTTGGACCCCCGGGGCATAGCCTTTTTTGACCCCGGGGACTTCATTTGAACAAACTTGATAGTCTAGACTTTGGCGATCATTTTAAAAGAAAAACTTTTGAAATCTGTCCAGCGGTTCTTGAGAAGAAGATTTTTTAAGGTTTCGACCATATATGGTAATGGCGGCCATCTTGGATGTCGCGCTGACCTAATTTTAACAAATCTAAAAAGCATTCATCTAAGGATCATCCACGTGAAGTTTGATCAAAATTGGCCACGCAGATTCTGAGGAGAAGTCGTTTGAAGCAAAAGTTAACGACGACGGACGACGGACGACTGACGACGGACGAAGTGTGATCCCAATAGCTCACCTTTGAGCCTTCGGCTCAGGTGAGCTAAAAACTTGGTAAAGGACCATAAGCTTATAGTAAATGCAAAATATCAAACCTCTGGCTCTTGCAGTTTCCAAGAAGAAGATTTAAAAAAAAAAAATCCTGTATAAGTCTATGTAAAACTGTGAACCCCGGGGCGGGGACAAATTTGACCCCAGGGTCACCATTTGAACAAACTTAGTAGAGGACCATAAGCTGATGCTACATGTAATACATGAGATCTCTGTGCCTTGTGGTTTCAGAGAAGAAGATTTTTTTCAGTTTTTCCCTATAAAAGCCTATGTAAAACTGTGACCACCGAAACGAGGCCAAATGTGACCCCTGGGTCACCATTTTAACAAACTTGGTAGAGGACCATAAGCTTATATTAAATGCAAAATATTAAACCTCTGGCTCTTGCAGTTTCAGAGAAGAAGATTTTTTAAGTTTTTCCCTATACATGTCTATGTAAAACATGTGACCCTTGGGGTGGGGCCAAATGTGACCCCACGGTCACCATTTGAACAAACTTGGTAAAGGACCATAAGCTTATAGTAAATGCAAAATATCAAACCTCTGGCTCTTGCAGTTTCCGAGAAGAAGATTTTTTAAAAAAAAATCCTATATAAGTCTATGTAAAACTGTGACTCCCGGGGCGTGGACAAATTTGACCCCAGGGTCACCATTCGAACAAACTTAGTAGAGGACCATAAGCTGATGCTACATGTAATACATGAGACCTCTGTGCCTTGTGGTTTCAGTAAAGAAGATTTTTTAAAGTTTTTTCCTATATGTCTATACGAAAAACATGCAAAATCTCAATATACAAACTTTGCACCCCACGGGGAATGGCCATTTTTTACCCCGGGAATTCATTTGAACAAACTTGATAGTCTAGACGTTGGCGACCATTTTAAAAGAAAAACTGTTGAAATCTGTCAAGCGGTTCTTGAGAAGAAGATTTTTTAAGGTTTCAACCATATATGGTAATGGCGGCCATCTTGGATGTCGCGCTGACCTAATTTTAACAAATCTAAAAAACATTTATCTAAGGATCATCTATGTGAAGTTTGGTCAAAATTGGCCATGCTGTTTCTGAGGAGAAGTCGTTTGAAGCAAAAGTTAACGACGGACGGACGACGGACGACGGACGACGGACGAAGAGTGATCCCAATAGCTCACCTTTGAGCCTTCGGCTCAGGTGAGCTAAAAAGGCTTTTAGGGTCAGAGAAGGTGCATAAAATACACATCTATGAACGGCAAGACGATTTTTGATATACGCCGTCTTCCGACGTCTAGGGTGCATCTATAAACGTCCTTATGTAAAAAAAGCACCCAAAGACGTCAAATAAATGAGACTACCGAGATACCATAGAACCCTTGATATCATAAGAAGCCCGTATATCACCATATCTAACAGAAGGTACACTGCGAATTACAATAACAGTTAATAATAAATGTACAAAATGGATATATTACCAAGGTTAAGGCAAGTCCGACAACTACTTGAACATCCGTGAGTTTACAGTCACGGAATGACAATGTTATAAGACTTAAGAGTAGACTAAAGTCATGAATTAACAATATTGTAAATGCGCATGTACCATAAAATTATGACTCATTTGTTTATGACTTCCAGTTCCACGTTACAGAAAACTACGTTACTAATTAGTAAATACTGTAATAATATTAGTCATTTCTCGAAATATAAGTAAGGACAAAACTCACGGGTAAATATTTACTTGAACACCGCAAGCCAACACTGTCTTTTCACGGTGTCTCTATTTTCTTTGTATAAAAGCCTTAAATCAATAATGTAGAATGGAAATAATAAGTATAATATTTTATCAATATTTTGCCATTCATTAGCGTTTAAATGCAACGAAATGTACACATAAAACATACGGTGAACATTTAGCTCTTGGTGGTTTCCTTTGGAGTTACGCCCCTTACTTGAAGCGGTGTTACCACCAAATACCTGATCCGGCCCTTGAACTTGATATGTAAATCAAATTTTTATCTGTTTTATCGTATTGACATCATTGTCATGCATTTGCCAGCAATAGATATTGGTGTGAAGTAATATCATTCAGACTTTGAATGTGCATCTCGACTTTCAATGTGTGACATGGAGGTTGTGTGGAATGATAATGATTTCTTTGAATTTGTCTGAGTGGGTGGAGTAAGATTTATGAAACTGTTGTTTCAAACTTAACACTTAATTAGCTGTACTTTGCTTTTTCTGTTTATGGATATAATGCACTTGACCTCGCCTGCTTCCCACACTCAGAAGAATAAATTTACTTCCGTTCTATCTATCTATCTATATCTATACATTCTGCCACACGCCCTAAAGGGCATAATCAGGCAACTGCGCGTCGTGTCTTTGTTAGTAGACAAAAAAAGTTTAAATAAAAGTTTTGAGGGGAAAACAATTTAAGGTGTTAAAAACAGCATAAAAAGATAAAAACAGTCATATGCACTTAAGGTCTGACGTGATGGATGCGACTGACAGTAGCGAGGGACATGCGTTTCCGAAAACTGCTGAGTATGCGTGTAACCGTTGTAAATTCATAGTTTTTCAGACAAGATTTAAGCATTAAAACGGCCGTATTTTCTCAAAATAATTAGTTTTCCTTATAGTAGAAAGATTAAACTCTACAATGATATCTAATTTGTAAACTTTAATTACCGATAAAGTAGTTTTTATCGATCTTAGCTTACACCCATGCCCAGTCAATAAACGTAAAATCGCACCTTGCGGAAGTTGCGCAAGTTGAAGGTCAGCATGCTTAACTCGTGACTGTGGCTTAACAAATCAAGATACAGGAAAAATAAGGATGTCATCTGAAAGAGCTATGATTGGCCTTTCTAATGGTATTTTTTTAAAAATGGGTAATTCCTGAAAATCTTTCCAGTAATATATCACTTATTTGTGCAGGTTAGCGCAATGCAGCGCATGCAGTGCTCAAGAAATAGGATAGCCCGACACTAGGGGCTCCTCGAAATCCATTCCGGGCCTGTCTCATTTTGCAGACGAGGAGCCCGTCGGGCCAGTCTTAAAAAAAAAAAAAAAAAAAAAAAATCCCCAAAAAAATCAGTTTTACTGGATCTCAAGCTCATGTTCTTCAAGGCAAAATACTCCCATGTGTATTGTGAAGACAAAATACTCCCATGTGTATTGTGAACTGTGAAAACACTTGCAATAAAGTAATTAAAATGTGTTATACACACATTGAAACAATAAGAAGTTTGAATATTTTGCCTGGCTTCGTGTCGGCAGTTTGTCACAACTTTGAGGTCGACAATTGTTGACATAAAACTCATTATTCTGCTATTAGGGTTGTGTTTTCTATTCTTTGTGATAAGAAATACCGTTTTTGTCATTAAACACACACTAATGCATGAAAAAAAATCGTTATTGATGGTATTCGATTGAATGTTTGTAAAATGTTCGGGCCGTAAAAGTGCGGTGTCATAGTAGTTCGGATGGTACATAATTTCGGATATATTCTTTTTTTTTTTTTCTTTTTTTTTTTTACATAATCAAATAAGAAAAACTGTCCTTTACAAGTACATGTTGGAGGAAAGAAAAATATATATACTGTATATGTATAAATACAGATATAAAGTATATTTCTATTCATTATTTAAGGTGTAAGGAGTTCCTGGAATCCTACTTTTAAATGAATTCTAGTCTAGGCTCCTAATTCTTTACTTGGAGAAAGTGGTGACAAAAAGACAAAAAGAAAAAATATAGCCATGAGAGGAGGCTCTGATAGTCTCATAAAACCTGATTAAAAATTTGGCTCCAAGTTTAGCTCCAGTTTCACCAAGTCGGCTCTGATTATTATCGTTTGGCAAAAGTGCTAGTACTCTCCTTAACATTGGTTATAAATTACTATGTAATATTCTATTCTAATTTTAAACGAAATGGCAAATAAGTCCGCTGACCAAGGAGCATGAAGTGGTAGCAAAAAGAAAAATATAGTCAGAGGAGGTTCTGAGCTTGATTAATACATACGTAACAAAATTGATGTGTGCTCTAAAAGTGAATAAAGACACATTTCCAATAAGAAAAAAATATTGGACCTTTCCATTTTAAATCAGGGCCTGTCCATTTCAAATCAGGGCCTGTCCATTTCAAATCGGGGCCTGTCCTTTTTCAGAAGCAACAAGCCCTGGGCCTGTCTCTTAAAATAATTTTCTTTGAGCACTGGCATGATTGATGATCATGGCAATATTCATAAATGTTCAATAGAATTACATAGCAATGCGCTAGAAATCGCGTCCTCGATAAGCAGTGTATACAACGCCAATACTACACCTGTATGACCTATTTTGACAACACGTCAGACACCACTTACTACTTTCAAAATTAAATAACTTTGTTATTTTAAGTCCGATTTTAAAAATTAAAAAAACTATTTTGATTCTTAATGATTGTTTTATTTGAATAAATATTTTTTATTCACATAAATATTTTGTAAAAAATTCGATGTCTCTCCCTACTGACAGCCAGCATGAACGAGTCAAAATCTTTCTGCAGCACGACATCAGCTGGGAGTGAATTCCACTGGACAACAGTTAGAGGAAAGAATGAGTACTTATAGTAGTCAACCCCTATATGGATCTGTCTAAAAGTCATGGAGTGACAAAATCTCGAAACCCTATGGTTGGGTTCAAAGTGTTGTTGTAGGGACAGCTACCATGTTATGCACTATTTTATAGAAAAGGCAGAGGCGTGCATCTGCTCGACATTGCTCTAACAGCCTCAATCCCAGCCTTTCCAATATACAAGTAACTCTCGCGTAGCTTGAGTAGTCGTTAAATGTCCACCTTGCTGCTCGGCGTTGGAGTTTTTCAAGTTTGTGGATGTTGGACTTCGTGTGGTGGTCCCAAATGCTGCTGGCTTACTCACGATAGTTGTGGGCGAACAAGGACAGTGTCTGTCTGTGAAGCATATATATAGTTTGTAGGAAGTGGGTGTTTTGACCTTGTGATTTTATTGACTTCACATTTAGACGCATTAAATTCCATGTCCCACTTAGTCTCTCACCCCTGAAGTGTGTCTAAATCTGTCTGGAGTATGTTTTCGTCAGTTTATTGGTCGTCAATAGTTGGGTAAACTGCTGTGTCATCAGCAAACAGCCTTACTTGTGAGGTGATACTTTCAGGCAGATACACAATATCGGGCCTAGGACAGAACCTTGAGGAATGTAACTGGTATAGTGTCTGATTTCTCGCCTTCTTGTACTACTGTCTGCGTCCTGTCACTGAGAAATGCCCGTATACAGTTTAAGGTCTCACCTGTAACACCATAAGTGCTGAGCTTGTATAGCAGTTTCTCATGGTTGGCTTTGTCAAAGGCCTTGCTAAAATCAAGGAGGATTAAATCGGTCTGCTTACCTTGACTGCATGTTTTTGCCAGGTCATCAATCAACATGGCTGATTGAGTCTCACAGGACCTCTTTTCTCTGAACCCGTGCTGGAGGTCATACAGTGTGTTGTTCGAATTCAGGTGCTTCGCTAAGTTGGAGGCTACTATGTGTTTGAGTACTTTGCACAGAATACAGGTCAGGTAGATGGGGCGGTAATTTGCTGCCATGGTCCGATCTCCCTTATTTTTGTAAAGAGGTGCAACATTAGCAGTGGTCCAATCTGTAGGTACTTGGCATGTCTGTAGGAAAAATTGAAAAATTACCTTTAAGATTGTTGCAATTTGTTCCCTCAGCTCCTTCAGCACTAATGGTTCTTCCTTAGAAATAGGAACTGCGATCACCCGAGTGGTTAGCATACTTGCCTCAGGCTCTCTAGCCAGAGGTCCCATGGGGTCATGTCTCAGGGGTGTCATTAAGAGGCTGGAGGCGGGGATTTCTCCCTGCTACTTTGACAGGTCTACCTGGCTACTATGAATACATTTACTAGTGTTTTATACAAGTATCAATAAAAATACCCGGCTATTCTGCTCTGGGTGCCACTTACTTATAAAGGTAATGACACCCCTGTGTCTCAGTTTTTACAAAAGAATTCCCTTAGTAACATATTTAGGCAAGGGGCTTTGACAGTTTGTTATCATTCGGAGGAGATATAAAGCCGTTGGTCATGTAAAGCCGCTGGTCCCGTGTGCAGGGAAGTCGTACGCTTTGCACCAGGGATTAGCATAGTAAAGATCTCTCTGAACATCTGTGTTAAATCAGTGATACAAAATGTGCTTTGCAAAAGTCAACAGAGCTGCAGCAAGTGGTCTAGTAGA
Source organism: Cyrtodaria siliqua (assembly GCA_037043455.1). Classification (NCBI taxonomy): domain Eukaryota; kingdom Metazoa; phylum Mollusca; class Bivalvia; order Adapedonta; family Hiatellidae; genus Cyrtodaria; species Cyrtodaria siliqua. The sequence goes on along the minus strand of JAWPHD010003337.1, from coordinate 175,027 downwards.
AGATGACAAAACAAAAGTCACATGGGGGAAATGCTAATGGATCCTAAAGGCTTACCCTCGATCCGCAGCAGTCAAGTGAATCTCTTTTTCACTTCAAAATGCATAATGACAGGGCTTAATAGATAAAGAACTCAGCAAGTTCATCCTCGCGACTGTCTCCTCTGAAATAGTTAGAACTCTGACCTATCTCTTACTTTTTAAAAAAAAGAAACAGATTTTAGAATCACAAATTATATATATGATATATTTAAAATGTTGATTCTTACGGATGGCGAGAGGCATATAGTACTGGATCTACCAATGAAAAATGGGGGTGGTGGAGGAGATGGGGCAGTGTATTAGCCAGCCAACCATGCAGCCGTCTTATGCACGGCCATTTTTGAAAAATCTCGGCCAATATTTGGTGGAGTGGGTGCAGCAGAAAACGTTAAACAACACTTCCAAACTCTTACTTTTTCAATATTGTTATGTTTTTTATACATTTATAGAAAAAAGATGATCTAAAATGTAACTTTGTCACCTTTATTTTTTATATGTAAAAATCAATTGTCCTAGAGACACCAACTTTGTGCAAATTGGCTCTTAGCGCATGTTAGCAATATTACACACCCTGTTTGCAGATTTGCACACCCAAGTCTGCCTAATACACTGGAAGGGAGTGTGGGTCTACCACAAACAAATTGACCGACATATATGGCCAAACGTGCTAAAATGAGGTAAAACAGAGCATTCAAACAAACAAATAAAAAATTTCTAATGAATAAGTGAAGTTAAACTGTTTTAAATAATCCAATCCTCAGTTATCAGACAAGTGTATTACATGACACAGGAATTCGTCATTTTCTTTGTTTAAAATTTCAGGATAATATAGCGTCCATAGAGATGATAGGCGGGTTTATGAAGGTTGTTGCCTTTGTGGCCACCACAGCTGTAGCTCTTCCTTACACCGCTGCCCTTCTCTGTAACCTGGCATATGGCTGGCCTCAGGTTCAGAACAAATTTAGACGGGCCTTTGAACCAAAAAAGGTGTTCGCTCTAAATTTTGCTTTATTGCAAAAGCTGGTGCTGTCTATTCGATGCTTGCCAATTTATCTACAATGGAAGGCATATTACAAGATGGCTGCTGCTGCAGATATAATGAAGGTATAAGTGTACACATTTTTAAATCAGTTAAGCAACATATACTAAGGCTGATACTGACTATTTCTTTTAGCCACTTTATCTACATGCACATTTCAAAGCCTATATTTCTAGTTGACTACTGCATCAGATATATTATAATGAAGGAAGTCAGATCTGTTTTTACAAGAGGGAATAATTAAAACTGAAAGTCTTAACCCTCTACATATATATATAATGGACTGTTCTTTCTTCGAATTAAGAACATTCCATTTATATGGCAAAGCGGTGTTTTGGGGTAAATGACAGATCAGCAGCCAGACATTGTAACCCTGGTCAGCCTGCGAGTTACTTGTAGGATGAACTGGGTTTACAATGGACGCAAAGGCTATTATAGTCATGCTTAGCGGGTTAAGGGTTAAGTGTTATTGTTATATTTGACTACAGGTACATATTAAATAAAAAAAATGCCAAAATCCCTTATATATGCTCTACACATAATTTATAAATGGATGTTTAGAAACATTATGATTATATGATTACACCTTTAAATATTCCATGGGTATTAGATACATCAACTGCAGTTACAACTCATTAAAAAAAAAATGCGAGAGATTTTGCCCAGATTCAAGTGTTTTGTACAAAACACCGCTATCTTGTAAATATAATGAATATAATATGATCATGCTAATATAGTATCTCAAAATTTTGCATTATGTTTACTAGTGATGGGCCGATGATTGGAATCATTCAATTGTAGGTTGATGTTGGATGCCAATTACAATCATCGATTATGAACTTTCGGAACCGATAATTGGAACATAATTGGAACATATTTAACTTGAGCCAAACTGAACAAGCACAGTGGTATCTGTATTAGTAAACAGTTTAGCATCATTTGTATTGGTTCTAATTTCAGGACATGGCCTATGGTAGAAATGATCAGACACTAGATTTGTACTTTCCCAGGAATAGAGGGAGGGATGACGGTCGCACTTACCCTGTGGTTGTGTTTGTATATGGGGGTGCCTGGGGATCGGGCAACAAGAACATGTACGCCCTGTTGTGTTCAGCCGTGGCTAATAAGCTAGGAGTGATTGTGTGCTGTCCTAACCACTCTACATACCCACAGGTACTCGTATAAATATACTGTATTGTAGCACAGTCAGTTTGATGTACTTGTTAGCTATACCATGACATAACAAATTTGTGATCGCCGGTCCTCCTAAACTAATGCCACTTTTCTTCAGTGGAGAGAGTGGGGTGTGTGGGGGTCCTCCATAAACTAAAGCCACTTTTCTTCTGCTCCAGATGAAACATAAATGGAACGTTCCTTATCATGACTTGTTGGTCCATGCTTACATTTAACTTCATACAAAATATAAAAATTGGCTTTATTTAAATTTAACTTCCTGTAAAATTCAAGATGGCCACCACTGCTCAAAATAAAATTTGTGACAGCTGCACTTGAACTGTCTTCTAAAAATGTAATATGTTTTGAAAAAGGATCTTAACTTAATAAAATATATGTTGTTAAAGCTTCATAGATAACCGCCAGTAGCCGTTTTTAGCTCGACTATTGGAAGAATAAGAGAGCTTATGTAATCACCACACTTCAACGTCCCACTTCTCCTTAAGTTTTGCATATAAGCTGCGGGCAGACTGTAACCCAGGTGTTTATACATTGCAGGGCAATAAGGATATTTGGTTAGACTGTAACCCACGTTTTTATACATTGCAGGGCAATAAGTCTATTTGGTTAGACTGTAACCCAGATGTTTATATATTTCGGGGCAATAAGGCTATTTGGTTAGACTGTAACCCAGGTGTTTATACATTGCGTGGCAATAAGGCTATTTGGTTAGACTGTAACCCAGGTTTTTATACATTGCGGGTCAATTAGGCTATTTGGTTAGACTGTAACCCAGGTGTTTATACATTGCGGGGCAATAAGGCTATTTGGTTAGACTGTAACCCAGGTTTTTATACATTGCAGGTCAATAAGGCTATTTGGTTAGACTGTAACCCAGGTGTTTATACATTGCGGGGCTATATGACGAGACTGTGACCCAACTGTTTCTATCTTTCAGGGCTACGTAGATGACATGATACAGGACATTGTAGACTGTATGTCGTGGTTGTACCAGCACGTGGAACAATACAACGGAGATAAGGTTTACATTTAATATTTAAGAAATGAAATATTTCCGTGTTGATATTGTGCCAGATTAACACCTGGTTGCCCGGAACTTAAAGGTCATCGATATCAAGGGCAGGTTTTGAACTAGTATAAATATTCCCACTTGAAATATCTTCTATTTTCTCTGACATGGATTTTTATGTCTTTTAATACACACTTTTTCAAGAGATTAAACATAATACATTCAAACCTGGATTAATAGACCACTCAGGGGTAAGACCAAAAGTGGTCTCTCAATACAGGTGGTCTCTTAATACAGCTTCTAACATTTTCAATTTTTTATGAAATATTAAGAGAAATACATGTACATTTATTAAAACGAATGCTTTACATTGTAGGTATCTTGTATTATTTCATATATATGGGGTATATTGTAAAGGAATAATAAACACTTATGCAACTAAGACAACTTTAATTTATGTTTTTAATTTAAGTGTATAAGAAATATAATCATGAAATAGATAATCAAACACAAAACAAACAATTATTAGCATAATCACTAGTAGACAGCATTTCACAGTTTGATCATGAAATGTGTTTCACACAACACAGATAAAAGCACAGATAATAGCACACAAAAAAACAGTTTGTTATTCTGCAATTAACTTGTTCAAAGCTTTTATGTCATTGTATTTTTAAAAAAAGAATCTCTTTGGAAGAATGTGTTTGATTGCGTAACGTGCACGTTTTATGTCACCAGACACGCTCCCAATCATCGATGTTTTCCACATCAATCATTCGAAGGTGATAATTGGTATTGCAATTTATTAATTGGTACTTATATTTGATATCTCCTACAAGGGGATGATTACAAAGGCTAATTAGGTTATTGTTGAATTTACGTTTGATCTCGTTTCTGTGTGGTGAATTACCGATAGCTAAGCTGTTTTTAGCTCCACTGGTGCTTATGGGATGCCGAGTTGTCCGTCGTCCGTCTGTCGTTAACTTTTGTCTCGTTAAGACGATAGGGCCTTCATTTTTCATCTGATCTTTACCAAACTTTACCAGATTGTTAATTTCAATGAAAGCTCAGACAAGTTCGAAAACCACCAGAATCGGACCAGTAACAGCAGAGTTATGGCCCTTGATTTAATAAAAGCTATATTTTGCCTCGTTAAGACGATATGGCGTTCATTTTTTATCCAATATTTACCAAACTTTACCAGATTGTTAATGTCAATGATAGCTCAGACAAGTTTGAAAACCAGCCGGATCGGACCAGTAACAGCGGAGTTATGGCCCTTTATTTAGTTAAAAATGCTATATTTTGCCTCGTTAAGACGATAGGGCCTCCATTTTTCATCCAATCTTTACCAAACTTTACCAGATTTTTTTACTTTTTTTTCTTTTATTATTTTTATATAATTTCTTTAAATTTTTAATTTTTTTTTTTATCTCTACAGGCCAAGTTCGAAAACCAGCCAGATCTGACCAGTAATGGCAGAGTTATGGCTCTTGATTAAGTTAAAAATGCTATATTTTGCCTCTTTAAGACGATAGTCACTCGCTTCATTGATGTTATAAGAGCCATATTAGCCAGTAGAGCATCCACAGGCCCTCTTGGGCCTCTTAGTTTAGTTTGATTTTCTGAAGAAAAAAATGGCGGTCGCTAATTGATCATAAAATTGGTCTTTTGGTATGAAAATATGCGGTCGTTGGTCGCGTTAGACAGGTGGTCGCTTAATACAGTATCAGTTAATAGCAAAACTCGTTGGGGTGGGTGGGGTGGGGGGGATTCAAAGTGGTCGCTTATGGCAGGTGGGCGCTTAAATCAGGCGGTCGGATGACCAGGTTTGACTGTGCAAACAAATTCTCACAAATTACATTTGATGCCCATCTCTCAACATCAAACAAAACAAATATGCAGCTTCATCATGTTTTTAATGATTTAAATTTGTTCATCTCTTTGAATTCAATAAACAATATTGGAATTTTGTTGTGCATGTTTTCTGGCGTTTAAACTGAGGTCTTCAAATGCAGTTTACGGACGTGGCAGCATGGCATTGCGAGAGGTATTGAAAGGAAATTTAATACTTCCTCGATAACCTCAATGATTATTTTAATGAACCATTTGAAACTGTATTTAATAACAGTATTTACAGGTTACTGCAAGGTCCCTTAAGCTTGATAATCCAGTGGCCTGAGATGCTGCATTTACATTTAGTATAGTGTTCATTGAACTAGAAATTGTTTAGCCACATTGGCTAAACCACCTATTTTGTCTTTAGCCAGATGAGTTTTTGTTTAGCCCAATTTGGCTTAAAGGGGTTGATGCACTATTCCCAAACACAGTTTATTTTAAAGGGCTCTGAAAAACTTGAAGAAAGCTGAAAGAATTATCAAAATGCCATGAAAAATAAAGGAGATATGACCTATTGAAAATTTGCAAAGAACATAAATGGAGGCGGCCATCTTTGAACGATGACGTCATCGCGCCGCTTTACCATGTATGGCATATTGACAAAATGTATTTTAAAGCAAAGAAAACCACTGCAAATTGATTAAAAATAAATATAAAGATGTAAAATGTATACATTTTAGTATTATTTTTCATTGGCAGTGATTTTCTTTGCTTTAAAATACATTTTATCGATATGCCATATATGGTAAAACGGCGCGATGACGTCATCGTTCAAAGATGGTCGCCTCCATTTATGTTCTTTGCACATTTTCAATAGGTCATATCTCCTTTATTTTTCATGGCATTTTGATAATTCTTTCAGCTTTTTTCAAGTTTTTCAGAACCCTTTAAGATAAACTGTGTTTGAAAGTAATGCATCAACCCCTTTAAATATTGTAGCAACATTAACATGTTTTTTATAAAAACTAGGTTTTATCGACGTGCAAAACGTGTAACACTGTCTAGATTGGCAAGTGATGGTATGCATTTTATAGCTGTTCTTACGATTACACCGGGAACCATTCGAGGATTTTAATACAAATATGGCTGCACCCACAAAAAAGTTATTTTAACCATTTTCGCCAATACGTCAATGGCAAACGATCATATGTATAGGACAAAAATTCAAAAACACTTGACAAAAGTTTAGCAATTTTAAAGTTTGTTTAGCCTATGGTGACTGGCGAAGGCTAATGAATAGCACAGCTCCCTGTACCCGAGTCTCTGTCCAGTGTGACCAGTATGTACTACAAAAGTTATCTTGACATTATTATTTTTAACTTTTACATAAAAGAAGTTGAAAGACGATAAAACCAATTTCTTTATTATTTCCCTGCTTTCACAAAGTGAAGTGGGAGCTATATAGGAATCAGGTTGTCCGTAACGTCTCGTCTCGTAACGTCTCGTCGCTTGTCCGTAACGTCTCGTCGCATTGCGTAACACATGTTTGTCGCGTCTTGTCCCGTCGTATTTGTACACATAACAACCGATGACCTTATGTCCATTATCACCCAGTGATGATTGCCTAATTTTTTATAGAATTATGGCCCTTTGTTTGACTTAGAATTTAAGAGTGGGTTTTCATACCTTCAGTGATAGCTCTAGCATGATGTCTGTTTAACAGTTACAAATTGGGACTATTGCTTTAATTCATTCTATACAACTTTGCTATTAAGGTTTATAATTTTCATTTCTACTATTAATTTGGTCCTATTTCTTCTAACTGCCAAGTGAGGTATACATTGAATATTTCTCCTTGCCAGAACCAGATCATGTTGATTGGTCACTCGTCGGGAGCCCATCTGTGTGCCATGTCAATGCTGGAGCTCCTCCATGAAGAGCTGGTGAACGCCAGTACCGTCGACCTGCAGCCTGTCACTGCCTCCGCCATACAGTTTAGCGACAGACATTTTGGTGTGGACAATAATGAAGATCGACAGAGTTCCGCATCATCGGGATCGTTCTGCGTTATTGACGGGAAGAATGGCAACCAGACTGATGGACAGTCAAATTCTGCCTCGTCTTCGGGTCGCTTTGACGTTCTTTCAACACAGAAATCAGACTCTGAACTTTTTGATGCTTCCATGTTGGAGAGTGAATTGCAAGAACTGAACCAATCTGAGGCGACTGGGTTAAGATATCGCGGTAGAACCAGTCCAGTTGAGGGAGCCACCAGTGCTGATATAGGTAGTGATAAAGGGGAGAGAAGTGATGATGATATAGAAGGAAAGACAGGAAGTGTTGATGATGGGAAGACGGGAAGTGTTGAGGGTGGGAAGACAGGAAGTATGGAGGATGAAGAATCTGGGGACAATGATGATAACGAGTCTGTGGTTACAGTAAAGTCAAAGGATCAAGACAGACTGGCAACTGACAGTGATTTGCCGCCATCACTACACGACCTCAGCAAGTCGGTCAAAGCATTCATAGGTAAAATAAGTTTAAAGTTTTATGTTTACTATTATATTTGGCATGGCCAAACTTGTAGCAAATTACACTTGAGACAATTTCGCTACAATTAATTAATAGAAACAAAAAGATAAAAAATAATAATCATTTTATTCACAGAAGGTTACTTACTTGAAATGGAATCATTTTAAAATTTATTTATTTTATTTCCGGCAAGATATGTAACAAATAATTTGAGGACAAAACAGAAGTCTACTCTACATTTTAGAGTGTTATAGGTGTCATTCTAAAGTATTTTAGTTATTAAAAAAAAAAAGTGCTAAAAGAACTCTATAGTAAACTCAGCACTAATTATGATCACCACACTCACAATGAAATAGTGGGTTGGCCCATTCATGAGATGTCATTGACTAGTCGGGTTGCATTAGACAAACAATATTTTATAACTGTTTGCTGTTCAGAAAACAAACAAAAAATGAATAAAGTAGACATCACTGGAAATGTATCTGTACAAAGTAACGAAGATCCAACAAAATGTTCAAGAGAAGATGCAATCAGTCATGTATTAAAGGACACGGCAATCTTGGTTGTTAGGTCTACAGGCCGAAGGATACTAGAGGTTATGTGATGACAATTCATCCGGTGTCTGCACTGTACCTTCATCTTTCCTCTGATCTTTACCAAACTTGGCCAGGTTGTTGATATCTGTAACAGCATGAATCCATTCAAACACCAGAGTTATGGCCCCCTGTTTTCGCCCTTTGTTATAGACCGCTTAGGCTATATAAAATTACATTAAATTTAAAGGGTAACAACTGGTACTTAATCATGTGGATTTGCTGTATGGGAGTTACTTAACTTGATTTGTAGCATTATGTGTCAGACCGCTGAAATCAGCCCATTGAACACAATGCAAACTAGGCTATATTTGGAGATCAGTCACAAGTTCCACAACGTTCGTTCGCTTAAATACACTTTAATTCTGTGAAATAAACACCGATTCAGTTTTTCAACATTTCATGTCATTCATTCACACTAGGGTAATTTGCCCCTGAGTCGGACAGGTAATTGGTTCTCGGCACCTCTGTTGCATATTAATTACTAATTTTTGAAAAATTTAGGACTCCAAATTATATAAACTTTTATTTAATTAATATAATGTGCAAGCAGGTTAATCAAAATGGTACCAGATTAACCCTTAACCCTCTACATATATATATAATGGACTGTTCTTTCTTTTAAGTAAGACCATTCCATTTATGTGACAAAGGGGTGTTTTGGGGGAATGACTGATCAGCAGCCAGACATTGTAAACCCTGATCAGCCTGTGAGTTACTCGCAGGCTGATTTGGGTTTACAATGGACGCAAAGGCTATTATAATCGTGCTTGGCGGGTTAAGGGTTAACAAATTAATGCTTGACAAATATTTCAAGATTGCTGTATGCTTTAACAATATGCAGGCAGCTCAGCAATTTGATAGCCACTTCAAAGGATTGCCTACTTTACTAACATTAGTATGTACATCGTTTTTACTTTTATTTACTCGATAAAGGTTTGGCAGGTGTGTACCATATTGGCGACCATTTTGAACACGAGAGTATGAGGGGAGTCGAGGATATTTCCACAATGGCCAGGTCTATGTATGGCAACCAGCACTTTGACAGGTTCTCCCCTACACATTTAGTGAAAAACCTCAATACATCCCTAAGGTAGGATATAATACTACATAATGTATAAACATGGATTTGTGTCTTAACATTGATAGTCTCTTGTAATACATTCAATGTGGGGGTCTTGATTGTTGAATAGAAAAAGCTTAATTGAGCATAGATAAGTTTGGTAGACTATATACATGCTGAATAGAATATTTCTACCACTGTATATCCACCTATAGAAAATATCAGCAATTACAGAAGTTATCAACGGATAGGTGTATATCAACTTCTTGCATACGCATTTACAAGCCCCGTTTACTTACAATGTAACAGGCAATGTCAATATTCGCTCATCTTGACGTGTAGTAAAGTCATATTGGGTGTTTAATGTATACTCGTTCGTGATTGGTGCAATTTTCTGTCCATGTCAAAGAAAGTATGTCACATGGCGGTGAACAATGTTGATTTCATTGTGAAAATTCCCACAATGTAACGACAGTATTTTTCTTTCAAATAAATGTTTTTGCTGAAAATTAAATGTTACAACCTATTTTATTGTTCTAATTTAAAAATGTGTATGCAATTAAAAGGTTATTAGATTTAAATTGGGATATATGCCCTCGTTCTTTCGCGCAAAAAATATTGCGCTCCTAAAGTCACTAATATTAATACGCGAAAGAACTCCTGCATATATCCCAATACAAATCTAATAACCTATAAATATAGATGTATATCCACATAGATACATACAAGGATATCCGTCATTTTACCTGGGCTAGATATTTCCATCTCGCCCTAGGGTCGAGATAAAATTCACGCGCACACCATCCGGTATGCAGGAAAATATGCAAAACGTTAGTAGCTGGCGGCATCAACGCAAAACATGTTTCTGATATGCAAGAAAAAGAATCTATCATGCGTATTCGGTCCAGATAGGGAATTCCAACCCTCTGTATAAGTGTTTTAATCGGAACATTGGCAGAGCCTCGGTTTCGATAAAAACACATACCTCGAGTTGGAATTCACTACTTCACTTGATACCCATGAAAGATTCTTGTAATCTATATCCACCTATAGAAAGATATCCACATATAGGTGTATAACTGGATATAGATGCATATCCACCTATAGATGTATATGCACATAGAGATCTACATCCACCTATAGCAATATATCCACATACTGGTATAATTATGTACTATATGACTATGCATTAAAATAACAAATTAATATAAATGACTTGACCTCGTTTCAGTTTCCCGAAGATTTTACTGATTCATGGAACGGATGATTATGTTGTACCGCTGGCATCGACCACCAAATTTGGTGAGGAATTGAAGAGACTAAACAGTGACGTTACAGTACGTATTATACCGAGCTGTGATCATTATGAAATCTGCCTCGATTTAATGCTACCCAGGAGAAAGTTTCACAGAACTCTGATGACATTGATAGAAGATACGGCCAAAAGTGTGTTCTCGTCTTGAGGATGACTTGTATACTTAGGATAACCAATTTAATTGTGGTTGTATATTATTATAGACATCAGACTGAAAATAAGTTTTAATTAACATTGAAAGAACATTATGGTATCTGGATCCATCTTTACTAGAAATGTTGGGTAATCTTTTAGTGTCATATATTTTCTCTCTTTGTACCTCGGTGAGGGGGCATATAGCGTTAGCCATGTCCATCCCATCTGTCCGAGTGTCCGTTCATCCACTAAAAATTGTGTGTCTCCCTCCTCCCACAGTTTTCAACAGATTGTTTGGAAACTTAACAGGATTCATACATATGATGTGAAAATGTGCATATCAATTTGGCATCAAAATCGATCTTGTATTACCGGAGTTACAGCCCTTTTTTCATCAAATTTTATGTTTAAAAATCTTGTGTGTCTGTCTCCTCCCACAGTTTTCAATCGATTGTTTCGAAACTTTGCAGGATGCTTACCTATGATGTCAAGATGTGCATATCAATTTGGCGTCAAAATCCCCCTTGTATTACCAGAGTTACGGCCCTTTTTTTGTCAAATTTTACTGTTTTTAGTGGTGGCATCCGTGTCCCGTGGACACATTTCTGGTTTTGTCAACACTGAAAGTGTCATGAGAGAATACTTCCCTTTAGAGACTGTGTCTCTCATTGCAATGTAAGTTACCATTTAGATTTATTACATTTTTATAGGTGAAAGATTAGGATGTCTCAGTGAAAGAATATTCATAATCGCTAAATATTATTAACTATCTCCGAACACAAAAATAACTAACTGTGACGCTGACTTATGATGTCAATAAAGTGGTGCTGACGTCGACGTCATCTGCCAATAACGTCCAATAAAGCGAAAAATTTGGTTAAAATCAGGCTCAAACTGATTTAAATGTAAAAAACAGATTATTTAACTGTGTTCGATTATAGGAAAATCCTTCACTCGATGGTAGGCGTTTGGTTTTTCACTCGATACGCTCGTTCGTGAAAAGAACCACACATCTACCATCGAGTGAAGGATTTCCCTATAATCGATCCCAGCAGTTAAATAATCTCTATATTTAACCTCCATTTGGGAGACCACTTGTTTAGTTCTGGTAGAAAAGAAGCAGTTCTAGACAGGTGTGTACTAGACAGGTGTGTACTAGACATGTACTAGACAGGTGTGTACTAGACAGGTATGTACTAGACAGGTATGTACTAGACAGGTGTGTACTAGACAGGTGTGTAATGCTATGCTAAAGTTTATTTTCCCTCTGTGCTCATTAGTTCCAGTCAGAGATTGGACTGCGACTTTTTTACTTGTTGTACTGTGTAACTTTATAATACCCCCGCTTTCACAAAGTGAAGTTGGGGCTATATAGGAATCGTTCTGTCCATAATTTGTATTACTTACATTCCTCAAACAGATTTTAATGGGTTGTTCCCAAACTTCATATACACATAACAACTGATGACCTTATGACCCCTCTACATCACCCATTTGTGATTGTCTAATTTAATACAGAATTATAACCCTTTGTTTGACTTTATGCGGGGCTATTCATCACCTTCAGTGATAGTTCTACTTTTATTTTATTTGAACAAAAACTTGTTTTCAGATACATGTTGTTTTATGTTGTATTATTAATCTGGAATCATTCCACTGGAAGTATTCCATTAGAGCTTCTGGGCTTGTAACAAGTTTGTGTTTGGTTGCTTCCACGGCATGGAAATCCTCATCCTAACTGACTGTTAAGGTGATCATATTTAGGTTTAGGTTTTGTTCTTCTTTTTCATTAATGTTATATTTTTTGAGTTCTGCAAAGGAATGATTCACTTCCTGAGATATACTGCATAAATAATTGTTAATGGCTTGTAGGTCAAATCTGGTTAAACATTTCTTATGTTATATTCGGACTATTCATGTTTTAAAAGCTTAAATCAAATGCTTGTGGTGTTTTGAGTTAAATGTATCTCATGGGGGATGTGAGGTGGGAACAGGAACAAATGAAGACCTTTTTTGATCTGCATATATGCATGTATATGAAAAGTAGAATAGGAAATATTATACAATATCATTATTATTAGAGTATCGTCAACGAGAAGCTTGTGTCACCTTAAATGGCTTTGTCGTGTCTGCAGTATATTACGAGAGGCTTTAATCGAGAGTGGATTTGTTACATCGGCAGGATCTTGCAAGAGGCTTTAATGTTGAGATTTGTTAAATTTGCAGGATCTTGCGAGAGGCTTTACCCTTGATTGATTTTGTCATGTTTTCAGGATCTTATAAGAGACTTTAACCTCGAGATTTGTTAAAACTGCAGGATCTTGTGAGAGGCTTTAACCTCGAGATTAATTAAATCTACAGGATCTTGCGAGAGGCTTTAACCTCAAGATTAGTTAAATCTGCAGGATCTTGCGAGAGGCTTTAACCCCGAGATTAATTAAGTCTGTAGGATCTTGTGAGAGGCTTTAACCTCAAGATGAATTAAGTCTGCAGGATCTTTTTTGAAGCTTTAACCTCGAGATTAGTTAAATCTGTAGGATCTTGTGAGAGAATTTAACCTCGAGATTACTTAAATCTGCAGGATCTTGCGAGAGGCTTTAACCTCAAGATTAGTTACTTGTGAGAGGCTTTAACCTCAAGATTAGTTAAATCTGCAGTATCTTGCGAGAGGTTTTAACCTCAAGATTAGTTACTTGTGAGAGGCTTTAACCTCAAGATTAGTTAAATCTGCAGGATCTTGCGAGAGGCTTTAACCTCAAGATTAGTTACTTGTGAGAGGCTTTAACCTCAAGATTAGTTAAATCTGCAGGATCTTGCGAGAGGCTTAAACCTCAAGATTAGTTACTTGTGAGAGGCTTTAACCTCAAGATTAGTTAAATCTGCAGGATCTTGCGAGATGCTTTAACCTCAAGATTAGTTACTTGTGAAAGGCTTTAACCTCAAGATTAGTTAATTCTGCAGGATCTTGCTAGGGGCTTTAACCTCGAGTGGATTTGTGAGATCTGCAGGATGTAACTTAAGTGAGATTTTATAGTTCTGGCTTATCCACAAGATACAAGCTTCCATAACAGACTACTCTAACAATGTCTACAATTTAAGATAAGTTGAGAAATGCTTTGTGCTTCTAACATTTCATAATAATATAGTTTATAATTGCAAAGTTTCTTTGAACTCATTTTAATTATATAAATATTTTCTCATTGATGCACAGCTTGCAAAATGTACCATATCAGCCAAATAGTTGTGATTAAAAATGTGATAGCGTTTTGTTTCTAGTTGTATTTTCATCATCATGGTTTCCGTCAGAACGGCACTTAATTATATATGGCATAACGTGACCAAAGGTGTGTAATGTAGGATTTTTTGTGTATCTAAAGAACAAACAAGTGATGTTGAAAGTCAGTGTTGACATAACAAATGTACATGAATAATGTTTACATAATCACGCTCTGTTATATGCAATATAAGTTTAAAAACTGTAATAATAAATTATCAAAATTGCTAAATAAAAAGACAGATTCTATTTAAGCAGAACTGGGGTTAAGGCGATGATGTGTACATGTGTATTTATCTGTATACTAGATGAGGTTTTACATTCGAATCTAAGGAGTGACATTTATTGCATCAGTTGAAGAGTTATGCCCCCTTGTGTAATCCCATTGTAACTGCATATGGACAGAACACAAACGTGCCTGTATATTTTAACATGAAACAAGTATTTTAATATATTTACACATTTATCTAGCCAATGCTACATTAATAATAAACAAATTCTTGATAAAATAAGATTATTAGAAGAATAGCTTGTTTTGAAAGTTCTCACCTCTCATCGCTGCGCGTTTCGAATCACACTGGGGGGGTCGACTTGTGAAAAAGTGTTGACTTTTACAGATGGCGGGACGTTTACATTACTTGTTCTACCCAAGAGTAAGTCAGTGATCTGCCTCCAAAATAAAAAAAAAATCGAACATCATATATAGCCTATATAGCATGTGCTGAAAATGACGTAAATGGCCATTCAACCAACTGCTTATGACCAATTTTATACACAAGAGGACATGAGCCTTAACTGCAGTTGATTGGTACGTGTCAAGTTCAACTGTTATTTTCAGCTACTTTTCTTACCTGAATTTCTTTGAGCATTTTCTGAATAAGCTCATGTCTTAAAGGGACACTTGACAATCTTGATTTCTTTAAAACCTGCAGCTTCCCGTTGGTTTTTCTACATTTGCCTATTTCCAGATCAATTTTGATAATTAATTGAATAGTTACAAGGACATTTTTAGCTCGACTTTTCGCATCAGTGCTACCGTTAGCTTTACTGTTAATCTTTTTCGGTAAGCTCATGTCTCAGAAACTGCACGACAGTATTCAGTGGAACTTCACACATATATTCAGTATAAATTGATAACATGTCACGCATAAGACACGTAACTATGCAAGCTATTTTTGACAAAGTTATGCTCCTTTTCGTAACACCGTAGTCAGTTTTAGTAAGCTCATATCTCGTACAAATAACTCTGTTATGAATTTTACAGAATTATGCCCCTGTTTCAACTTGGTTGCCCAATAAATAAACAAGGCCTCGAAAAGTTGAGCGTGCTGTCATCCGACAGCTTTTGTTGTGCATAGTACTTCACATTAATTATATTGGACCAATAATATCAATAATATATTTAAACCTATTTTTTGATAATTACAAAGTAAACTTGAAAACTCCCAAATTGTATTACCTTATATTTAATTGTATGCAAGCCGGCTTAAAATCCAACTGGATTATTAAAATGGAGTTTCTCTAATTACACTGCTTGATAAACACTTCAGGATTGCCCTGTGTCCCTTTAAACTGTATTACTACCCCACAACTTACCGTCGTCATTGGTACAATAAGGCAACTCAAGGAGTATTGATGTAACACAGATGATGCTTTTTAGAAAGTGTTCAGAGACATGACCATGTCAAAATATTGTTTGCAAGTTCATCTTTGACTTCAAATAGGAATGGAAAACAAAAAAGTGTTGTTTTTTTTGTCTGACAGTATGTAATATATATATATTATATTTGATAAGAATAAGTGTTTGTCGACTATGCAAATATATATGTAGATAATACATTTCAGTAAATAGAGGAGCTTACACAAGTGCATGTTAATATTGAATTTATTAAACAAGTTGGATAAAATCATGTGTTGTGAGACTGTGCCTTGCATCATACCAGTTTTAACCAACGACATTAATAAATTCAGTATTAAATAGGCACAAATGGGAGATTCTATTTATCACATATCTCAAAAAAAGCCTCATAGACATATGTCCAAAAAAGCCTCATAGAAAATGTTTATTATTGTAGCTACCTATATATAACTTTGTTATATGATGACGTCATATGTTGGTATGATCGCGTCGTATTTTGTCTTGGTCTTCTCCGTACGACACCGAACGACGTAACTACCTCGTCGATTTCTGTAATCAGGTATTTTAAACTGTTACAGAAATCAGCATGGCAATTCTGATGCACACTGAAAGGACCAGTGCTCATCACAACAATCTGCTGGTGTTTATTACAGCAATCTATTGGTGTTCTTTACAGCAGTCTGTCTGTGTTTATTACAGCAATCTGTCAATGTTCATTACAGCAATCTGCTGGTGTTCATTACAGCAATCTATTGGTGTTCTTTACAGCAGTCTGTCTGTGTTTATTACAGCAATCTGTCAATGTTCATTACAGCAATCTGTTGGTGTTCATTACAGGAATCTGTCGGTGTTCATTACAGCAGTCTGTCAGTGTTTATTACAGCAATCTGTCAATGTTCATTACAGCAATCTGTCGGTGTTCATTATAGCAATCTGTCAGTGTTCACTACAGAATTATGTTGTTGTTCATTACAGCAATCTGTTTCTGTTCATTACAGCAATCTGTTGGTGTTCATTACAGCAATCCGTCAATGTTCATTATAACAATCTGTCTCTGTTCATTACAGCAATCCGTCTCTGTTCATTACAGCAATCCATCAGTGTTCATTACAGCAAGCTGTCAGTGTTCATTTCAGCAATCTGTCAGTGTTCATCACAGCAATCTGTCAATGTTCATTACAGCAATCTGTCAGTGTTCATCACAGCAATCTGTCAATGTTCATTACAGCAATCTGTTGGTGTTCATTACAGCAATCTGTCTCTGTTCATTACAGCACTATGTCTCTGTTCATTGCAGCAATCTGTCAATGTTCATTACAGCAATCTGTCGGTGGTCATTATAGCAATCTGTCGATGTTCATTACAGCAATCTGTCCGTGTTCATTACAGCAATCTGTCAATGTTTACACTGGATGGGCACATATCTATCAGTATCGATCTGTTTGCCAGCTGTAACTTACACAAAGTTAACAGCAAGTTTTGGGATTGAGTATGTTGTGATTGCTGTTATTAATAACCGACTATCCCACCATTACTCCCACCATTACCGGATGTTTTGTTTTTATGCTATGCCACGAAAGTGGAATGCTTGTAGTGTTAATAACTTCTAAAGTCCATTTTTATGTGACCGACTGCGGTTAAGCAGGGCATCCATGTCCATGGATTTTCTAGTATCATTGTTGGCTGCATATTGTTTGTTTTTGCAAATACGTCTGAAGGTTCAGTGCAACAATGGTGTAACTACATGTAAATAAACCAGAAGTATGCTAAACCCACAATTTGTATGACTAATTAGACTGGCTCCATACAGTTTTCTATGTTCACTCAATGTGTATTAATTATAAATGATTCCCCTGATTATTGTCAATAAACATGAACAAATCCAAATTAAAACACTTGTTATTCCTTCTCTCCAGAAATGCTGAGGCACTTGTTGAAAATGCAATGATCTAAACAGTTTCTCATAAGTGTGTATCCATGTGCGTGTGTAATTCTAAGAAAACAAGAGTGCCAAGATGGCAGTGAATCACTCACCTGATGATCTACTCAAAGATGAAAAAATTGTCAAAGTATCTTACAATTTCATAACAAAATTAGATGGTGCGCCATCGCAAATTCCCACTCCCGCCTTGAAGTGTTCAGGCCCAGAAAGTGAATATATGGTTATAGAGTGGGGATCTTAGTGGTTTCCAAGTTATGACCCATGTGCTGTTGTTTCCCAAGGGGTGGTGAAGGACCCTGGGGCCGAAGCTGTTTGGAATTTTGTATCCGTCTGTTCATGCCCAGTAAGTGTATGTATGGTTATAGGGTGTGGATGTCACCGGTTTTCATGTTGTGACCTAGGGGCTATGTCCCTATAGGTGGGGATAAACCCCGGGGCCAGTGCTGGTTGCCTAGTAAGTACCGAAGGCTGAGCCGAGCTAAAAGAATTGTGGTGACAGGTTGAAATATGAGAATATGTCCGTGTAAATACTGTATATTGCTATATTCATTATATATTGCTGTAGTATATCTGTAATTATATTGGTATTAAAATATGTATGTATGGTGTTAAACCTCACTTCTAACAATCTTTCAGTCCTATCAAGATGGTAGCAGTAAGCTCAATGCTCAACTTTATAGCGCCGTCACATTGGTATACCACAACATGTTTCCCCACCCAATCACATTATTCCGACACCGGGCCTACTGGTCCTAGCAGTACCCTTTATATGCTGAACATCAAGCAAGGAAGCTACTGGTACCATTTTTATGAAGTCTTTGGCGTGACGCAGCCAGAGATGAACCTCAGACCTCCTGCATGCTTGCCCCAGCCGTGCTCCATTTTTCACTGGAGCCACAATCAGTTTTCTGTCACCACTCAAGTAGCACTTGCAACAATACTGGGATCATGATGAAGACCTTTAATGAACGTGACAAAAATGAAGATGAATTCGGGGTGCTTTTACCTATTGTGACAGAAATTGACGAAATAACTGAACGATTCGCTCACCTGGTACTGATTGTAATGCTAATCCACAGCTAGAGGCTGAGGGGTAGGACCCCCTCCACCCCACCAATGTTCATTTTGTCATTTTTAGCTCTACTGGCCGATGGCCAGCAGAGCTTATGGGATGCTGAGTTGTCCGTCGTCCGTCCGTCGTTAACTTTTGTCTCTTTAAGACGATAGGGCCTTCATTTTTCATCTGATCTTTACCAAACTTTACCAGATTGTTAATGTCAATGAAAGCTCGGACAAATCAGACCAGTAACAGCAGAGTTACGGCCCTTGACTTAGTTAAAAATGCTATATTTTGCCTCGTTAAGACGATAGGGCGTTCATTTTTTATCCAATCTTTACCAAACTTTACCCGATTGTTAATGTCAATGATAGCTCGGACAAGTTCGAAAACCAGCCAGATCGGACTAGTAACAGTGGAGTTATAGCCCTTGATTGAGTTAAAAATGCTATATTTTGCCTCTTTAAGACGATAGGGCCTTCATTTTTCATCTCATCTTTACCAGATTGTTAGTGTCAATAAAAGCTCGGATAAGTTCGAAAACCAGCCAGATCGACCAGTATCAGCGGAGTTATGGCCCTTGATTTAGTTAAAAATGCTATCATTTGCCTTAAGACGATAGGGCGTTCATTTTTTATCCAATCTTTACCAAATTTTACCAGATTGTTAATGTCATAAAAGCTTGGACAAGTTTGAAAAACAGCCAAATCGGACCAGTAACAGCGGAGCTATGGCCCTTTATTTTGTCTATTTTGTTTATGTTTTTATTTTTTATTTTTTTATCTCTACTGGCCAAGTTTGAAAACCAGCCAGATCGGCTCAGTAATGGCGGAGTTATAGCTCTTGATTTAGTTAAAAATGATACATTTTGCCTCTTTAAGACGATAGTCACTCGCTTCATTGATGTTATAAGAGCCATATTAGCAAGTAGAGCGTCCACAGGCCCTCTTGGGCCTCTTGTTTTATCATGCTCTTTCAAGATTTTCTTCAGGACACTGCATGTGGAAACGTGGTTCTAGCATAAATGGAGTGTCTACAGTAGAATTTGCACTAACTTTGCAGTTCAGGGTGAGAAGGTTCTAGGCCCATTCTCCATATTTTATCTAGATGTACATGGATGATGAGCCTGGCAGGTTCATCCCTGTTTGGCGCCATATAACCTTTCTTGTGTTGGTGCACCGTAAAACCCCAATTCAATTCAATTCATCTTCAGAAAATTGCTTCATATTTTTAATGATGTCCACCGACGTGGTCATCCTACATTATCATTTCGTTCCAAATAATCATCCACGTAAAATGAAAGACAAAATATGAATTCCATCCAGTGCTATAGGAATAACACCATCACGATGGAAAATAATTACCAAAGAATTTGCATCGATTGAAAACTATATGAAAATATGTAGTAACAAGATTATCAGTAAAACTGATGGCTGCTTCCCGGAAGTGGAAGCTTTGAAAATATGTAGTAACAAGATTATCAGTAAAACTGATGGCTGCTTCCCGGAAGTGGAAGCTTTATGTAAAGTTTTATTAGTGGACAGAAAGGGAAAATGCCCATAATATTATCTAGGTCTCTGTGCTATTAAATGATAAGCAATTATTAAAAGAAGAATGGCATTCCATTACATTCCAGACGAGAGGTCTGATAAACATGTTTTAAGTGTGCAAAGAGGGATAACACTATTTACTTGAAGTTAGAGTTATGGTTCTTGTGCTCCGCACTTCCTTATCATTTCCCTTTATTATTATATATGTTTCACTGAGGGCTGGCGTGGCGCAGTCGGTAGCGCGGTAGATTTGTAACCGGAGGCCCTGAGTTCCGTCGGTGTGTTCTTGGGCAAGACACTTTCCCTTAGCCGCGTCCGTCGAATGGGGACGTAAACCTGGCGGTCCATTGTATCGGTCTATCCTCCGAGCACGTTAAAGAACCATAGGAATCTATTCGACAATAAGAGTAGGGCAGGTTCCCGGATTCCTATGTATCCTTCCCCTCTCTCTGGGGCGGCTCTAAATAACCTATACTGTGTTGATGAGCAGTTAAACAACATTCAATTCAATTCATTCCAGTCAGTTATGCTCCAGACAAAAAGTACAAAGGGAAATAAATATTTTCGATGAAGATAGTCACGGTTCTTGCACTTTACACTTCTACGATTGTGTAAAGTTCCAAACCAGTCCCAAATAACCTACCATTCTGCCAGGGTAAGCAGTGACCTTATTCTTGCATGGGAATCGTTCTTACAGTTAAGCTTTTCAATAAAGGTAAAGAAATGAAACCAGACACAGTTATTGACTGTACAAATATTTTATTTTGTATCATATTTTATTTGCACCATGGTTGGATAATGCATGGTTGTACAACTACAAACAGAAAACATCAATCACGTGTACACCATCACATCTGCAGCAACCTGGCTTGGGCAGTATCAGTAATATTCCAAAACAATCCATTACATTCCAAATCACATCTTGTACCAGTATACTATTTTTGTTTACAGTTTGAGAATAAATGAAATATATACGCCATTTGTGTATTTATTTTAGATATTTACTTAACCCTTAACCCGCAACATATATATAATGGACTGTTCTTTGTTTGAATTAAGACCATTCCATTTATGTGACAAAGGGGTGTTTTGGGGATTAATGACCGATCAGCAGCTGGACATTGTAAACCCTGATCAGCCTGCAAGTTACTCGCAAGCTGATCTGAGTTTACAATGGACGCAAAGGCTATTATAGTTGTGCTTAACGGGTTAAGGGTTAACAAACTGAAAAACTGCCATTTTGCAGGCAAACATTTCTATAAGACAAAACCTAGACACAACCACCCAACTGGTGATTTTGAGAAGTTATTTTCCTGATTTTTTTTAAACATTCAAATATGTCGGGAATGCATAAATTCTTGACTTTTTTTAAATAAATATTTAAACATGTCTGGAATGAAAAATCTATGTTTATTTGGGAAGTCTTATACCAGGTCCTGAATTTGACAAAAGTCCAAAATATTCCCCTAAATTACTACCTATACACAACTGCCTTAAAACTGCCAGCCAAGCTAAAGATTGCTGTACTGTGATGTATAACCAAATGCCATTTAATGACTCACAACCAACTTAATAGTACAATGAACATACAATGTTGTAACCACTTAGATTCCACGTCTGTTAATATTCCCAATATTCTGAATTCATCTGAGCTTCAGTATATATGATAAACAGTTACCTCCGTCAAAAGTGGTAATCAACAATCCTGTTGATCAGTTTGATTTTGGACTCTCAGACATAAAAGAAATAAAACTCAAAAGCTTATAAAACAAGCTTTTGTTCTATAAAATTTTGAAATGCGATCCGGAAATTTTCTTAACTGGTAAAATATAAAAAGATTTAATCATCATAAAATGGAGACAATTTTGTATCTGCTGTTATAAATAAATCCAGTACTGACTTTTGCATTACAATTTAGGAGTTTTTCTTGTTAACTAGAAGATTGTTCCTCGGAACAGTTCTGTTGCCTGCCTGTGATCATAAAAAGAATTGTGAAACGAAGCAGAGATTAGAAACCAATTAAATCAATAATTCAATGTACACCTGAATCCAAATCAATAGAGGCCGTTCTGTCATCAAGCACATTCAAGTTACAAAGTTTGAACTTCAGAAGTGTCTGCGATGTGGGCAACACAAAACAAAGTGATCCCAAAGTATCTGCCATGCTATGCACGTGACACAAAAACTATCCTAACACAATGAAAACATCGAGCTCAATATTCTCCGAGGACAAACGTCTAAGTGGTTAACAATATATCTAGCTACAAATCAAATGTAGTGAGCAAAATAAAAGTCAAATCTTAACAATACTTAACATAGTTATAACTGACTTTGGAAAATTATATTAATTCTGATAAATCATCTTAAAAACAACAGCATGCACACCATATGAATGGCACATATAGTTTTATTGATAGTATATGTGGAGTTATGTGTGTAAATCTACAAATAGTACAAATTATGAATTCCAAAAGTTCTAATTTATATGTTACTAAATTGTAATGTGTCTAAATTATCTTTTAATCATGTCAACAAAAGTTGAATCAGGGTCGATTTTTAGTTTAAACTTATTTGTTTTACATCGATTGTAACTAAAGATCTCTAAACTTATTTTAATCACTCTCGATGTCTTCCTGGGTAGAACCAGTACTAAGAGATGCAGATAAAGTGTCTTGGTCATGGACACAACACATATGGTTATGGAGGGGATCGAACCCACAACTTTTCGATCATGGGTCCAATGCTCTACTACTAAACCGTGGCGCTCCAAAGTCGATATTAAATGCTATTTTGTAGCAAGAGTAAGTTTGTTGAATTATCTATAAAAAAATCATTTATAGGTTGCTTAGAACCATCATTTGTAGTTAGGAATGTCGATTTACACATATAAATTCTCACATTAAATCAATTGTATTTAGTTGATAATGCCTCCAGCGCAGTTTGTAATTGTTAACTCCTAAACATCAACTTTAGTGCCTTCAGTACACCACATACAAATTATTGCAGCTCAAAACCTTACACCAAAGGCACCAAATAATTAAGAAATGTACGAAGTTCATAGTGCCATACAAAAAGATTGCATCAAAATATGTTCCGAAATAAATACTTATAAAATGTCTTAAAAATCTATTTCTCAATATAATAAAAAAGAGAATTTTTTTCTTTTCCATAAAATAATAATAAAAACTACAAATAAAAAAAAAAAACTCATAAGGCCTTGGTTTAACCCAAAGTTAATAAAACAAGCCACTGTTAATCAAACATTATAGTCGACTTTCTTGTTCCTTGGAAGCTATGTGATTACTTAAGCTTCAAAATCAGGCATTTTAAAAGCAAACACTACTGTTTTCGCTTACCCAAGAGGAAAATTTAAAAATGATAAATTATGTAATGTGATATGTTAATCTGAGGCCACACTTGAAGATAAAATATATTAGCTTTAAAAATCAGAAAATTCAAAATCTTCATAAATATATATTTATCAGTTAAATATTTAAAAATGTTCAGGTCAGTTTTTAAAATAATGCACGCATTTATCGGGAAAACATTGAGGCAACCTTAATCCACTAGCACAACATTTAAAAGTTTATTTCCTTTGGAATGTTGATTTCCTAATGAATGACATAAGGGACACGACATGCAGGAAGCCATCCATTTATATACGGGCAAAAAGTGAACCGGAATTGATAACCTACCAGTATGTGTTTAGCAAAATACTTCAACTGATACTTTGATAAATGGCTGTTAGCCATAAGGTGTTTTCTGTATGAAAGAATATAGCAATTTTCCTCTGAAAATAGTTCCTTCTTTGGTCCACATGTACAGTACAAGTGGTTATTATTGAAATTTCGAAGTTGGCAGCTATGGGGAAAAGTTATGGGTTTTATTCTTATCGGGGGTTAACCGTTTCTCTTTCACGAGCACGAGTGCTTTGTTTTACTTTTGCAATATTAAAATGTTTACCCTATTTGGTGGCCCACAAGTTATGTCCCTTATCACCATTCAACATTTTCCAGTAATCTCTATATATACATGTATTGTTAATTGTGATACATATAATAGTTTATTTGGGACGGTCAAGTCGTCCACTCACCATACGCTGCCACAGATTATTGATACAAACATGACAGACATGGTATTGACCATAAGTACGACCCCAGACGTACTTTAACCCTTAACCCGCTACATATATATAATGGACTTTTCTTTCTTTGAATTAAGACCGTTCCATTTATGTGACAAAGGGGTGTTTTGGGGAAAATGACTGATCATCAGCCGGACATTGTAAACCCTGATCAGCCTGCAAGTTACTCGCATGCAGATCTGGGTTTACAATGGACGCAAAGGCTGTTATAGTCGTGCTTAGCGGGTTAAGGGTTAAAACACATTTCAGCAAAAAGGAGATTCTAAAAAAGTGAGAAAGCATTTCGGTTTTCCAAGGCATAAACGTGAAATTAGCAGTTCATTTATATATAAAAATGCTAACTTAAAATAATTAATTAAAAAGCAAATTTCAAATCAACTGTCAAAGTTAGATATAAAAAGCTTACATAATAAAATTGCATAATTTTAGTTATACGTAAACACAGTTAAAACATTCACTATTAAGATTATTTCTGTATAGTTTTTATTTTTAACTTTTGCAATGCAGGGAGTTCTATGTTTTAGTAAACTTCATGCTAATTTTGCATTTTCCACTACACTAAGCGTGGGTGATTTTCCACTCCCTAAGTATGGGTGATTGTCCACTGGTTTTCTGGTTTTACTCTTGCTATAGCAGGTTAAAAAGTTTTTTCCATGCCGCAGCATGTTATAAAGTGATTTTTTATTGGCATAGTGAGTTACGTATTGTTTCTTATTAGCGTGACATTTTCTGAAAGTGGGGTGCGTATTAGAACGCTTTTCGTAAGCCAGTACACACTTTACACCTCAAGGTAAGATTTATTTATTTTAAAGTCGGGGGGGGGGGGGGGGGGGGGATTGGGGGGGGGGGGGGGGGGGGGGGGGGAGGCTAATTACAAACAATATTGTAAGTGTTTTTTCCACTGCTTTAGCGATTGAGTTAGGTTTTTTTCCCACTGCTGTAACGACTTGTGTTTTTCCACTGCCGTAGTGAATTAAAGTGTTTTCCCACCGCCATGGCGAATTAAAAAGTGTTTCTCCACCGCTGTAGCAAGTTAAAAAGTGAAGCTCATGAAGGCTTCCTTATTTGTGTTTACACTGGTGTGTCCACAGTATTATAGGAGTGGATTAAACATCTGTGTACAGCGGAAAATGCAAATCTGTGCAACGTGTATTGTAGAAGTCATCAACATCAATGTACGTTCCATGAAATATAGATTACATGACGATAAAGAAATTTAGAATAGCAGTGAAAATTGTAAGAATATATCACTTGTTTAAATTTGCTTCATTCGTGTTATTATATAAAATATTCATTATATATTAATGAGTATTTTACAACTAAATGCAGTGATCTAGATCAATTTATACTATATACAACATCTAGTCATTTCATTATGGAAAGTTTCAGCAAAACCCTTGTTTAGTTCCCAGCCCAATCGGGTGTCCCCAGCTCAACCCTCGCGTAATACAAATTTCTGCAAACATTTCTAGACTAGTTTGCAGAATATGCATTTCAAACCGATATGAACCATAAATCAGTCCACAAGATCTCTGAACAATCTAAAGGTATTTCCCGGTAAGATTCACGACGGAAAACAGTTTGGGACACATGGTGCTAATACCTGAGCACAAGATCTCTGAACAATCTAAAGGTATTTCCCGGTAAGATTCATGAGGGAAAACAGTTTGGGACA
Source organism: Cyrtodaria siliqua (assembly GCA_037043455.1). Lineage (NCBI taxonomy): Eukaryota > Metazoa > Mollusca > Bivalvia > Adapedonta > Hiatellidae > Cyrtodaria > Cyrtodaria siliqua. The sequence goes on along the minus strand of JAWPHD010003337.1, from coordinate 148,988 downwards.
CATGGTGCTAATACCTGAGCTTTTGTGACTTTTTAAAGGTAGATTTATTATGGATACTCGTTTATAAAGGAAAAGAATAGAATAAGAGGAATCTTTATACAATGATGATAAACAATTTGAGTCTGTGTCAAAACTTTCAAATTCAGACTTAAATAAAAACTGCAGTTCTCATAAATTTCTTGAAATAATGGTCTTATACAAATTAAAAAAAAACACAAATGACATTTCACAAAAAAACACAGACGACTGCAAATTCAATGAAACAAGCCTTTTCAAGTAACAAACATTCCCGTTTTATAATTGACGACACAGTCGCGATTTCAAAAACAATAAGAAACAAACAAGCTTAGAAAATAATATTGCAAATTTGATCAGACTTTTAACTGACCCCCACCAGAAACAAACATGTCAGGGGTTAAGAGTCACGAAACACCTTTTACAGAATGTAACTCAAGTATAATGTATAAATCAAGGGATCAAAGTGGAAATGATGTACCTTGTTCTTTATTTATATACAGTTATAATATTTCGAATAAACCCTCGAAATACTGATCTACAATGAGGCCCAATATATCATGGATAAAATTTGATGGTTCAGCGCAACGCTGATGTAACTACAAATCAATAAAGATACAACAGTGTTGCGTTGAATTGTGTATGAGACTGGTACAAACCAGATTCTTACTGGTACAAACTGGATTCTTACTGGTACAAACAAGATTCTTACTGGTACAAACTGGATTCGTATCCATCTGCACGGCTTTATTGAAATAAACACCCTTTACCCAACAATACATTTTTTTTCTCAATAAAATATCACAAAGGATGATCCGTGTCAAATCTCCCTGCAGAACATACAGGAACAAGTGTACATTCTTTGTTGCATTTTTGTTAGAATTCTTGCACAAAAACCTTTATTTTTTTGACAGGGAGCAGTACGAGTTTCATACTGCCACCAAATCTTTACAGCAAGTAGCATGCCTGGATTTGAGCCCAAATTCAGCACACAAATACTATACTAAATGATTTTCAGACTAACTATCAAGCCCAATAGATATGAGGTCATGATTTATGAAATGGTTAACAATATTATCCCAGTCTTAGATGTCTCCTGGTTGTAGATCTTACTGGTGCAGGAACTACAATTCCTAGGACAACAAACATTGTACTTATTCAAAATACGAATAAGAACATTTCATTATCTATTATTTTTTTGTGTTGATTTATGTCACTGCCTTTTGTTATTGATTGGATGGAGTTTATTTTAAATTATTCTTGTTTCAGTTTGAAGTCCTGAAATTTTGGCAGACGTCTTGGTCTGCAAGAACAATATTATTAACTTAATGGGACTGCAAGATTATTATGGCATACTAGCGGGATGTTCTACCAATTTCTGCATGAAAACTTTCTATAAATGGTTGAAATTAGCTGCTCAACAGCACACTCTATGTCTCTATTATTGCATACAAACTGGTGAATTCAACGTTTTCCTCCCCTAACAAGGCGCAACAACGCCGCGTGACTTCCAAATGCTTGTCCATTTTTCGACAAACGCCTTGAATGAAAATCCATTTCCAGTTAGCTCCTCTGTTTGGTGTCTTGTGGTTCAAGGGAACTAACTCTCTGTAGAAAATTGGACGTCCTTATATATTACACAAGAGTTATCTAACCCTGTTTTGAGTGTTACTCCCGGGGACACCATCCATGGTGGTATCGTTGTTGGGTGCACCATCTGGTCGTGAAAAGAAAATCATTTCATAGAAATTAAATACATACAAAGTGAAATCTGAACTATTCCAGTGGCAGTGAGATCACTACACTGGGAGACCATCTGTCATTATAAATTTATACACTTTGTTATCAAACAGGAATGATTCGGAGCCATCTCTCTTTAGATCAGGCTTAAAGGATGATCTTTCAGCTAGATTGGTCTTTTAGAAAAGGCTGGTCTTTCAACAAAGGCAGGTATTTCAAGAAGCAATTGTCATTTTAGAAAACCTGGTATTTAAGGAAACCTGGTATTTTAAGAAGAAAGGCTGGTCTCCCAGGAAATACTAGTATTTCAAGCAGGCTGGTTATCCAAGAAAGTCTGGTATTTCAAGCAGGCTGGTATTCCAAGAAAGTCTGGTATTTCAAGCAGGCTGGTATTCCAAGAAATTCTGATATTTCAAGACAAGCTGATTTTTCAAGACTGCTTGCACAATCTGGGTACTGGAATACTGGAGGTTGACATCACTGAGTGAATAAACATGCAAAACTTTTATAGCTGGCGACGTCAATGCGTAGGATGTAGATGAGATGAAAGGAAAAGAATCAATCATGGTTCCGGTAAACACAATTATACCTCGTGTTGGAATTTCCTATCTTCACCGGATACCCATGAAAGATCTTATATTCCTTAACAGCCGGTAGTAATACGACTTACCCGCCTGCTTTGGTTAGCTGACCGGCTAATTTGAGAACTTCCCAACACAACAACAACAGGAAGAACTATACATCTCCCGCCTACCTTTAAAACTTTCACTGCAACTCAAAACTCTGTATATACCTACAATTATAGTGTACTGACATGGCCCGCCACCACTATTCTTCACTGTATGACTATATGCTTACCAGTGTGATTTTGCATAGCTAGTTTCTGCTTCTCATTACTTTCATACTCCATTACCTCATTGTAGATCAATTCTGAAATAAACATCAAACATTTAGCTCATGTCAGACGCTAAATTAGAAGGGGCATTGCCCTAACAGACAGTTCTGGTTTTGACCCGGCATACATTATATTCAAGTCATTCTCTTAAGGATTGGATTCAATATTTGAATCTTTTAATGGGGTATGAAAAACATTAGGATTGTTGAAAGTCTCGCTAACTTTAAACTATCCTAATGCTTTTTATGACCTGTTGAAAGGTTCTTTATGTACTGAAATGAAAAAGAAATGCAACTCGGGGATTTCTGCTATAAATTGTATATACTGCACACTTAATTCCACATAATAATCCAAAGAAATCCCAAGATGTTTTTTTTTTATAAAAAAAGTCACAGTTAGAGAAAGTACACAACTGTGATGTTGTAGATGTTTTAATCGCAGTACACTTTGTTACAAGAAATTCATAAATGATGAAGTTCCTCTTTGAAAAATTGAGCCATTTCGGTAATGTAACGTAAAAGAGTTTGCAAAACTTTGCATCATAAGTTTGCTCACATGCTTGAGCCAATGCTTGAGCCAACGCGTACTCTGTGAATAATGGAACTTTGAAGGAATACTATTTGCTGTGTTATGTGTTGTTTAAGTACTTTTTCCAAAAGGAAAGGTCTTACGTAGCTATTTACCATTCGATTAACAGCAGCATATTGTCATACTGTACATACTATAGCGAAAATTCCCCCGAGTTGCGTTTCTTTTTCGTTCCAGTATAGTAACATTTCATTTTATTATAATAAGAAGTGTTCGTTTTCAATGGCTTTGTTAATCGGTTTTATTTAAAGCACTCATCATCAATACAACTGAGCGAACTGAGTGAACAGCTATCACTGGCCAGTAGAAAGCATATTTTGACATATGATGCTATTGGATACATACAGCGCTGTGTCACGACAATTAGACACGCCCTCTTTAGCATTCATTTCATGGAGAATTGAATCGCAAAAAGAATCAATAATTCATTGAAAGTGTGTGCAGTAGACCCTGACCTTAGAGGTAAGAATCTGGACATTGGTCGCGACACATCCTCTCATGGTGAACATGTGTGTATAATATTATAATCAACTGATAGATAAAGAAGTTGCAGCCCTGACACGAAATTACAGCAATAACCATCAGTCTAAGTGTGACCTTGACCTTTGAGGTATGGACCTAGACGTTGGTCGCGACATATCCTCTCATGGTGGTGAACATGTGTGAATAATATTATTGTAATCAAATAATACATTAATTTACAGCCCAGGCACGTAATTATAGCAATAACAGTCTGTCTAAGTGTGACCTTGACCTTGTAGGTATGGAACTGGATTTTCATTGTGACACACTGTCTCATGGTGGTGAACATATGTTTATTGGAATCACATAATATACATTATAGCCTAGACTTAACTTGGCAGGACAGACTGACGGCAGAAAGAAATGACAAAAATCAAACAAACCTATAGACCGCTCTGGTAGAAAGTGGTAGGGGACTTACAGGATTTATTATATGCAAAATTTCAAACCATGTTTGTAAAGCAAGGAAAGAACACAAGTTACTGAACTTTCTTAGATCAATAATAATATAAAACCCCAAAGGGGATGCTTTAATATCGAAACCAAACAGGAGATCCTTCTAATATACATAATTGTTTTCTTTTTGTTTTGGATAAAAGCGATAAAATTGAATTTTAAAAAAGCTGGTAACTTTCTTTAAATTCATTCGCTCAAATTTCACAATACATGAACTTTATTAATTTTCCATCAATTTAAAACCTAACAGCCTTATGTTGTCCCTCCCTTATCCTCTCCTACTCCTACTAGTAAATTTTTCTATACAGGTTAATAGTAGTGTTAGTAATTTTATTACTGGCATTCACACAGTATAAAGAAAAGTTGGAAGACAATTCTTTTCTGATTCCCATAGAACTGACACACATACCACAACCAGCCCCATTACAACCAGACTCGTCATCTACCCTCACATATCATACCCAGCCCCATAATTTACCCTTACATACCACACCCAGCCCCATACATACCCTCACATACCACAACCAGCCCCGTTATCTACCCTGGTTAATTTAACTTAATTTAAACATATTTCTTTTACATCGATTACGAAACAAGTTCTTACAACTGAATTGGATTTTATAGTCGCACCAACAGCTAAGGTCATATGGCGACTTTCCAGCTTCCACTGGTGGAGGAAGACCCCAGGTGCCCCTCCGGGCAATTTTCGTGCACGGGCGGGCACCTGGGTAGAACCACCGACGTTCCGCAAGCCAGCTGGATAGCTTCCTCACATAAAGATTCCTAGGCCCCTGAGGGATCGAACCTACAGCGGTGAGGGGCAAGTGATTGCAAGTCAGAGACTCTAACTACTCGGCCACGGACGCCCCCAAGTTCTTACAACTTATATTAATCACTCTCGATGTCTTCCTGGGAAGAACAAGTACTAAGCAATGTGGATTAATTATCTAGCTCAAGGATAAATAACATGGACACCTCTTGATCTGGAGTCCGACGCTCTACCACCGGATGACGTACTCCACTACCCTGGTTGCAATGGCAAAAGGTCTCCATACAGCTTTACTTGGACATGGCCATTTTTCGACTGACTTGTACTAACCTTTCCACTGTTCCACGGTGTGTTCTTTCTCATCAACAGCATGGTTATAGGCACCAGGTATACTCTGAAAGTGATCAACATTGTATGTGTGTGCCATGTTACGCTATGCCTGTATTATTAAGGATAGACACGTGTGTACATCAGGTAAATAGTGTTTATATGGCATTTATGTTAGTAGAATTATAAAGCATAATTTCATAATATATGTACATGTACAGAGGTAAGCCACACTCCTAAGCATGGGCGTAGCTGGCTGATTTTAAATTGTAGGCCCAATCAATTGAGCACCACAGGTGCGAAGTTGCCGGCAGGGTATGGGGCATGCTTGCCCGGACATTTTTTAAAAATTAAACGTAAAATGGTGTATTCTTACAAGTTTGGGGAGACTTTTTAGGGAATAAACAGAACTGCAAAATTATAATTTTTCTGAAGGATTTCAAGATTTTATTTGCAAAACATTATTTTGAACATTATAACAAAATGTCTAAATTTGGGAATAGTTTACAACAAACCCTTCCCCCTTCATTTTTTAATGCTTTTTTTAGCATTTTTAGAAATGTCATATCTGGGGGGATTGTGGAAGCCCAGGCCTGCAGTGCCTATAAGCAGTTATGCCAATGCTATGTGGCAGTATGCTGACATGGTCATTTCTTATGTTGTATATGAATAATATACATGTGTATATCCCAATGGGGCAGGAATTGTTTAAATGGTCATTTCTTATGCAGTATATGAAGAATATACAAGTGTATGTACAGAAGTCATATCCTAATGGGGCAGGAGTTGTTTACATGGTCATTTCTTATGCAGTATATGGTATGTACAGAAGTCATATCCCAATGGGGCAGGAATTGTTTAAATGGTCATTTCTTATGCAGCATATGAATAATATACATGTGTATGTACAGAAGTCATATCCTAATGGGGCAGGAGTTGTTTAAATGGTCATTTCTTATGCAGCATATGAAGAATATACAAGTGTATGTACAGAAGTCATATCCCAATGGGGCAGGAATTGTTTACATGGTCATATTCTATGTTAGTACATGGAGAATATACATGGATATGTACAGAAGCAACACAGCAATCTTGTTATAGACATCTATGTCTTGGTTATTTAATTATACGTAAGGAGGTTTAAAGTCAAAATTATATTAGATTAATAAATTGAGTTGTCTATTTAACGCTTGTTATTATATAACCTATAAATAGACGCGTTTTCATTGGCTAAAAAGTAATTTTTTAGAAAAAATATCTAGCGATATTGACCTGTTTTTTTGATATTGACCTGTTTTTTTGATATTGACCTGTTTTATATAATTGTTTTTTTGATATTGACCTGTTTTATATAATTGTAAATTGAGGGTTATATAATAAAACAGTTATGGACTTTTCAGCTGTTATACATGATGTTGATATGTACCAAAAAATCATTATTGACCTCGGCTATCGCCTCGGTCAATAATGATTTTTTTGGTGCATATCACATCTTATTATATAACCTATAAATAGACGCGTTTTCATTGGCTAAAAAGTAATTTTTTAGAAAAAATATCTAGCGATATTGACCTGTTTTTTTGATATTGACCTGTTTTTTTGATATTGACCTGTTTTATATAATTGTTTTTTTGATATTGACCTGTTTTATATAATTGTAAATTGAGGGTTATATAATAAAACAGTTATGGACTTTTCAGCTGTTATACATGATGTTGATATGTACCAAAAAATCATTATTGACCTCGGCTATCGCCTCGGTCAATAATGATTTTTTTGGTGCATATCACATCATGTATAACAGCTGAAAAGTCCATAATTGTATAATGTATAACAGCTGAAAAGTCCATAATTGTATAATATATACTTCAAGATTGCCGTGTTTCCCTTCACACATATATAATATAACAACATCTTTAAAGTGAACGCATATATACTGAGGGAAAAAAGTTTAGCAAGTTTTTTAGATGAAATAATACTGTATACAAGATATACTGACATTTTGGGACTTTACAGGCTTGATCCCTATCTTCTTTTATTTGTTACATCATTAAGATGTTCGACTGCTATTGATGTGTGTTTAATAAAATATTGTGTCTATGGCAGTAGTTTCTTGATCTTACAACCAAATATTTACTATTTCCAGGGTGCAACAAAAAACTTGCTAAACTTTTTTCCGTCAGTATAGGAATGAATAAATGGTGTTTTACGGCCTGCCTTAAGCAATACCAATGATGACAGAGTTATCCCTGACAGGCATAATAATAACCAGTCGCACAAGGCAGCCTGCACAAAGGAAACATTTTCGTCCGATCAACACATCATATTAGGTTATTTATTAGGACAGCAACCTCAGAGGGAGATGAGATGAAGAAATTTCCCATCAGATATACGAAGGAGCGAACCCACACACGGGCAGAGGTCTGTAGCTCTTAAGTCAAGGTCCCGTATTCTCGGAAAGTGCTCAGCCAAAATCCCACTCAAGCTCAAATATGTCTTTTAACTCAAACACTTCTTTTAGCTATAACTTTTTCAATTAGTGTTTTTCATTGCGAAACTTTCAGGACAGCTGTAATATTTGTTTATCTTTATTTGTGTAAAGTTTCAAGTATTTGCGTAACCAATAAGTAAGATTTCAAAATTTTATAGCTGAGCTTAAGTTTGAGATTTTGACACAAAAGTTTTGAGAATATGGGCCAGGCCTTATCCACTGAGCAACAGAGGCCACTACACAAACAAACAAGAAGCACCGCCGGTCGGTGAAGACGCTTGACTTTTAAGGCCTTGTTTGTTTATTGGGAAACTATGTTGAAGGGCATGCTTTTGCTTAATTGCGTAACACAATTATTGCACTTGTTAACCAAACTGTGTAAGTATAAAAGGGGCATTAATTTTGTTTAAATAAAAGCATGAGTTACTAATGATGTGTGAAGTTTCAATCCATTATGTAAAGCAGTTTCTGAGATACAAGCTTATATAAACTTTAACCAGGACGCAGACGACGCGGACAACTGCCAAGTGATGACAATAGCTTTTTTTTCTTTGAAAAATGTCGAGCTTAAAAAGTACACATGCATAAACACATAACTTTTCTACAGAACACATGAGATGAGTTACTTACCCCATTCACCTCGGACTCGTCATACCACACGTTGATATAGGGGTGCATCAACGCCGCGTCCACTGATATTCGTTTCTCCGGGTCTACCACTAACATTTTAGACAACAAGTCTCTAGATAATGACGACCTCAACCCCTGATGTTCCGTGCTGTCAGGGGGGAACAAAACATCCGGGAACAGTTTTTCAAAATTATAGCCCGCATATTTAGGTCTATTTTCTACATAATTTCTCACAGTTGGTTGTAATCGCTTCATAAATTCCTGTGACGGGGTGCCCAACTGTTCAATGATTTTATTCCATTGATCGATATCTGATATAAAGCTAAGGAACAAAAGTGGAAAGTAATTTAAAGCTGCTATCCCGCTAACAAGCAAATTTTACAACAGAATGTTAACAGTTTCTTAACCTACTAATAATAAGGTATATATGTAAATTATATATGTTGCGATTCCAAACTCTATAACTACAATATAAATGCCTTAACCGGCCATGCAAAACATCATATTGATATCGTTGCCGAAGCATAAATTATATCAGTATACTGGTATATTGCGGTATGTACTTGAACAATACGTGTATTGTATCAGAAGGTCTCATATCAACCTTATCGCGATACAACAAAAAAGTCTATGAAGTTACGCTTAATATGCATTACGAAGACACATTTTCATTTTATTCTTCTGAAAATGGACAAAAACAATAAATAAACTATACAGGTAAACACAGAGGCTAATCCGCTAAGGATTAAGCTGCCAATTAGCCCACTGTAATGTTTGTTGTTTGCGTTTTTCGCAGATTAATTGCGGTCAGGTGCAGTCTTGTTTTCTTTTATTGGGAGGGGAAAACACGATTTTGTGTTTAGATATTACTCCTGCACTATGTTTGTATGGTGTTTTACGGCATTTTCAACACATGTAACGTTATATATGATGATCGATTTTTTGTGGTTGAGGCAGACCACCCACTTTTCCTGGGTAGAACCAGTACTGTACACCTCCCGCCATCCGTAAGAATACACCAATTATTTAAGCGTATCATATCGTGTATCTGTGTGTCCGTATCCCAACATGTATCATATCGTGTATCTGTGTGTCTGTATCCCAACATGTATTATATCGTGTATCTGTGTGTCAGTATCCCAACATGTATCATATCGTGTATCTGTGTGTCAGTATCCCAAAATGTATCGTATCGTGTATCTGTGTGTCCGTATCTCAACATGTATGATTTCGTGTATCTGTGTGTCAGTATCCCAACATGTATTATATCGTGTATCTGTGTGTCAGTATCCCAACATGTATCATATCGTGTATCTGTGTGTCCGTATCCCAACATGTATCATATTGTGTATCTGTGTGTCCGTATCCCAACATGTATCATATCGTGTATCTGTGTGCCCGTATCCCAACATGTATCATATCGTGTATCTGTGTGCCCGTATCCCAACATGTATCATATCGTGTATCTGTGTGTCAGTATCCCAACATGTATCATATCGTGTATCTGTGTGTCAGTATCCCAACATGTATCATATCGTGTATCTGTGTGTCAGTATCCCAAAATGTATCGTATCGTGTAGCTGTGTGTCCGTATCCAAACATGTATCATATCGTGTATCTGTGTGTCCGTATCCCAACATGTATCATATCGTGTATCTGTGTGTCAGTATCCCAAAATGTATCATATCGTGTATCTGTGTGTCAGTATCACAACATGTATGATATCGTGTATCTGTGTGTCAGTATCCCAACATGTATCATATCGTGTATCTGTGTGTCAGTATCCCAACATGTATCATATCGTGTATCTGTGTGTCAGTATCCCAACATGTATCGTATCGTGTATCTGTGTGTCCGTATCCAAACATGTATCATATCGTGTAGCTGTGTGTCCGTATCCAAACATGTATCATATCGTGTATCTGTGTGTCCGTATCCCAACATGTATCATATCGTGTATCTGTGTGTCAGTATCCCAACATGTATCGTATTAAAGTGGTCTGGCAATACACAGCCCTAACCACGAGGCACACACAGGGAAGGTATGTGTATGACGTATAGATTTAGTCTCATCCCCTATTAAGGGCACAATATAATGGGGACTACTGAGTTAGCTGGTAAGTAAAGGATACGATCGCTACCGGGAAACATGACCCCTCCTCGTATCAACTCCGCCATGATACATCCCACCGACCAGATGTCCACTGCAACAGAAACAATATTAAATTATCACTAAATTATCACTAAATTATCACTAAGGAAAGTTTTTATGTGATTTTTATTTGTACATGATTAAGGGACACTTACAGCTATAAAGAAATGATTTCAATAGAACACAACATATGTATTCTTTTGAATAATATATAAGAATATCCATCAATGAGAAGTAATCACAACTTCAGAGTTAAAGTTACATCAAATTATGACATATGTTTGCTTTAAAGTTACATGAAATTATGACATATGGTTGCTTTAAAGTTACATCAAATTATGACATGGTTGCTTTAAAATTACATCAAGTTATGACATATGGTTGCTTTAAAGTTACATCAAATTATGACATATGGTTGCTTTAAAATTACATCAAATTATGTCATATGGTTGCTTTAAAATTACATCAAGTTATGACATATGGTTGCTTTAAAACTACATCAAATTATGACATATTGTTGCTTTAAAGTTACACATCAAATTATGACATATGGTTGCTTTAAATTTACACATCAAATTATGACATATTGTTGCTTTAAAGTTACACATCAAATTATGTCATATGGTTGCTTTAAAATAACATCAAGTTATGACATATGGTTGCTTTAAAACTACATCAAATTATGACATATTGTTGCTTTAAAGTTACACATCAAATTATGACATATGGTTGCTTTAAATTTACACATTAAATTATGACATATGGTTGCTTTAAATTTACACATCAAATTACGACATAGTGTTGCTTTAAAGTTGAATCAAATCATGAATGAAGTATTTTCTAAAGAAAGATAGAAATTCTTGAAATGCAGACAAGCACGATTGTACATAATATCCAAACTAAAAAGTCATGTCTGTGAGGTTCTATTTATCACACATGATTTCAAAAACATTTATTAATGTAACTGCCTATTTATGTTACTCGGGTCTTCTCCGTACCATACCCGAGTCAAAATGTCTCGTAGATTTTCGTAACTTGGTAATTACCAGTTTCAGAAATAAACAAGGCCATATCGACCTTATGCCAAGCTGACCAAGCTGACCTGAAAAGACCGAGCGATAATTCAGCCATTATTTGCATATTTATAACACTAGTGTATTATGATATTTATGTCGAGGCTTTATTATTCTTATACTGTGATATGTCACACCTAGTATTATTTTGATTTCTAATATTACAAATGGGAATATTTATAGAGAAAGCTTACCGTTTTCCTTATACCCCATCCCGAGTATAACCTCTGGTGCCCTGTAGTAGCGTGTAACTACATATGGTGTCATCATGAACCCGGTACCAGCTGTCCGCGCAAGACCAAAGTCCAATATTTTCAATGTGCAGTCGGACTTGACAACTATATTGGAAGGCTTTAAATCCTGTAACGGAATTAAATGAACAGTTAAAAAGTGTATTTAATTAATTTGTTATACATGTATATAAAGACAATGGGGATTAGGCTTATTATTTCCGGCATGAGGCAGCTCCGTTGACAAATCTGCTGCAAATTTTGTCTACTGATTACAAACCACTGTCCTGCTTACGTTTCTGGTGGCTAGTTTGAAAGGTTCAGTCTCTTTGAAGTTTAACCTTCTCACCAACAAATGGACATATGGGGGTGCAACAGTGTATTGGTCAGTGCCCTGGGGTGATTATTTAGGGGAGGCTAGAAGCTGTAGAATTTATTACTCAGCTGTTGGAAGTTGTACAATTTATAACCATGATACTGGAAGTCGTACAATTTATTATCATGCTGCTGGAAACTGTACAATGTATTACCCATCTGTTGGAAGCTGTACAATGTATAACCATGCTGTTGGAAGCTGTACAATGTATAACTATGCCATTGGAAGCTGTACAATGTATAACAAGCTGTACAATGTATAACCATGCTGTTAGAAGTTGTACAATGTATAACTATGCTGTTGGAAGCTGTACAGTGTATAACCATGCTGTTAGAAGTTGTACAATGTATAATGATGCTGTCGGAAGCTATACAATGTATAACCATGCTGTTAGATGTTGCACAATGTATAACCATGCTGTTAGAAGTTGTACAATGTATAACCATGCTGTTGGAAGCTGTACAATGTATAACCATGCTGTTGGAAGCTGTAAAATGTATAACCATGCTGTTAGAAAATGTACAATGTATAACCATGCTGTTAGAAGTTGTACAATGTATAACCAAGCTGTTGGAAGTTGTACAATGTATAACCATGCTGTTGGAAGTTGTACAATGTATAATGATGTTGGAAGTCATACAATGTATAACCATGCTATTGGAAGCTGTACAATGTATAACCATGCTGTTAGAAGTCATACAATGTATAACCATGCTGTTAGAAGTTGTACAATGTAAAACCATGCTGTTAGAAGTTGTACAATGTATAACCATGCTGTTAGAAGTTGTACAATGTATAACTATGATGTTAGAAGTTGTACAATGTATAACCATGATGTTGGAAGCTGTACAATATATTACCATGCTGTTGGAAGCGGTACAATGTATAACGATGTTGTTGGAAGCTGTACAATGTATAACCATGCTGTTGAAAGCTGTACAATGTATGACCATGATGTTGGAAGCTGTACAATGTATGACCATGCTGTTGGAAGCTGTACAATGTATAACCATGCTGTTGGAAGCTGTACAATGTATACCCATGCTGTTGCAAGCTGTACAATGTATAACCATGCTGTTGCAAGCTGTACAATGTATGACCATGCTGTTGGAAGCTGTACAATGTATGACCAAGCTGTTGGAAGCTGTACAATATATGACCATGCTGTTGGAAGCGGTACAATGTATAACAATGTTGTTGGAAGCTGTACAATGTATAACCATGCTGTTGGAAGCTGTACAATGTATGACCATGCTGTTGGAAGCTGTACAATGTATGACCATGCTGTTGGAAGCTGTACAACGTATAACCATGCTGTTGGAAGCTGTACAATGTATAACCATGCTGTTGCAAGCTGTACAATGTTTGACCATGCTGTTGGAAGCTGTACAATGTATAACCATGCTGTTGGAAGTTGTACAATGTATAACCATGCTGTTGGAAGTTGTACAATGTATGACCATGATTTTGGAAGCTGTTCAACTTAAAAACGAGCTTGTTTAATACCCACTCACAGCATAGTTGTTTATATTACCTACCCTATGTATAATACCGGCTGAATGTAGATGTTTGATACCACACAACATTTGATATAGGAGATATGACATTCGTTCATGGTCCAGATCCATCTGTATGACCTGACATAGATTGGCGTCCATTAACTCCATGACAAGATACCTGCAAAAGGAAAAGAATTTCCTCAATAAACTTTCATTTTTATCATAATTTTTAGATTGTAAGCTTGACTTTTCTTTCACATTTTTTGCTTTATTTGGAATATAACATACAGCAATTCTAAGTCATGAAACTTTAATATATGGAACAAAAAATAAAACATTTCTAAGTCGTGAAACTTAAATATCTGTGCTTATTTTCTGATTCTTCTAATTTTAACTAGATATTCAGATTTTGAAAGTTATATTGCCAGTTCTATTAAATCCAAAAGCACTCAGTTTTCCAACTTTATTATGAAATTTTAATTGTTAATTTGGGGAAAGATACAAATGGGGAGAGTGTGAAATGAAATAACACCATACAGCATGAGTATTGCAATTTCTCAGGATCCTAACACAATAATCATGTTTTGCTTGTGATGCATTACCAGATGTGGTATTGTATTAACTGATGTGTCGATTCTTGCGGATGGCAGGAGGTATAAGTACTACTGGTTCTACCAGGAAAATGTGCTGAACATAACGTAAAACACTATTCAAAGAAAGCATTAACAATTTGTTCAATTGTACGTCTTAAGCAACTCATGCTGTATTTCGATTTTGGTCTGGCAGTATACTTACACATCCTGGAACTCGTCCATTGTTCTCTGAGGTGTGAATGCATTTAACAAACCAATTATCTGAAATACAATTAACAATTCGTTATTAACTCAAACACTAATTTGGTGGGTGTCTCATCTGCCTCAGCTACCATCTAATTAGGCAAGTATTCCCTTGACAATACCACACAGTCATACCCAGCTTGTAAGAAGTTTTAACTTAAAGTGTCCTTAGACTCGGGGAAGTGGATGTTTAGTGATCTTCATTTACTTGAACGTACATGCTAACTATGAAAGCTGCGGTTGGTGAAAAAAATGACGGACATATCGACCCTGCATTAGCCAAGCAAATAATCGTAACTGTAACTTATGCTGCAAATATCAGTTTTTGTATTAACTAATAAACCATTAGTATGTTTTTGTTTTTTCAATAATATATTTAGGGCCGCACCAGAGAGAGTGGAAGAATACATAATATACAGGTAGGAATCCAGGAACGTGCCCTTCTGTTACTAACAAATAGATTCCTTTAACATGCTTGGAGTATACACTCTGATACATGGGACGGCAGGAACAACACCGATGGGACTCAGTGGCGCCTGTGAAACTCAAACTCGAAGTAATGTACTCTACATAAAGTTGCAAGACACAATCATTAAAAATGTGGTAACACTATCTCCATTTAGGGAATGGCAAAATATGCTGTATTTAACCAAATACAACAACCAAATCAGGAGATAATCTGCTATTGTCACTTACAATTTTTTCTCTCTAATACTCTTCTACTATTACATCATCACCTACACACTCCATTATCCTGATATCTACATCTATTAGCAATAACTTCAACATTAATTTCTGAATCTGTCACATAAACGGAGAAAGCCAATCTTATACCAGACACCATAAGTAACCTCGACAGCCAGTCCTGACTATCCCCACTATTATACAATGCTGCAGTGCATTTTTTCTTTAATTCTTTACGAATGATGTCTTCTGAGATTTACTTATTATGATTGTTGTCCATGCATCTGATGGAGTAGACAATATCTGGAATTGCACTGAACGGATATTCCATGATGGAATTGGTCTGAATTTGATTTCCATGTGGTAACAAGCATGGTAGGGAGGTGGGGGTGGTAACTGTCCTATTGAAAACAAACTTTGTGGAACGTTAATTGTCTTTGTCAAGTTAACGGACAAAAACAATCAAATGATTGTGCTATAAATGTCTAGATGTCTAGAGACACTATTAAACAAGAGAAAGTTTGCTCTGTAAATGTCCAGAAACAGTTTGCTCTATAAATGTCTAGAAACACAAATAAGCAAAAAATTGCTCTATAAATGTCTTGAGACAAAACACAAACTAAAGTTTGCTTTATAAATGTCTTAGAAACATAAACAAGCGAGTTTGCTCTGTAAATGTCTAGAGACACAAACAAGCTAAAATTTGCTTAGTTCAATTCAATTATTTTATTCAGCATTAACATCATACAATGTTCATCGCGTATTACAATGACGCGGTTACATTACATTGAGAAGAGCATGTATAATACTATCCTGGAGTAAAGCTACAAAAGAGCACTTACACCTAGTATTTTAAACAAACAATTTCGAATAGTATATAGCATAACTAATACAGAGGGGAAAATCAGCAGAAAAAGAAAGAGAGAAAGAAAACAAAACAACTCTATACATATAATTTGTTTGTACAGTGGATATATTTCGGTCAAGCTTATTTACAACTCGTGCTATCAGTCCTCGCACTAGCGGTTTCACACAATAGCAATTCTTCGGAAAATAAGTCTAAGGCCAGTAGGCAAAAACTATGTGTTTCAGACAGACACTTGAATAATGGTTTACAATCATAATAAATATTACGTTAATCTCGATAATTCACGTTAAGGCCTAACAAAAAAATATGTGTGTTTCCGGTTTTCCGACCGACCCTACTTTTTCACCGCCGAACCTAAATATTTTTAGCAAAATAACAAAAAAAAAAAAGAAAAAAAAAAAGGAAATATTACAATCAAACAACAAATATTTTTATTCAAATGATCAAATGATAATTTTATTAGCCAGAGTTGTGAAGCATCTAATCTGGAGCCAAACTGTTTGCAAAGGTTATCAAGAAGTTGCCTTAGTACAAAAATGGCATAATATATGCGAACAATATATATAAAAAAAATATCTAAAAAAACAACTTTTTCCTACCTACCTACCCTTACTTTTTGACAGGGTGAAACCAGAAACACACATATTATTTTTTTTATGGCCTAATTACCTATTTACTCTCACGTCTCAAATTCGTTAAATATACATATTTTGCCAATTTACTTAATACACTAGACAGGCTAGAAGTAAGTAACAATTTAAATTTTTGTAAATTTGGCCAGTGACAATAGTATTTAGGAAGACACTCAATTCTAATATCGCGAAAACATGGACACACTAAAACAAAATGATATTCATCTTCCATTACATTCATTTGACAGAATACACATTTACGTTCAGATCTCTCTACATTTTTAAATCTACCTTCTTCTATAGCTAATTTATGTGCAGAACACCTTAGTCTTGTCAAAGAAATATGATGCCTTTCGTTTGCAACACAGTTCAGGTACTTTTCAATTCCGATATTATTTTTAATTTTCTTGTAGGTTTTTAGCTTTGGTGATGTAGCTAATGTTATGAATGAATGAATGGTGTTTTACGGCACGTCGACACATAAACAGGTCATATTGTGCGCAAAAACCGATGAAAGATGAAGAAATGAAGGATAAATTAAAAATTAATGTAAACATATCAAGATAAAACTATTAAAAAATAAGGGATGATATGGTAGTAATATAAACTATATATGTAAATCAACAAATGCCCGAAAACGGGTATATAAAAAGTAAATATATACAAGAACATATTATAATGATTTATATAGTCTGACTTCCTTCAGGAAATCTAAAACTAGACTAAAATCTATAGTATTAAATAACTCGGTCATAGTATTAACATTGTAGTACCTTTGACGCATAGGATCAAAGTCTACACATTCCAGCAATATGTGTTTGACCGTTAACGGTGCAAAGCAGGGTATACATTCTGGTAATTGCTCACCTTGTAATAAATATGAATGAGTATAACGTGTATGCCCTATTCTGCACCGGGCTAGGACAACTTCCTCTTGACGAATGGGTCTACTAGAAGAACACCATTTTCCGAGTAACGGTTTAATTGAATGGAGTTTATTGTTAACTGACAAATCCCAAGCGGCTTGCCAAGAGTTATGAATATATGTGTTAATACAACTTTTAAAATCAGTATAAGGTAATTTGGTATCAGATATATGTAAACCTAATGCTGCTTTAGCAGCACTATCAGCTCTATCATTACCACGTATTCCAACATGGCTTGGAAGCCAGCAGAAAATAATAACATTATCAATTTTAAGAGAATTGTACTTTTCTAAAAGTTGAAGCACAACTGGGTTATCATGTTTCATATTACCCAGTGCTTGAAGAGATGAAAGGGAATCAGAAAATATTACAAAATGGTCATCATCAGATTCCTGAATATACTTTAAGGCAAGTTTGATTGCCTTAAGTTCAGCTGAAAAGATAGAGGCCTTGTCAGGCAGGCGGCTCTTTATGCTGTGTTTGTGAACAACAGCTGCTGCAGCTACCTTATCTCCATCTTTAGAACCATCTGTGTATATATGTTGAAAGTTACTGTATTTCGATTTAATTTCATTAAATTTGCTTTGAAAGACAGTGGGGTCTGTACTGGATTTGTTACTATTACAAAGATCGAAAATAATTGTTGGTGTTTCCAAAGTCCACGGTGGAATTTGTGGTACTTTGTACTTGGCAATCAAATTTAGGTCGATTTCAGTGTCTCTTAATTTTGGTTTAATACGTAGACCAAATGGTCGAATGGCCTTCGGTTTTCGATCAAAAAGAGGTTCACAACTAGGATTAAAAACATTATCGAAAGTTGGGTTTGAAGGGTTAGATTTTAATTTAATGACATATTGAAGGGCTAATTTGTCCCGTCTATGAGACAGTGATTGTTCATTAGCTTCAACATATAGACTTTCGGCTAGTAATGTACGAAAGGCTCCTAAGGCAAGTTGTAATCCTTGATTCTGTATAGGATCGAGCATCAGTAAGTATGACTTGCGAGTCGATCCATATACTATTGAGCCATAGTCCAGCTTGGATCTGATAAGAGATCTGTAAAGACGCAAGAGGACTTCACGATCCGCTCCCCAGTTAGTGTTTGCAACAACTTTAAGTAAATTAAGAGCTTTAATGCACTTGGCCTTCAAGTATTTAAGGTGTGGTATAAAAGTCAATTTACGGTCGAAAATAAGACCAAGGAATTTTGTTTCATCCACTACTGGTATTGGTGACCCATCCAGTGTTAGATGAGGGTCTTCATGATGTTTACGTAGTTGACAAAAGTGCATACAATTAGTTTTAGATTTAGAAAATTTAAAACCATTTTCATCCGACCAGGTCTGAAGTTTATTCAGACATTGTTGCAGTTGTCTCTCAATAGTGTTCATGTTTTTTGCACGATAACATATAACAAAGTCGTCAACATAGAGAGCAATCCACACCAGGATTGATGCATTTAACTCTACTGTTAATTTTTATACTAAAAAGGGTGACAGAGAGTATGCTGCCCTGTGGCACACCCATCTCCTGCTCATGCATGTCAGAGAGGGTTGAACCCATTCGGACACAAAACTGTCTGTCCTCTAAGAAATTCTCTATAAAAATTGCCAAGCGACCTCTAAGACCAACGTCATAATACTGGTCATTTAGTCGCTCTATAATTTTCGATAGTTGAAGATTCGTTATATTAGCATTATTCCATAAATAGTTAAAACCTAGATCGTTTAACAAACACTGTACTTCTGAGGCCCAGGACCCACGAACATTATTATTTACTTGGTCTTTATAAACTTCGTTGATTAAAGAGCCTTGTGACTTAATAAATTTGAACCAAAATTTAAGAATTCTTTCCTTACGTACAATATCTAGAGGAACCTTACCCAATTCTCCATAGACTGAAGCATTTGGAGTTTGCGTTCTGACGTTTAGAATTTGTTTAAGAAATTTAAAATATATTCTTTCAATATCAGGAGCTTTATGAAATCCCCATATTTCAGCTCCATAATTTTAATGTCTTAGAAACACAAACAAGCGAAAATGTCTTGAGAAACAAAACAATAGAAAGTTTGCTCTATAAATGTCTACAAACACAAACAATAGAAAGTTTGCTCTATAAATGTCTAGAGACAAAAAACGGAAAGTTTGTTTTGTAAATGTCTAGAGACACAAACAATAGAAAGTTTGCTCTATAAATGTCTAGAGACAAAAAAGGGAAAGTTTGCTTTGTAAATGTCTAGAGACACAAACAATAGAAAGTTTGCTCTATAAATGTCTAGAGACAAAAAAGGGAAAGTTTGCTTTGTAAATGTCTAGAGACACAAACAATAGAAAGTTTGCTCTATAAATGTCTAGTCAAAAAAGGGAAAGTTTGCTTTGTAAATGTCTAGAGGCACAAACAATAGAAAGTTTGCTCTATAAATGTCTAGAGACAAAAAAGGGAAAGTTTGCTTTGTAAATGTCTAGAGACACAAACAATAGAAAGTTTGCTCTATAAATGTCTAGAGACAAAAAAGGAAAAGTTTGCTTTGTAAATGTCTAGAGACACATTCAAATGTTTGCTCTATAAATGTCTAGAGCCTCAAACAATCAAATGTTTTCTCTATAATATCTAGAGACAGAAACAATCAACTGTTCACTTTCTAAATGTCTAGAAACAAAATCAAATGTTTGCTTTATAAATGTCTAGAAACAGAAATGAATTTTGCTCTATAAATGTCAAGAGACACAAATAATGGAATGTTTTCTCTAAATATGTCCAGAGACACAAACAAACAAAAGTTTTCTCTATTAATGTCCAGAGACACAAACAAGAGAAAGCTTTCTCTATAAATGTCCTGAGGCACAAACAAGTAAGTTTGTTCTTTAAATGTCCAGAGACACAAACAAGTGGAAGTTTGCTCTATAAATGCCCTCCAACACTTGCTACTGATATGCCCTTTTCAGCCATATATCAAAGATCTGGCTACATCTGAAATGCTGCATTTATTGAATATCAATAGTAACGTAAAACTGTAAACCAGACTATAACAATCGTAAACAAGTCTATGATTATCCGAATACAAATATCTCAATATGGAAAACATTCAAAACTAAAGCAACTTACATTTTTATGATTCACTAACTTCATTAGAACAAATTCTCTGTACGCTCGCTTGGCGTGGGTAACGTTCTGGAATGGCCGACTTAACTTCTTGATTGCCACATTTGTGTCTGTAACATTGTCATATGCAGCACTGTAAAGAGAAAAAGCATATGCATACAAAAACTCTGTACAGTTTATAGACTCTCACGAAAATATGAAGTAGTTTCTACTCAGCTCAAGTTACATGATAATCAGCTTGGTGGTCGGCATACCCAGCATAAGACAATAAAATGGCAATAAATCACCTAACATGCCAGCTAATGAGCTAAAACTTTGTCCATGCAGAATTAAATGTTAGAAGTAATATATCATTAAATGTCTTATCTCACCAACGTATTTCTAATTTTTTAAATGTGCCTATCTGCTGTCAGATAATTGATGCTCTGCTGTGCAAAAATGGGTATTTTATTGCTCTGGGGTCAGTTAATTATGAGAATGAATTATAGAGATTCTCAATAAACAGAGGAATCTCAGGACAGTCTACAAACTGTGTAGGCAAACAGTGACATGTTTGTTTTATACAATGCATGTACATAATGTATATAGGTTTACTGCAGCACCATGCTACTATTAAATTAATATACTGCAAGGAAAAAGAAACGCATAATCAAAAAATTGCCTAAGCTACACTATTATATACACACCTAATTCCATGTAATATTCCAGATATATATCTCAATGCATTTTGTACAAAAAGGGGCTACAACTAATTACAGAAAGGACAACTTTATCATGTAGTAGACCTTTTAATCAAAGTATACTTTGTTACACGAAATTCATAAAAGTTGAAGTTTCGCTTGAAAGAGTCAAGCCATTTCAGTATTGTGTTTAATGTTAACGTCAACGTTTAATGCTTAAGTTTGCTCACCTGCTTGAGCCAAATGCGCATTCTGTCGATAATGAAACTATAAAGGGTTAACCATTGGTGTGTTCGGTGCTGTTTATACATTCTTTTTTCCTTTCTGCCCTTTCAAAGGCTAACATAAATCTATTAAAATACAGAAGAAACACTAGACGACTTTAAAGGTTCGCAAAAAGTGAGCACTGCAAATGTCGTTTACCTAACATTAAGCTAGATATTTACAAATCTCCCAATGTCAAATTTACAGATTTTTCTGGTACAAAATTAGCAATGTGGGTGGACAAAAACAATGGCAACGTTCAAACTTTTGGTCTTAATTTGTATTTATGTCAAAAATCATGCATTATCTGTCAACAGTACTATAACCAACATATCAGGAGGTTAACTAAACCTAAAGTTATTAATGCAGCCTACAAACTCCTAATCTGAGTCAGAATTGCATTGAATGTTGTTGAACCACTCATCAACACATTTTTTAGTTTATTAAGAGCCATTCTAGATAGGGGAAGGATATATAGGAATCTGGGAAGCTGCTCTGCTCTTACTAACAAATAGATTTTTATCGTTCTTTAATTACGCTCAAAAGATATTTGTCCGGTTTACTTCCCCATCGTCAGATAAGGCTAAGGAAAAGAGTCTTGCCCAAGAACACAACAACAAACTCAGTGGCACAGGAGAGCCTTGAACCCTGGTCCTCCTGTATGCAGTGTTGTATAAGAATATGTGTGTGCTTGGTATATGGAGATTAAGGTCTATTTTAATAAGCATTTAGTCCTATCCTGATGGTGTCTACTTGTAGACGCTAGCTCAGAGCTCAACTTTATTGTGCTGTCAAACTCGAATACCAATAAACACACAACATGATACCACACACTGTCACATTATTCTGACACTGCGTCAACCAGTCCTAGCACTACCCTTTATATGCTAATATTAAGCATGGGATCTGCAAGACAATTAAACAATTATTTTTTTAACAAATTAAATTTAATTATCTCGTATATTAAACCAATCGTTAAGTTTTTTAGACATAAGCAGAGCAATGATAGACTTAAGGATTAACAAGCAAATTCGATGAATTGAAATCCCCCGCCGAATGATGTATTATCCTCGAGTGATGTATTATCCTCGAGTGGAAGAAATGTGTTCAATTTTTTTTTAATTAATATAAATCATGACCTTGACCCTTCATAAATTTGAATATCTACTAGATATAGGTATTTTTTAAAATTCATCACCATAGTAGATTTGAAGAAAAGAAAAAAGCACCATTTTAAGCATTGACTTTGAAGTGTGACCTTGACCTTTGAGTGACACACCAATTATTTTGTCTCGTTATAATAAATACTTGTGCCAAGTTAGGTTAACATCCATCATCAATTCTTAAAATTATTCATGAAAACCCCTTTAATAAGCAATTTTTATCAATTTCAGGGCAATAACTCCGGTGTAATACTAGGACGATTCTGATATAAATGTGCCACGTCACATGATCCCACTATTGGGATAAACATATAATCAATTTTGATGAAAATCAAACAAGAGGCCCAAGAGGGCATGTATAACTCTACTGGCTATATGGTGTCCATGGTGGGTGGGGGCTGATAGGATTGTGTGTCAGATATGGCATTATCAAACTAGTTTTTTAAAAAGTGTCTTCAATTACCAAGATATAGGGGGAGGGATGTATTTGGCTTAAGTTTGGCTAGCTTTAAAGCAAATTAAACTTTCGTAAATACAAACACTCAAACCAAGTTCGACATGTGACTCAGGGGCGGGGCCAAACTTGACCCCAGTGTCACCATTTAAACAAACTTGGTAGAGGACCACAAGCTAAGTGTAAATACAAAACATAAACTGTTGGCTCTTGTAGTTTCAGAGAAGAAGATTTCTTAAGTTTTCACTCTGTAAGTCTATGTAAAAACATGTGTCCCCTGGGCCAAAATCGACACCAGGGACACCATTCAAACAAGCTTGGTAAAGGACCATAAGCTGAGTGTAAATACAAAATACAGTCGAACTTCGATAGCTCGAACACCGGTGATTCAAATACCATCGGTAACTCGAACACATTTTCCGGTCCCGAAACAACTCCTATATAATTCAATGTAATTTATACTCAATTATTCGAATATTATTTCTCGAATACCCTGGCTCGCTCGAATACTTTTTACGGTCCGAAGATCCATTTTTGTGTGAATTTAAACCTCGCTTAATCGAAGGTGATGATCTGTTGCCACGCCACGTCGGCCATATTAATTGTAATCAACACGGTTGTTTGTAGCAAGTTCGATCATAGTGCAAAAACAGATAAAGTTGATTGTTAAAGGTGCGAACATTTATGATTGAAAAGCGATAATAGACAGATAAATTTTATGTATAGTGAACGTTTTTTAAATAAAACAACTGTACAAACAAAAACAAAAAAGTATGTGTAGTAAGATATCAACAGTGAATTATGTGCTACGCAATTGTCTATTCTATTCTATTCTATTCAATTCTATTCAATTCTATGTCAGTCTTACCTTGTTTCTCATTTTTCAGACTTCCGGCATGTATGTTAAAATGTATTTGTGTGATAAACACATTATTGCAGTTTTTCTTGTATTTTCAGTGTAACAATAACATGTTATATATCCGTTACGAGGTTTAAACAAAGATGCATTAACATAAAAAGCATACCGAGAACGATACACACGTAGATAAGTGTCACTATTTCGGGCGGTACACAAATTCGGATAGATACTTTTTTTTTGATCGTTCCCTCGATGCCTCGAAGCCACCGATAGCTCGAATATATCCATATGGTCCCGCTGACTTCGAGCTATCGAGGTTCGACTGTATTAAACCATTAATCTTGTAGTTTCAGATAAGAATATTTTTAAAGTTTTCCCCTATATATAAGTCTACGCAAAACTGTGACACCTGGGGCGGGGCCAAATTTGACC
Source organism: Cyrtodaria siliqua (assembly GCA_037043455.1). Classification (NCBI taxonomy): domain Eukaryota; kingdom Metazoa; phylum Mollusca; class Bivalvia; order Adapedonta; family Hiatellidae; genus Cyrtodaria; species Cyrtodaria siliqua. The sequence continues at coordinate 124,324 of JAWPHD010003337.1, read as the reverse complement.
CCAGGGTCACCATATGAACAAAATTCGACCCCATGAGCAAATAATAAATAAAATATAAAATAAAATTGGAAAAATTGAACGAATGAACCAAGGTTTCTTGTGAAAAAAAAGAAAATAATTAAAAAAAAATAAAAAATAAAAAAAAAATAATAATTTAAAGAAAAACGAAAGAAGAAAAATATGCCTCCAGTAAGATTTGAACCCACGACCTGCATAATTCAAGGGGACATTTATTAATTTAAGGCCAATAACTCTGGCGTTACTAGGACTATTCCAAAATAAATTTGCCGCGTCACTTTCCACAACTGGGATAAACACAGGGCACGAAAATCCACTCGTCCGCTCTCTATGACGAGTGCTCATTGATGCAGGACAAGTAGAAATTCAGATAACTTCTTTAACAATTTATCAATTTGGCCATTCAGATATTGCATAGGACTCAGAATTTTTTTTTCTTGCCCTGAAACATTATAATCAAGTTCCATGAAAATCAAACGGGCGGTTATCAAGATATGGCTGTGGATGGACAGAATTAAGCAATTTTTATCAATTAAAGGGCAATAACTGCAGCTTTACTGGGGTGATTTTGGAAAAAAATAGCCACATCTCATCCCACAATCAGGATAAACATTATTACCAAGTGTAATGAAAATCCAACCTACAGTTATGAAGATATGGCTCCAGACGGACAGAATAAGCAATTTTTGTCAATTAAAGGGCAATAACTCTGGCATTATTAGGGATTTTCTGTAAAAAAATAGCCGCGTCTCATCCCACTATCAGGCTAAACATTATTAACAAGTGTAATGAAAATCCAGCCTGCAGTTATGAAAATATGGCTCCGGACGGACGGAAGTATGGACAATGCCAAATTAATATCCCTCCACCTTCGGCGTGGTATAACAAGTTTCCAACCATTACACAGAATCAATAACAAAACTAGAATTGAGAGGCTTCTGTCTGACATGCAACTTCGAATTCCTATAAAATCGACCTACAAAGGCTTCAGCTGACATCGTGTAACACTGGAAAGCATTCAAAGAAATGGGAAAATGAGTGGTGGAAGTCTATCTAAATGTGTAAATGCTGGAGGTCTGTACGCCATATTGATTGTCAGGTGATTTGGAGATGGTTGTTTGGTTTAATGGTGTTTTACACATTTTTCAGCACATTTTAGGCTATATATGACGGTCGATTTTTTAGTGGTGGAGGCAGACCACTCATTTTTTTCTGTGTAGAACCAGTACTGTATACCTTCTGCCATCAATAAGAAGCGACACTTTCTCATTTACAAGTGGTGCTCCCAGGTTCAAACCCGCAGAGTGGAGAGGTGAGAAGGTTTCAAATGCAGTGTCTGTACCATCCGGGCCACTGATGCATTTTGGAGAGGACATGACTGTACAACTAGGTTTCAAATGCAGTGTCTGTACCATCCGGGCCACTGATGCACTTTGGAGAGGACATATACAACTATGCATTAGAAGTAATATCCCTGTGGAGTTCAATGGCGAGTGTTTGCGATAGGTGTTTTGGAGAAAAAGATGCTCGATGCAGTATGTTTATCTTTATCCTGCAACCAAAACGTGACCATAACTTGAAAAGTATTTAACCTATGTTCATAAAACTTCACACACATCTCCATCTTACTGCAATGAGTGTTGTTACACATGTACTGTGACAACTACTGACTTGCATTTGGCAGAGTCATAATACTCTAACCTGCAACCTTACCAAGTTCATGACTGGCCATACCTTACACATAGCTGTCAAGGCCCATTAAATTTTATGAAAAGTATTGCAGGCAAACACCATTGTGGTCAAATCGTTAGAATGTGTGAGAACATAGAATGTATGCATGTGAGCGTAGTTTGACACAAAAATGTGTGTGTCCAATGCGTGAGACTAAACTGACAGCTGGTAAGCTTACAGAGTGTTTGACCTATGTTATGAAAATTCACACACATCTTCATCTTATCCCAAAGAATGTTTTTACACATTCCAATAGCTTTGACTTTTATTTAGGCAGAGTTATGCCCCTTTTCATAAAACTTTAAACTGCAACCTAACATGCTTGGCAAAATATTGACACATGGTCATGAGAGTTCTTCTTATTCTTATTCAACGCTAATTGATAAATATATATATATATATACAATACCTCTGACTTTCATTTTGGCAGAGTTATCATAAACTTATACCACTTTTCATAAAAGTTTAACCTGCAATCAAACCTAGCTCAGCTAATAACTTGGCAAAATATTGACCTATGGTCGCGAAACTTTATACAGTTCTTCCTTATCAATTATCTAATGCAAAGTTATGCCCCTTTTCATAAAACTTTAACAATTAAAAATAAACAAATCTGCCCCATATTTTATGAAGGATTGACCCCTACCCCCACCCCACCACTCACTTCAAACTTCATAGTTCCATTGTCCTTGCTGAAATAAGCACATGGCAGACGGCACAATTTTCTGTGGAACAATTTGTTTTGTTTGTCTGTATGGAGATTTACGTCATTTTTAACACATGCAAGGTTATATATGACAGTAATCTTTTTTGTGGTGTAGGCAGACCACCCACTTTTCCTGGGTACTCTACACCTCCCCCCGTCCGTAAGAATCAACACTTCTACAAAATTTACTAATCTGGATTAAAACGTACTACGGTAATGTAAAATTAATTAAAATTGTTACGTTCGCACTGTTGCTTCAAGACATTGTCAAAAACTAACACAACATCTATATAAAAGGGTATTGATTATAAATGGCTTACTTAATCGAAGGAATCGTTTTCCTATAATTGTAATTCAAAACACTTGTAGTCAATAACTAGAACTATCACTGAAGGGGATGAATACCCCCGCTTAAATTCTAAGTCAAACAAAGGGCCATAATTCTGTAATAAACTATATAAAACTGTCGCCAGAGGCAGACAAATACCCACCGCCGGCAACTTGTTGGAGGTGGGTGAACATACAAGACTTTGATCCTATAAGATATATAGACATATGGAAATGAAATGGCCATAACTCCTACAAACACTATCAAAGTGATCTCATTGGAAAATTATTGAACAGTAACTTCATGACAGTATGCACATCTACAATAGATATTGATACTTCCTAGCAAGTTTCAATAAATTCTAACAAGGAGTTTTAGAGAAATAGCCTGGACAAGAATTTTGTATTATATATATATATTTTGGAAATTCAAAGGGCCATAACTATGGAAAATCATCGAACCGGGATGTCATGATAGTATGCGCATGTCCACTCGATACTGATACTTCCTAGCGAGTTTCGCGAAAATTCTAAGAAGGCCGGAGTTATTGAGAAATAGCCCAGACAAGAATTGCATCTACAGACAAGCTGATTCCAGTATACACCCCCACTTTGCGGGGGTATAATTAGGCAATAAACAATGGGTGATGTAGACGGACATAACGTCATCAGTTGTTACGTGTATATGAAGTTTGCGAACAACCCTTTCAAAACTGTTTAAGAAATGCTAGTAATAAAAGTGTGTTACGCAATGGGACTCAAGTGTATTATGCGATGCTACTGGACAAAAACTTGCTATGCGACGGGACGTTATGGACGTGATTCCTACATAGCCCCCACTTCCCTTTGTGAAAGTGGGAGTATAATTACTGATATAGACAGATTAAGATCAAATAATGATAAACACCATTACGTATATTCCTTCAATAAACTGAATTCAGCAATCATCAATTAAGGAATTGGAATCTATATATATATACACTGCTAAACCCTTTTTTGAATATATATGAGCAGCCCCATTTCTGAGGAAGGTTCACGGTGAATTGCTGATTGTGGAAGTGCACTTGAAAAATCTGGGAAGTGACACCATCGCAGTAGAGGAATGTGAAAACAAAATGGAGATTGGAAATAAAAAATTATGACTGTCAGAATTGGAGAGAACTGGTCATATTATATCAAGAGCTCAATCTTCTAAAAGACATGGTTCATAAGTTAGTGGAATTAGGCCAATAAATCAATTTATAAGCCTCCTGATGTGAAACTCTGGGAATTTATTGTATACAATAAAACTGTCTCCTCCAATATGTTACACCTATTTTAGTTTAAGGACAGTCTGAACGTTGTTTTACGTCATATATAGCTCATGTTAGGCCAATTACATGACGGTCAAATTATTTTGTGGGAGAGGCAGACCCCATTTTTCCTGAGTAGAACCAGTAATGTATACCCCTGCCATCTGTAAGAATGACGTTTAAGGACAGTCAAAGAATGAATGAACAACAGTTTACGCACATCAATATATAAATATATATTGTGCACAAAAAAATCATGAAAATGAAAAACGTGAAGTCAGCGTGTCGCCAATAAGTGTCTTTATGGGCAAGACACTTTCCCGTAGCCTCATCCATCAAATGGGGAGGTAAACTGGGCGTCCAGTGTATCTGAATGTACCTGGGTCTCCTCCGAGAATGTTAACCTTTGCATCCATTGTAAACCCAGATAAAAACTGCAGCAGATGGAGATAAAATTAATTATTGTCTGTTTTAATGCAATATATGGCACTCAAACTGATCATTAATTAATAAAGAAAACTACGCCAAAGTCACCACACTATTCTCCGCCAAAGTCACCATACTATTCTCCGCCAAAGTCACCATACTATTCCCCGCCAAAGTCACCATACTATTCCCCGCCAAAGTCACCATACTATTCTCCGCCAAAGTCACCATACTATTCCCAGCCAAAGTCACCATACTATTCTCCGCCAAAGTCACCATACTATTCCCCGCCAAAGTCACCATACTATTCCCCACCAAAGTCACCATACTATTCCCCGCTGACATGTATGTATATACAATGTACGTCTCATTTAACAATCTTTCAGTCACATCACGTGGACTTCAAAAACAGTAATTAATATTCATACATCGTAGCTTCTTTAGACTGTACTGGAAAGACAATGATGTGACACTTCACTGAACGACCAATTGATGACTTGAGCCCATGAGCCTACATATATCAAGTCAGTTCTCAACTATTCCTAAAACATGTTCATCAATATTCAGAGGCGCAGCTGGTTGATTTTAAGTTGTAGGCCCAATCAATTGAGCACCACAGGTGCAAAGTTTTTAGTGGGGTATGGCATTCCCCTCCAGATTTTTTTTAAAATGGTAAAGTCTGCAGAGTTTGGGAGACTTTTGGGGAGTAAAAAGAACTCCAAAATTATCATTTTTGGAGTGATTTCAAGGTTTTCTTTTTCTTATACAAGTCAACATTTTGGAATATTTTACCCCACCTCCCCCTTTATCCGCTCCCCCTTCATGTTTAATGCATTGTTAGCGTTTTTCAGAATGCTCAAAACAATGAAAAACTTGTATACCCGGGCCTGCAGTGCCAATAAGTAGCAACGCCACTGATATTTCTCACTGGCAAATTGATTTTATATACCAAAACATTTCTGAACATCCTGGCACTCTTTTTTCTTATATAAATAAGATCACTACAGGACTCAGCACTGAATGACCAAGCAGCGATGACTGGATAAAGGTTTTGACAACTAATAGGCTGAGAGTGTACAGTCATACTGAAGCCACTGTTTGTTATTGATCTCTACTCTACATTCTAGAGTGGCCATTCAGCCAGATATAATCTCCTTTAAGTACGACTCATCCATCACCAGTAGTCAGTCTTGCTCCAACCTCCAATAAATACCATTTATCTATATAAATTGACTTTCTTATAGTAACTAGAAATGTGTCCATGGGACATGGCTGCCCCCAATGAAAACAATTCTCGGAAAATCAAAATTTTGAAGGAAAAAGGGGGTGTAACTGTGGTAACAGAAGTTCCAATTTTGACACGTAATTGATATACACGCGATATTATAATGTAAATAAAAAAGGGTCATAACTTCTGTAATTCAAGATTGATTTTGATGCCAAATTGACATGCACATCTTGACATGACGGGTAAGCATCCTGTAAAGTTTCGAAACAATCGGTTGAAAACTGTGAGAGGAGATAGACACCATTTAGATATCTTAACGTAAAATTTAATGAAAATAGGATCGTAATTAACTCTGGTAACAATAACAAGGTCAATTAACCTATGATGTCAAGATGTGCATATCTATTTGGCTTCAAAATCTTGTATTACTGGAGATGAGTTGTGGAAGGGTGGGAGGGTGGTATGTATACGATATGTAGAATTAAATCTGTAGCCTAAACAAGCGCCATATCTTTAAAAAGTTTTAAAAAGCGTAAAAAGAAGAAAAACAAGAGAGAAATGCCGGGTTTTCCAAAATGTGAAAGATGAGTGCCTGTGTGTTTTGGTGAAACTATTTATTAGAGCTTCTCTAGATAGATTGTTTTTTTTGGGAGTGGCTCAGGATGCTTTAATGTTGAAAACCTAGTTTCCGTTTTCAGCGCATGATGTTTGGTACAAGTCAGCAACTTACTGTCCGAGTTTTATAAAATTGCAAACGGCAATGCTGAGATATAAAAAATAATTGGACATGGCAATGCCGAGATATAAAAAAAAGATGTTGATGCCCGTATACATAACAAAGTTAAAAATGTTATCATAACATATATTTTGGAGAAAGTAGGTCATAGCGACCTTCTTTTCAGGGTATGGTCAGTGCCTGATGAGAGGAAGGTGCTGTTAAAATTTGAAGAAGATCGGACATGGTAATGCTGAGATATAACAAAACTTTATTACCCCCGCCCCCCGCCCCCCCACCCGCCCCCCCCCCTCCAATCCCACCAACACACACACCCCCTGCCCAAACTTAAACAACAAAAAGGTTAATGTAGCACATATTTTGGAAAAAGTATGTCACAGTGAGCTAGTTTTCATGGTATGGTCAGTGCCTGATGAGAGGAAGGTGCTGTTAAAATTTGAAGAAGATCGGACATGGTAATGCTGAGATATAACAAAACTTTATTACCCCCGCCCCCCACCCCCCACCCCCCCTCCCCCCCACCAACACACACACCCCCTGCCCAAACTTAAACAACAAAAAGGTTAATGTAGCACATATTTTGGAAAAAGTATGTCACAGTGAGCTAGTTTTCATGGTATGGTCAGTGCTTGATGAGAGGAAGGTGCTGTTAAAATTTGATGAAGATCGGACATGGTAATGCTGAGATATAACAAAACTTTATTACCCCCCCCCCCCCCCCCCCCCCCCCTGCCCAAACTTAAACAACAAAAAGGTTAATGTAGCACATATTTTGGAGAAAGTATGTCACAGTGAGCTAGTTTGCATGGTATGGTCAGTGCTTGATGAGAGGAAGGTGCTGTTAATATTTGATGAAGATCGGACATGGTAATGCTGAGATATAACAAAACTTTATTACCACCCCCCACCCCAACACACATACACCCAGCCCAAACTTAAACAACAAAAAGGTTAATGTAGCACATATTTTGGACAAAGTATGTCACAGTGAGCTAGTTTTCATGGTATGGTCAGTGCTTGATGAGAGGAAGGTGCTGTTAAAATTTGATGAAGATCGGACATGGTAATGCTGAGATATTAAAATAAAATAATCCCCCTCCCCCACCCACTGAAACTTAAACGTAATGCATATTTTGGCGAAAGTGGGTCACAGTGACCTAGTTTTCATGGTATGGTCAGTGCTTGATGAGAGGAAGGTGCTGTTAAAATTTGATGAAGATCGGACATGGTAATGCTGAGATATAACAAAACTTTATTCCCCCCCCCCCCCCCCCCCTCTCACACACACACACCCCACTCACCCCCCTGAACTTAAACAAAAAGGTTAACGTAACACATATTTTGGAGATAGTAGGTCGCAGTGACCTAATTTTCAGGGTATGGTCAGTGCTTGATGAGAGGAAGGTGCTGTTAAAATTTGATGAAGATCGGACATGGTAATGCTGAGATATTAAAAAAAAAAAATCACCCTCCCCCACCCACTGAAACTTAAACGTAATGCATATTTTGGAGAAAGTGGGTCACAGTGACCTAGTTTTCATGGTATGGTCAGTGCTTGATGAGAGGAAGGTGCTGTTAAAATTTGATGAAGATCGGACATGGTAATGCTGAGAGATATAACAAAACTTTATTCCCCCCACACACCTCACACACACACACCCCACTCACGCCCCGGAACTTAAACAAAAAGGTTAACGTAACACATATTTTGGAGATAGTAGATCGCAGTGACCTGATTTTCAGGGTATGGTCAGTGCTTGATGAGATGAAGGTGCTGTTAAAATTTGATGAAGATCGGACATGGTAATGCTGAGATATTAAAAAAAAATATTCCCCCTCCCCAACCCACTGAAACTTAAACGTAATGCATATTTTGGAGAAAGTGGGTCACAGTGACCTAGTTTTCATGGTATGGTCAGTGCCTGATGAGAGGAAGGTGCTGTTAAAATTTGATGAAGATCGGACATGGTAATGCTGAGATATATATAAAACACAAAATGTTGACACCCACCGCACGCCCGGTTTATGCCAATCTATAAGATTGCCGACTATCGGAAAAAGGTAATCATTATGGCAAAAGATTAGTGTGATGGTGTCTATCCCCCTTTGAGATTGGTTATTTTTTAGAAGTTATCCAGGCTGCCGTCTGAAAAGAGTTCTTGTTTCAAGCCTTTCTGTATATAATTATTCAAGTTGTCGATGGGGGATCTTAGGGTCCGTGTCAGATTCGAGGTTTTCAGGACTCAGTTATTTCCAATTAGCTGCTCAATTAGTGAGGCCTGTTTATTTAAGAAGACCAAACGGAAAACTTTTACTGTATCCACCGTGAAATTACTCCAGACAAGTAGGCTATATCAATTTGTTCCGATCAGGAAAGCCATAATCAACTATACAGTAACCTTCTGTTCTATAACAGCTGTGGTAGTATTGGTAAATTACAGACTCTCAATATAATGATGATTTTGTATCTGAACAAATTAGTACCTGCAGTGGATAATCAATATCATGAGGTGACAGACACTATCCACTGTCTTATTATATACTTATCAATAATATATACATAGTACCTTCTTTTCTTACAATGGAATACAAAAACCTGTACTACTAGCATTTTCTGATTCTGTATCATAATATGTACGACATTGTAACGAGGTATAGGACATCGACGTGTGATGTTGTCCTCTACCTGTTTTAACAAAACTATTATACTATACATTACTGTGCTAAATTATTTTGTGAGCATTCTATTCACGGCTTATATTATGATTGAATTGGATTTTATTTTTAGCACCAACAGCTAAGATCATATAGAGATTATTTAACTGCTGGGATCGATTATAGGGAAATCCTTCACGAGTGGTAGACGTGTGGTTCTTTTCACAAAAGAGCGCACGCGAGTGAGTGAAAAACGAAGCACATCTACCATCAAGTGAAGGATTTCCCTATAATCGATCCCAGCAGTTAAATAATCTCTATATGATCTTAGCTGTTGGTGCTAAAAATAAAATCCAATTCAATCATAATATAAGCCGTGAATAGAATGCTCACAAAATAATTTAGCACAGTAATGTATAGTATAATAGTTTTGTTAAAACAGGTAGAGGACAACATCACACGATTCAAACAAATATTCGCTTTATTGAACATTATCGGCGGATGACGTCGACGTCAGCAACGTTAGTTATGATTGTGTTCTGAGTTAGCAACGTTAGTTATTGTTGTGTTCTGAGTTAGTTATTAATATTTAGCGATTATGAATATTCTTGCAATAAGAAATCCCGATCTTTCACGCATAGAAATGTAATAAATGGCAATATTGATGCATGTGTATATATAAAACTACTGATGTTCTGCAAGCCAACCGGATAGCTTCCACACATAAAGATTCCTTGGCCCAAGAGGGATCGAACCCACAGAGGTGAGGACAAGTGATTCAAGTCAATCAAACAATCTTGTCATTCTTCGGGATCTTGTATTTATAAAGACATACTACGATATTCAAAACCTGGACATTGTATTAGCTGGAAGCCAACGTGACAGAAAATAGTGCACTGTAGCTATATAAACAATCTGTTAGCCACCTGTACGTATTTATAATTTTCCTTGCATGTTTCTTATTACAATTCATATCGAGGCTTTTTTTCAGAAAAATGGGAAAAAGCCCAGGCCCGTCAATAGGGGGGAAAAAAGAGTGATTTTCGAGTTAAAGGGGAAAATATAATGCAATTTTGAGATATACATGTAGAGGGAAAAGTGTATTAGAGGCAGAAATTGAAAATTTGGGTGTATATAATAATATGCAAAAGAGGTACATTTTACATAAATTATATAAACTGTCTTCTATAAATGTATCCCAAACATATAAATGTATCCCAAACATAATAATGTTGAGAAATTTATAGGTGGGAAATAACGTTAAGCAAAAAAAAAAAAATGTGTGGGAAATTTTCTCAGCCAAAAAGGGGAAAAAAGTAGTCTTTTTTTTAGCTAGGGGAAGGGGCCAAATATCGGCCCCCTGTTTATAAAGGGAAAAAAGCCCTGCATATCATGGTAAAACATTAACAACAGCACTTTCTTTGAAATAAACTGTATAGAACAATTAGCTAAATGACACCATCCGTACTGAATGGCAAATTAACCAAATTCATCGAATCTGCCATTCACTACTGGCGTTCAACACCACATCAATGTCAAAAATATGTGAATCAATTCTTAAATAATAATTCAGTGCAGTTGTGATAATGTAAGCAGGGTTTGACATTAACAGTTGTCCCCTTGTCCTGTGCTATGTAGATTCTACTGGGGCCAAGTTAATTGTCCCAGGTGACCTGTTCGTAACGGACAACTAAATTTTATAACAAGAAATGAATTTTACATCTTTAAAACTTGTGACTGAAAAAATGTCAAAACATTGGTGAGCACAATGTAAATGACAAATAAAAACCATCTTGTTTTCATTGGTGGAATGCAACTGAGGGAATGTAATGTCATGATTGATCTTCTTTTTTGTATCACTTTTACATGAAGTGCGGGGACAAGTAAATATGACTAAGTAAATTTGACTGGGGACAAGTAAATTTGACTGGGAACAAGTAAATTTGACTAAGTAAATTTGACTGGGGACAAGTTAATTTGACTGGGGACAAGTAAATTTGACTGGGGACAAGTAAATTTGACTGGGGACAAGTAAATCTGACTGGGGACAAGTAAATTGTGTAAGTCCAATGAACAAGTTGCTGAAAAAAGTTAATTTCAAACTCTGGTAAGGCTGCCGCTTCCATACTTCTATTACACGTTGACTGTTGACTGGCATTCGTTGATTTACATATATAGTTTATATTACTCATCCCTTATTTGTAAATAGTTTTATCTTTATATATTTACATTATTTTTAATTACTACTTCATTTCTTCATTTTTCATCAGTTTTTGCGCACAATATGACCTACATGTATTTATGTGTCGATGTGCCCTAAAACACCATTCATTCATTGATTCCATATTTATATAAAACTGAGAACTTGTTATAACTTTTTAGTCAGTTTGTGCTACAACCCATTACTATTCAGGATCCTCATGCAGAAGTATGTATTCTTTCCCATCTTGTTTCTTATGCCATTGTTATTTTTATTAAAATCAAGCAAAATAATTCTAATTTAATATATAAACAAGTTTATTTGTGTATATGCACTTGTGCAGAACTTCCTCAGAAATGGCCAGACTTGCTACTTGTATGGATGGTGTGTCGGGAGCAAAAACACTCAATGTGAAAGGAATAAAAGCTTCGAGTGTTGCAGTACAGACAGGTCTGCCACCACAACCCAGATGATTACATTTACAGAACACTACCTGGTCACAATTAACTTCCTTTCAAGTCAAATGAGCAGTATAAGGAAAACCAATATCCATACAAAAACATAAAAAGCTTTCAGTTTGTATGCACGTCAAGTGAATTAAATACAGCTCATTCAATTAACAGTTTGAAGCTCACTGTATATTAGACAACACTTTCTGTAAAATCACAATAAATCTAATTGTCTGAGTGGGATCCATTTATCCATTACATCAGTGTTTCAATTTGTTTGGCTCGGTCAATAGCAAGACCTAAGATGAATGAGGGCGATCTTATTATTACGAGAGTTTTGTATAAAATTATTCCCTTTTTTAAAAATGTTTTCCACTGGAAGAGGAATTTTGTTTTAAGAATTTGTATCTGAATGTTTTTTACTGTCATTTTCCAGCACATTTTCAGGCAGTGTATTACGGATGATTTTTAGTGGTGGAGGCAGACCACCCAATTCCAATTTATCCTGGGTAGAACCAGTACTGTATACCTCCTGCTATCTGTAAGAATCGATACTTTCTCAAGTAGAAGTCGAGCTGGCAGTGGGATTCAAATCTGCCTTGGTGAGGGGCGAGAAAGTTTCAAACGCAACGTCTTAACCCTCTTATCCACACAGGTACATGCATTACTAGAAAAGGCTTTATAAATAAATCAAATCTAAGAAGGTATACTTTATAAAGACTGGAAATTCTTCATAATCTGAAATTTGGCAGCGAAAGGGCTAAACAAAGACAATGCAGACTGATTGTTATTCACAGAGCTCTTTAAAGACTGTCTGTTAACCTCTGAACTATGTCCTTGACTACCTGCATCTCATAATGCATAATCCACAGAGCTCTTGCAGTCTGCGAAATTAGCGGTTGTCCGGGACAACTAATTTATTAACAGGACAACCACGTGTTCCCACTTTGGTTGTCCGATCGATCGGACAACCAAAATTTCTGAACGCGCAAAGCTATATTTCAATCAAAATACATATAACAGTCGAACAGGAACACGATTTCGACTTTTTCATTGGTGTTGAGAAAATTACTGGTACACCGGTATAAACGCTACGAGGAAATGATCAATCAATTGTATCCCTCTATGGAAGGTCATAATGCGTCACGACCTCGTTTTTGATCGGATTTTGCCAAATTCTTAATTTTGTACAGAGCAACCAATCGGAACTGCCACGTTGGATTCCGTCACTCGGGAATCCATATCTACTGAGTACGGAAATTGGTGAAGAGTTCCTATCGATTGAGCAACGGAAAATTACAATTATTCACGCACGGTTCGTGAATTATTCCATCCAATGAGAATAAAATGAACATCATCAATATGCTTATTAAGCGTATGCATCAGTAAAAACGTGTTTCCGGTTGTCACAAAATGTCAATGTTGCGGTATCTGACAGGTGCCATTCTAAAGATGACTGTGACTTTTCAGAGAAAGACATAGACAATCTTCTTTCTTTGTATACAAAACAAGAGGTCAATGACCTTGAAGCTCAACTGATAGATTTTTGATAGCTAGATTAGCATTCCTGTGAAGTTTCATGAAAATCCGTCAAGTAGTTTCCGAGGAGTAGTCACTACAAGTTTTCATTATATAACTCTATGTAAACAAAGATGGCTGCTGGCGGTCAAGTTTAACGTCAAATCAAAAATGATTTTTGACAAGGACCAACATCGTGTCATACTGATCATTATAGAAAATGTCCCATATCAATATCGCTTATAGTTTTCAAGAAGTAGTCGCTACAAACTTGTATTTTGAAAATCTATTTTTAGCCATGGCGGCTATCCTGAATTTCCGGCCAACCTGAAGTTTTGCTAGGATCAATTAGACATCAAGAGGCACATTCGTGTAAAGTTTCATGAAAATCCGTCAAGTAGTTTCAGAGGAGTAGTCGCTACAAGTTTTCATTATATAACTCTATGTAAACAAAAATGGCCGCTGGCGGCCATGTTTAACGGCGCATCAAAATAATTTTAAACAACGATCAACATCATTCCATACTGATCATTTTAGAAAAAGTCCCATAACAATATCACTTATAGTTTTCAAGAAGTACTCGCTACAAACTTGTTTTTTGAAAATCTATTTTTAGCTGTGGTGGCCATCTTGAATTTCTGACCAACCTGAAAAGTTGCTAGGATCATTTAGACATCAAGAGCAACATTCCTATGAAGTTTCATGGAAATCTGTCGAGTAGTTTCAGAGGAGTAGTCGTTACAAGTTTTTACTAAATAACTCTTATGTAAACAAAGATGGCTGCTGCTAGATTTTCGACAAGGACCAACATCCTGTCATGCTGATCATTTTAGAAAAAGTCCCATATCAATATCACTTAAGAGTTTTCAAGAAGTAGTCGCTACAAACTTGTTTTTAAATCTATTTTTAGATTTGGTGGCCATCTTGGATTTCACATCAACATGAATTTTTGCTAGGATCAACTAGACTTCATGGTCAACATTTCTGTAAAGTTTCATGAAAATCCATTCAGTAGTTTCAGAGGAGTAGTCGCTACAAAAAAAAAGTTTATGGACGGACGGACGACGGACACCGCACCACAGCATAAGCTCTGCTGATCTCTGATCAGTAGAGCTAAAAATAAATAATGAATAAATATTGTGAAGATATCATATTTTGCTTTGTTTAAAAGCCTTCAGTTTTTAAAAGAAACATTTCGGGCAACCACTTTGCCTTTCGGGCAACCAAATTTTGATGAAATGGTTACCCGAAGGACAACCCAGTTCAAAAGTTCATTTCGCAGACTTCTCTTGATCACCTTACAAGTCCATTATGCTGCGACCAAATATGACAATGAATCAAACAAGTTGGCCAATCCTGTCACCCTTCCAGATCATGCTTTGTAATTGGTACAGACTAGGCCAAATAAAATTATATATGTGGATCCTATTACATGCTCAAAAATAAATAGAGTAGGTAGGTAGGGAAATATTTTATCTTCTAAAAATTATTTAATGATATATATATAAACAAAAATTACACTATACTTTTATACCCAATAAATAAATAAATGTAACTGTATATTTGTTGATATCATCCGATACAGAACCGATAGAAACAATAATTAACAAGAGGTCAATGACCTTGAAGCTCTACTGATTGATTTTGATTTCAGGAAGTAGTCGCTACAGACTTGTTTTTTGAAAATTTATTTTTAGCCTAGGCGGCCATCTTGAATTTCCGGCCGACCTGAAATTTTGCTAGTATCAATTAGATATCAAGAGCAACACTCCTGTGAAGTTTCATGAAAATCCGTCAATTATTTTTAGCCGTGGCGGCCATCTTGAATTTCCGGCCGACCTGAAATTATGCTAGGATCAATTAGACATCAAGAGCAACATTCCTGTGAAGTTTCATGAAAATCCGTCAAGTAGTTTCACAGGAATAGTCGCTACAAGTTTTCATTATATAACTCTATGTAAACAAAGATGGCCGCTGACAGCCATGTTTAACGTCGAATCAAAATAATGTTTGACTCTGATAACCATCATGTCATGCTGATCATTTTACAAAAAGTCCCATATCAATATCACTTATAGTTTTTAAGACGTAGTCGCTACAAACTTCTTTTTTAAAAAATCTAATTTTAGCTGTAGCGGCCATCTTGAATTTCTGGCCGATCTGAAATTTTGCTAGGATCAATTAAACATTAAGAGCAACATTCCTGTAAAGTTTCATGAAAATCTGCCAAGTAGTTTCAAAGGATTAGTCGCTACAAGTTTTTACTATATAACTCTATGTAAACAAAGATGGCTGCTGGCAGCCATGTTTAACGTTGAATCAAAACAATTTTTGACAAGGACCAACATCATGTTATGCTGATCATTTTACAAAAAGTCCAATATCAATATCACTTATAGTTTTCAAGAAGTAGTCGCTACAAACTTGTATTTTGAAAATCTATTTTTAGCCATGGCAGCCATCTTGAATTTCCGGGCGACCTGAAATTTTGCTAGGATCAATTAGACATCAAGAGCAACATTCCTGTGAAGTTTCATGAAAATCAGTCAAGTAGTTTCAGAGAAGTAGTCGCTACAAGTTTTCATTATATAACTCTATGTAAACAAAGATGGCCACTGGCAGCCATGTTTAACGTCGAATCAAAATAATGTTTGACTCTTATAACCATCATGTCATGCTGATCATTTTACAAAAAGTCCCATATCAATATCACTTATAGTTTTCAAGAAGTAGTCGCTACAAACTTCTTTTTTAAAAATCTATTTTTAGCTGTGGCGGCCATCTTGAATTTCTGGCCGATCTGAAATTTTGCTAGGATCAATTAGACATTAAGAGCAATATTCCTGTAAAGTTTCATGAAAATCTGTCAAGTAGTTTCAAAGAAGTGGTCGCTACAAGTTTTTACTATATAACTCTATGTAAACAAAGATGGCCTCTGGCAGCCATGTTTAACGTTGAATCAAAACGATTTTTGACAAGGACCAACATCATGTTATGCTGATCATTTTAGAAAAAGTCCCATATCAATATCACTTATAGTTTTCAAGAAGTAGTCGCTACAAACTTGTATTTTGAAAATTTATTTTTAGCCGTGGCGGCCATCTTGAATTTCCAGCCGACCTGAAAATTTGCTAGGATCAATTAGACATCAAGAGCAACATTCCTGTGAAGTTTCATGAAAATCCGTCAAGTAGTTTCAGAGGAGTAGTTGCTACAAGTTTTCATTATATAACTCTATGTAAACAAAGATGGCCGCTGGCAGCCATGTTTAACGTCGAATCAAAACAATTTTCGACAAGGACCAACATCATGTCATGCTGATCATTTTAGAAAAAGTCCCATATAAATATCACTTATAGTTTTCATGAAGAAGTCGCTACAAACTTGTTTTTTAAAAAACTATTTTTAGATCTGGCGGCCATCTTGGATTTCACATCAACATGAATTTTTGCTAGGATCAACTAGACTTCATGGGCAACATTTCTGTAAAGTTTCATGAAAATCCATTCAGTAGTTTCAGAGGAGAAGTCGCTACAAAAAAAAGTTTACAGACAGAGGGACAGACAGACGGACGGACAGACGGACGACGGATGCCGCACCACGGCATAAGCTCTGCTGATCTCTGATCAGTAGAGCTAAAAATCTATTTTTAGCTGTGGCGGCCATCTTGAATTTCTGGCCGATCTGAAATTTTGCTAGGATCAATTAGACATTAAGAGCAACATTCCTGTAAAGTTTCATGAAAATCTGTCAAGTAGTTTCAAAGGAGTAGTCGCTACAAGTTTTTACTATATAACTGTATGTAAACAAAGATGGCCGCTGGCAGCCATGTTTAACATCGAATCAAAACGATTTTCGACAAGGACCAACACCATGTCATGCTGATCATTTTAGAAAAAGTCCCATATCAATATCACTTATAGTTTTCAAGAAGTAGTCGCTACAAACTTGTATTTTGAAAATTTATTTTTAGCCGTGGCGGCCATCTTGAATTTCCGGCCAACCTGAAATTTTGCTAGGATCAATTAGACATCAAGAGCAACATTCCTGTGAAGTTTCATGAAAATCCGTCAAGTAGTTTCAGAGGAGTAGTCGCTACAAGTTTTCATTATATAACTGTATGTAAAGAAAGATGGCCGCTGGCAGCCATGTTTAACGTCGAATCAAAACGATTTCTGACAAGGACCAACATCATGTCATGCTGATCATTTTAGAAAAAGTCCCATATCAATATCACTTATAGTTTTCATGAAGAAGTCGCTACAAACTTGTTTTTTAAAAACCTATTTTTAGATCTGGCGGCCATCTTGGATTTCACATCAACATGAATTTTTGCTAGGATCAACTAGACTTCATGGGCAACATTTCTGTAAAGTTTCATGAAAATCCATTCAGTAGTTTCAGAGGAGAAGTCGCTACAAAAAAAAGTTTACAGACAGAGGGACAGACAGACGGACGGACAGACGGACGACGCACCACGGCATAAGCTCTGCTGATCTCTGATCAGTAGAGCTAAAAATCTATTTCTAGCTGTGGCGGCCATCTTGAATTTCTGGCCGATCTGAAATTTTTCTAGGATCAATTAGACATCAAGAGCAACATTCCTGTAAAGTTTCATGACAATCCGCCAAGTAGTTTCAGAGAAGTAGTCGCTACAAGTTTTTACTATATAACTGTATGTAAACAAAGATGGCCGCTGGCAGCCATGTTTAACATCGAATCAAAACGATTTTCGACAAAGACCAACACCATGTCATGCTGATCATTTTAGAAAAAGTCCCATATCAATATCACTTATAGTTTTTCAAGAAGTAGTCACTACAAACTTGTATTTTGAAAATCTATTTTTAGCCATGGCGACCATCTTGAATTTCCGGCCGACCTGAAATTTTGCTAAGATCAATTAGACATCAAGAGCAACATTCGTGTGAAGTTTCATGAAAATCCGTCGAGTAGTTTCAAAGAGTAGTCGCTACAAGTTATCATTATATAACTCTATGTAAACAAACATGGCCACTGGCAGCCATGTTTAACGTCGAATCAAAATAATGTTCGACTTGAATAACCATCATGTTATGCTGATCATTTTAGAAAAAGTCCCATATCAATAACACTTATAGTTTTCAAGAAGTAGTCGCTACAAACTTGTCTTTTGAAAATCTATTTTTAGCCATGGCGGCCATCTTGAATTTCCGGCCGACCTGAAATTTTGCAAGGATCAATTAGACATCAAGAGCAACATTCCTGTGAAGTTTCATGAAAATCCGTCAAATAGTTTCAGAGGAGTAGTCGCTACAAGTTTTCATTATATAACTCTATGTAAACAAAGATGGCCGCTGGCAGCCATGTTTAACGTCGAATCAAAACGATTTTTCGACAAGGACCAACATCATGTCATGCTGATCATTTTAGAAAAAGTCCCATATCAATATCACTTATAGTTTTCATGAAGAAGTCGCTACAAACTTGTTTTTTAAAAACCTATTTTTAGATCTGGCGGCCATCTTGGATTTCGCATCAACATGAATTTTTGCTAGGATCAACTAGACTTCATGGGCAACATTTCTGTAAAGTTTCATGAAAATCCATTCAGTAGTTTCAGAGGAGAAGTCGCTACAAAAAAAAGTTTATGGACAGACAGACGCCGCACCACGGCATAAGCTCTGCTGATCTCTGATCAGTAGAGCTAAAAACAAAAAAGAATTGAAATGAATGTTGCTTAACGGCCCATCAGCACAGTATAGTTTATTTAGAGCCGCCCCAGAGAGAGGGGAAGGATACATAGGAATCCGGGAACCTGCCCTACTCTTATTAACGAATAGATTCCTATGGTTCTTAAACGTGCTCGGAGGATAGACCGATACACGGGACTGCCCGGTTTACGTCCCCATCAGACGGACGAGGCTAAGGGAATGTGTCTTGCCCAAGAACACACCGACGGAACTCAGTTGCACCACGGAGGATTGAACCCGGGGCCTCCAGTTACAAATCCGCCGCGCTACCGACTGCGCCACGCTAGTTCTCAAAATAAAGAAAAGAAAATATAAAATGCAAAATGTAAAAAAACAAGAGGCCCAAGAGGGCCTGTGGACGCTCTACTGGCTAAAACAGCTCTTATAGATTTAGGCAGATATAGCTAGATATAGCTCTCTTCTCCTATAGATTTAACAAAGGAAAATACAATATAGCATTTTTCAACAAATCAAGGGCCATAACTCTGTTATTACTAACAAGATCTAGCTGGTTTTCGAAATTGTCCAAGATTTCATTGATATACTGCGCTTTGCACAACTAGACATCATACGGAGGCTTCCTGCCAAATTTCGTAGAAATTCAAGAAGCCGTTTAATAGGAGTAGCGCCGACAAGAAATTTAAAATAAAAATGTCAAAGGGCCATAACTCAGTCAAAAATCAGCGAACTGGAACAAAAGCGTGACATGCACAACTAGACATCTTACCGATGCTTCCTGCCAAGTTTCGTCGAAATTCAACAAGGCATTTAAGATGAGTAGCGCCGACAAGAAATTTTAAAGTAAGTGTCAAGTAATTAAAAAGATAATGAAAAGAAGAAGAAAAGAGAAGAAGATTTTTTTCAGTTTTTCCCTATACATGTCTATGTAAAACATATGACCCTTGGGGCGGGGTCAAATGTGACCCCAGGGTCACCATTTGAACAAACTTGGTAAAGGACCATAAGCTTATAGCAACAGCAAAATATTAAACCTCTGGCTCTTGCAGTTTCAGAGAAGAAGATTTTTTTAAGTTTTTCCCTATACATGTCTATGTAAAACATGTGACCCTTGGGCCGGGGCCAAATGTGACCCCAGGGTCACCATTTGAACAAACTTGGTAAAGGACCATAAGCTTATAGCAACAGCAAAATATTAAACCTCTGGCTCTTGCAGTTTCAGAGAAGAAGATTTTTTAAGTTTTTTCCTATACATGTCTATGTAAAACATGTGACCCTTGGGGCGGGGCCAAATGTGACCCCAGGGTCACCATTTGAACAAACTTGGTAAAGGACCATAAGCTTATAGCAACAGCAAAATATTAAAACTCTGGCTCTTGCAGTTTCAGAGAAGAAGATTTTTTAAGTTTTTTCCTATACATGTCTATGTAAAACATGTGACCCTTGGGGCGGGGCCAAATGTGACCCCAGGGTCACCATTTGAACAAACTTAGTAGAGGACCATAAGCTGATGCTACATGTAATACATGAGAGCTCTGTGCCATGTGGTTCCTGAGAAGAATTGTTTTTTTCAGTTTTTCCCTATACAAGCCTATGTAAAACTGTGACCCCCGGGGTGGGGCCAAATGTGACCCCTGGGTCACCATTTGAACAAACTTGGTAGAGGACCACAAGCTTATAGCAAAAGCAAAATATTAAACCTCTGGCTCTTGCAGTTTCAGAGAAGAAGATTTTTTAAGTGTTTCCCTATACATGTCTATGTAAAACATGTGACCCTCGGGGCGGGGCCAAATGTGACCCGAGGGTCACCATTTGAACAAACTTGGTAAAGGACCATAAGCTTATAGTAAATGCAAAATATCAAACCTCTGGCTGTTGTAGTTTCCGAGAAGAAATGTTTTTTAAAAAAAATCCTATATAAGTCTATGTAAAACTGTGACCCCCGGGGCGTGGGACAAATTTGACCCCAGGGTCACCATTTTAACAAACTTAGTAAAGGACCATAAGCTGATGCTACATGTAATACATGAGAGCTCTGTGCTTTGTGGTTTCAGAGAAGAAGATTTTTGTCTATATATGTCTATATGAAAAACATGCAAAACCTCAATATACAAACTTTGGACCCCCGGGGCACGGCCATTTTTGACCCTGCGGACTTTATATTGAACAATCTTGATAGTCTAGGCCTTGGCGATCATTTTAAAAGAAAAAATGTTGAAATCTGTCCAGCGGTTCTGGAGAAGAAGATTTTTTAAGGTTTCGACCATATATGGTAATGGCAGCCATCTTGGATGTAGCGCTGACCTAATTTTAACAAATCTAAAAAGCATTCATCTAAGGATCATCCATGTGAAGTTTGGTCAAAATTAACCAAGCGGTTTCTGAGGAGAAGTCGTTTGAAGAAAAGTTAACGGACGACAGACGACAGACAGACAGACAGACAGACAGACAGACAGACAGACAGACAGACAGACGGACGACGGACGACGGACAACACACCATCCCATAAGCTCTGCTGGCCCTTGGCCAGTAGAGCTAAAAATATATAAAAACAGGGTCGGTCGGGAAACCGGAACCACATCACTTGTACTGAATTATAATTGTCCATGCATGTTTGTTCTCACAATACATATGAAGGTAAAAACTGTGCTTTCTTTGAAATAAACTACAGATAGAATAATCGGCTAAATGACATTGTAAAACTTTATATTGATTTTGGCTGCCAATGCCTTTTGGCGGGAATCTACTGTGACCTATGTGTGTCACCATGTTAGTAAGCCATAATCAATATTTATTCCTTCTATACCTATATCCTTCGAGATACGATTTTCTAGATATATTATTTGAAATAAGATTCCATGAACCCTTAACCCGCTACATATATATAAAGGACTGTTCTTTCTTTGAATTAAGACCATTCCATTTAAGTGACAAAGGGGTGTTTTGGGGAAAATGACTGATCAGCAGCTGGACATTGTAAACCCTGATCAGCCTGCGAGTTACTCGCAGGCTGATCAGGGTATACAATGGATGTAAAGGCTATTATAGTCGTGCTTTAGCGGGTTATGGGTGAATTGATCAAGATGTTGGAATGAGCGTTAGCTGACGTCTGTATCCATTCTGTATCTACTGCATAATTCAGAGCTCTTTACAATCTTAAAAAATCCATTATATATGTGACCCAATAAGAGTCAGTTGATCTCTAACTCTGTTTCCATTATATGGAGTTTAATAACCAGTGTTTTTGAGATATTTTCAGTATCTCAAAAACACTGGTTATTAAACTATATATATTACATAATTTAAAATGATATTTTATTTATATTTCTAATGATTCACGGCTTTTTACACCAGTTTGCACGAGAACGCCATGACGACGTTACATCGATGTTACGTCATACAAACAAAACAAGTGGAATCAACACTCTTCGTTAATTTCCGTAATTGGTATTCCCTAGTGGCGGAATCTGACGACGACATCCGTAAAACAATAGGAACGTCATTTGGCGTTCCCCACACTGGCGGAAAAGGCCGAGCAATGTTCTGTACTGAGTGGGAGATATTTCCCAGTAGAGCAAACGAGTAGATATAGTTTTTCTATTCCGAGTATTTCCTATACAAATCTCAGACAAATATGTAATATACATGTATTGTTTTCCTGACCCAATCAGAGTTAGGTCTCATACGCGATATGTATTTCTCTTGACAACCTTCCTAATTGGTATTTCATTTCATCAATATATTGTAATGTTTCTATTATGCTTAAACCTCTTTGGAGACCCAGAATCACAATGAATGGGGGGAAAATATGGGAAAATCATTGGCAATCTTACTTATTGATCCTTTAATTCACCTCACTCAGGCTGTGAACATTATTCAATAATGTCTCAGTCTGTATATACCCACACTTGGGCGAATGCTCATACATTCTGAATAAAGGAAGGTTAATTGATATTAGACACAATTTCATATAGAGCCAGACTCATTCAGCAAACTGAAGCCTAAAAAGCGATTCAATTATTGATTGACTTGACATAATATTCTGTATTTTTGCTAACTGTCAGTTGAACATATTTAAATTTATCAAATAAAACCTCATGAAACTATTATAACATGTCTGAGCATACTGTTGTAAAACTTGTTTTAACAGCAACACAGTACCCAGTAGACAGCTTTAATATTCCAGACTGTAAAAATAAAGCCCTGTACATCATAGTGTTCACGGAACTGCCAAGTTTTGAGAGATATGTAGTTTGAGAATTGATTCCCCAGTTCTCCGAATCAGCATGATAGTGAACCGTCACTTGACACAGTTACCTGCATCTGTTGACTTGACTTGAAACAATTTACTGTTATTTGATAACATTTACTGTCACATGACACAGTTACCTGCATCTGTTGACTTGACTTGAAACAATTTACTGTTATTTGATAACATTTACTGTCACTTGACACAGTTACCTGCATCTGTTGACTTGACTTGAAACAATTTACTGTTATTTGATAACATTTACTGTCACTTGACACAGTTACCTGCATCTGTTGACTTGACTTGAAACAATTTACTGTTATTTGATAACATTTACTGTCGCTTGACACAGTTAACTGTCACTTGACACAGTTTACTGTCACTGCAGGGTTAGACACTAACTTTTTATTACTACTAGCCTACAGGGCTAGTGCCTTCTTATTTTTACTAGCCCTTCTTAAAACCAGCTAGTCCTCCTTTTACTCTTTTGCGGCAAAATAAAGATACCAAAATATCATGGCTTGGTAGCTCCATGGATTGGAGCTATAGACAGACATCTGACCAGAGTGGGTTTGCTCCCGGGTGAAGGCATACGTCTGAGGGGAAATTCCATAATCTGTCTCTATCGATAGCTGAGGTTGCATTTCCTATATGACTGTACTGCTTGTAAATATTGCAAGACAACAGCTTTGAGACTCTAAGGTCATAGTCAATCCATTTATAGTCCACGGCCATTATACCCTTCTTTGCAGCGGCCTGTAAAAGGCATTTTCCCTAATCAAATTTCTTTTAAAGACATGCAGACTTACCTTGGAAATTTCATTCCCCGTTTATGATTTTTTTCCCCAATTCAAGGCAAAAGGCCCCTTCCCCAAAACTGGAAAAAAGGCTCTGTAGGTACTTACACGATGGCTAAAATACACGGATGTGTTTATTTGAATCATGTTGTTTTTTGCTGATGAGGCTTTTCCTATTCTGTTTTTCGTTTGTTTCGATGGAGAGAGTTCCGTATTTAAATATCACCACTTTTGTTTACAATGTGAAGGCCACATTCATCATGTCAATAAAATGCTTAAAAATTAATGTAGTGATAGAAATGCTAGCGTCTCTACGAAAATGTATAAAACGTGGGTTATTTTTCAATATTTTGGCGCAGTCGGTAGCGCGGCGGGTTTGTAACCGGAGGCCCCGGGTTCAATCCTCCGTGGTGCCACTGAGTTTCGTCGGTGTGTTCTTAGGCAAGACACTTTTCAATAGCCTCGTCCGTCGGATGGGGACGTAAACCGGGCGGTCCCGTGTATCGGTCTATCCTCCGAGCACGTTAAAGAACCATAGGAATCTATTCGATAATAAGAGTAGGGCACGGTTCCCGGATTCCTATATATCCTTCCCCTCTCTCTGGGGCGGCTCTAAATAACATATACTGTGTTGATGAGCTGTTAAACAACATTCAATTCAATTACTATTACTTGACACAGTTTACTGTTACTTGACATAGTGTACTGTTACTTGACATATATTACTTTACTTGACATAGTTTACTGTTACTTGACATAGCTTATTGTTACTTGACACAGTTTATTGCTACTTGACACAGTTTACTGTTACTTGACATAGTTTACTGTTACTTGACACAGTTTACTGTTACTTGACATATATTACTGTTACTTGACATAGTTTATTGTTACTTGACATAGCTTAATGTTACTTGACATAGTTTACTGCTACTTGACATAGTTAACTGTCACTTGATGCAGTTTACTGTTACTGGACAGTTTACTGTTACTGGACATATCTTAATGTTACTTGACATAGTTTATTGCTACTTGACACAGTTTACTGCTACTTGACATAGTTTACTGTTACTTAACAAAGTTTACTGTTACTTGACATAGTGTACTCACTGTTACTTGTCATATATTATATATTACTGTTACTTGACATAGTTTACTGTAACCTGACATAGTGACCTGTTACTTGACATATATTACTGTTACTTGACACAGTTTACTGTTACTTGACATAGTGTACTGTTACTTGACATATATTACTGTTACTTGACATATATTACTGTTACTTGACATAGTTTACTGTTACTTGACATAGCTTAATGTTACTTTACATAGTTTACTGTTATTTGACATATCTTAATGTTACTTGACACAGTTTAAAGCTACTTGACACAGTTTACTGCTAACTGCTACTTGACACAGTTTACTGCTACTTGACACAGTTTATTGCTACTTGACACAGTTCACTGTTAAATGACACAGTTTACTGCTACCTGACAGTTTATTGCTACTTGACACAGTTTATTGCAACTTGACACAGTTTACTGTTACCTGACACGGTTTAATGCTACCTGACACAGTTTACTGCTACTTGACACAGTTTACTGCTCTGCTACTTGAAACAGTTTACTGCTACTTGACAAAGTTTACGTTTACTTGTCACAGTTTACTGTTACTTGACATGGTTTACTGTTACTTGTCACAGTTTACTGCTACTTAACACAGTTGATTGTTACTTGGCATACTCTAGTGTTATTTGACAGATTACTGTCACTTGACATGGTTTACTGTTACTATACAGTCACTTGACATAGCTATACAGTCACTTGACATAAGTTTACTGTTACTCGACACACTTTACTGTTACTTGATATAGCTTACTGTTACTTGACGTATATATAACTGTTACATGACACAGTTTAATCTTACTTGACACATTTTACTGTTACTTGACACAGTTTACTGTTACCTGACACAGTTTACTGTTACCTGACATAGTTTACTGTTACTTAGCATCTGACAGTTAACCATCTCTTGACACATCCTACTGTTTCTCAACACAGTTTATCAGCAAATTACTTGACATATTCTACTGACATTTGACATAGTTAACAGCTACTTTCCATAGTACAAGTATAACACAGTGGAAATGAAGTTTCAGATTTAGAAAATACATCCTATTTCATTTATAGCGTTTCAGATCAATGAAAAATAAATCCTATTTCATTTATAGCATTTCAGATCGATGAAAAATAAATCCTATTTCATTTATAGCGTTTCAGATACAGGGTTCTCAATAGACTTTAAAAGTGAAGAGTAAAAAATCCCAGGGGACAAAATTGAAATATCAAAAGTCCAATATAAATCAAAACAAATTGAAGCCCCGTTTTATAAAACATCCTTTAATAACTTTAATTTTAGTGAATTCTGTAAATATTTTATTGCCAAGAAAGGTGTGCAAGGATGTACATTTGAACTTAAAAAACTACTATTCCATTTTACAATAATGTGTCATTATGTCAAAGATTCAAAGTTATGTAAGGCTGTTTTAAATTGGGGTCCACATTTGTTAATATTATTAAGTTATTGGTGTTATTATATATTATAAGTTATTAGTGTTGTTATAAGACAAGCTCTCTTATTTTCTGCTTCTTCGGGGTCAGACAGTGCAACCTCAGACAGTGCATCCCAAACAGGCCGTTTCGTAGACTGCGATGACATAAACGAAAATATACTTCTTTGCGCCATTTGTGTATACATAAATAAATAAAGTCCGTTATTCGATAGCACAAAAATAGTATGTAACAATGCGTAATGTCTGGTAAGTTTTGACTGAACGATAACCCAGGTTAAAAAACGCTCTGTTTATGTACATTTCGCCGATTTATAAATATTTAAATTATCCTCATTAAAACTATATTTCTTTGTTCTTTAAAACGTGCGTCAAAAAAAATTAACACAAATAAACAAACAACAAACACAAATAAAGTCAATTTTATTTTCGCCGATTTTATCTTTTCACATGCTTGACCGCTAGCATTTGTTTTATCTCAGTGCGGTCTAATTAACCGGTAATCAATCAGAAGCCAGTAGCAATCAATTAAACAGTTAATCCAATCAAGTCATAATAGTCTCCACCTGCAGAAAGCATCATAAACTTCAAAGATAATCGTAAAATTATTAACACAATAGCAGCGATTAGATTACACAGTGGCACCATTTACAGACATGTTATTTCCGCCTCTGTGCCACAAACTGCGACAGCAGCGAATTTGATTGGTTGAGAGGCGATCAAAGTCATCAGGCAAGGTGTCAATCACTGTTATGCAGTGGATGTTTGGACTATCGAAAATAGGTACATGTGTATTGTATTGATGCTTGGAACCAAATACATGCGCGTCATAAAAAACGCACAGGTGGTAAATTAGCTGCATCAGAATTGGGTCAAATTGAATTTCCATGCGTCATAACGCGTGTGTACGCGTCTATTGAGAACCCTGCAGATAAATGGAAAATAAATCCCATTTCATTTATAGCATTTCAGATAAACGGAAAATAAATCATATTTCAATTATAGCTACCACAACAACATTAGCCACAACTGCATTTTAGAAGACAAAACATCTTTATTATATGCAAACAATGTATGTGCACCTATCTTTGCAGTACATAAACAATCGATCATTCTGAGTTACAGTATTATTAACATAAGTTGTATTTATATTTATGAATATCAGGTGTCATTTAAAAAGCCATCCATATTAGTAATGATTAGGAGAAGGATATACAGGTATTAATGTTTTTTGTTTGCTTTCTTTTTTCTATTATAGTTTATCTGTATTTTTTTAGATCGAGGGTTTTTTAAACAGTGGGTTTGTTATACAATATGGTCAACATATATATTGAAAACTTGCAAAGAAATATAAATGGAGGTGGCCATCTTGGAACGATGACGTCATCTCGCCTTTTTACCATATATGGCATATTGTCAAAATGTCTTTTAAAGCAAAAATAATCCACTGCAAATGAAAAATAACCATACAATTTATACATTTTACATCTGTATACTTATTTTTAATCAATTTGCAATGATTTATTTTTGCTTTAAAATGTATTTTGTCAATATGCCATTTATGCTAAAATGGCGCGATGACGTCATCTTTCAAAGATGGCCTCCTCCATTTATGTTCTTTGCAAATTTTCAATAGGTCACATCTCCTTTATTTTTCATGACATTTTGATGATTCTTTCAGCCTTTTTCAAGTTGTTCAGAGCCCGTTTAAATAAACCGTGCAACCGTGAAAATAGTGCATCATGCAACCCCTTTAACTGAATTGGTCGCCATACCCTCTTTAAACATCACCAAATTAACTGAATTGGAGCCACACCCTCTTAACATTACCAAATTAATTGAACTCAGGTCGCCTTTCTCACTTAACATCACCGAATTTACTGAACTGGTCACCACACTCAAATTAACTGAACTGGTCACCACACTCACTTAACATCACCGAATTAACTGAACTGGTCACCACACTCACTTAACATCACTGAATTAACAGAACTGGTCGCCTTACTCACTTAACATCACCGGATTAACTGAATTGGCTGCCACACCCTCTTAACATTACAGAATTAATTGAACTGGTCACCACTCACTTAACATTACAGAATTAACTGAATTGGTCACCACACTCACTTAACATCACCGAATTAACAGAACTGGTCGCCTTACTCACTTAACATCACCGAATTAACTGAATTGGTTGCCACACTCACTTAAAATTACAGAATTAACTGAATTGGTCACCACACTCACTTAACATCACTGAATTAACAGAACTGGTCGCCTTACTCACTTAACATCACCAAATTAACTGAATTGGTTGCCACACTCACTTAAAATTATAGAATTAACTGAACTGATCACCACACTCACTTAACATCACCGAATTAACTGAATTGGTCACCACACTCACTTAACATCACCGAATTAACTGAACTGGTCACCACACTCACTTAACATTACAGAATTAACTGAAGTGGTCACCACTCACTTAACATCACCAAATTAACTGAATTTGTTGCCACACTCACTTAAAATTACAGAATTAACTGAACTGATCACCACACTCACTTAACATCACCGAATTAACTGAATTGGTCACCACACTCACTTAACATCACCGAAATAACTGAATTGGTTGCCACACCCTTAACATCACTGAATTAATTGAAGTGGTTGCCACATCCTTTTAACATCACCAAATTAACTGAATTGGTTTCCACGCCAGGGCCCTCACGCTACTTTGGGGGAAGGGGCCCGCAGCCCTCAGAAGGGGGAATTTTTGTAACTGGGGGGAATTTTTACAACAAATAAAAAACTCTGTTTGATTAACACGTTTCACTTTATTAACATACATTCGTCAACCATCTGGTTCTTTTTCTGATAAAAAAAAATCCACTTAATAACCATCAATGGCATGTTTTCATCGGAGATCCACATTAAAAGTCAACCCTTCTCTTCTTTTTATCCCGAAAAAAACCTATTGCCCTGTCCAGTTGGGCATCTGGTTGAGTCAGTGCCCGATAATAGTTAAAACGTCTTGTGCACGATAAACAGTCTAAAACCAGTCTAATAATAATCAAAACGTCTTTTTCAAACCGGTAAACACGACATCGTGAGCATATCGTCTTGAAAATCGGATTTTTTTTTTTTGATTTTTTTTTACGAATTTCTGAGGGGAAAAAATATCAATTTTTGGGGGAAAAAAAGATACTTTTCAGGTGGGGGACTGCCGCCGAATAACGGCGGCAGAAATGACCAAATGAGGGCCCTGCACGCCTACTTAATTTCTCTGTATTAATTGATCTGGAGCCACTTAACATCCCTGAATTAACTGAATTGGTCATCACACCCTCTTAACATCACCAAATTAACTGCACTGATTGCCACACCCTCTAAACATTACCGAATTAACTGAATTGGTTGCCACGCCCTCTTAACATCACCAAATAAACAGCACTGATCGCCACACCCTCTTAACATTACCGAATTAACTGAACTGGTCACCACACTCACTTAACATCACTGAATTAACAGAACTGGTCGCCTTACTCACTTAACATCACCGGATTAACTGAATTGGCTGCCACACCCTCTTAACATCACCAAATTAACTGCACTGATCGCCACACTCACTTAACATCACCGAATTAACTGAATTGGTTGCCACACCCACTTTAAAACATCACCGCACTGACTTGATTTTGAACGACTACCGGTATTGTCCTGTGCGTTTGTATGTTTTTTCTTATAGAACGACATCATGTTCATGCTATGATTTTTCAAAACCGTGTTTTTCCGTTTTTATGTATAAAAAGACATCAGCAATAGGATCCATATTCCATGATTTATTGAACTGAATTGTTGTTTTACGGCTCATCAACATATTTTCTAGTTTATTTCGAGCCGACCTGGAGAGACGGGAAGGATACATGGGAATCCGGGAACTCTGTCTTACTCTTAATATCGAACAGATTCCAAATATTCTGAAATAAGGCACCACGAAAAAGTAACATTTTTCACACTAAAATGGACATGCACTTTCAGGTATACACATTGTATAATAAAAAAAATCTTTTAACATGCCTGTAACCTCTTGAATTTTATAAACCCTTTTAGAATGTTTATTCAGAGCATGCAAAAAGTTTGTTCTGAACCAATTTACTGATATTTTTAGGAGAATTAAATGTGACCGCCTTGAAGTACGTTTCCTAGATATATACTGTAAAACTTACCATACTATTCCCTGAGCTCCAGATCCTATGGAACGGAGATTCTGGTAACGCTTTAAGATTGTGAAGGTCGAGTCCCCAACTTCCACAGTGACATACTGTGATGGATTTTTGCTCATTTTGAAAATGTCTCCTTGTACTCTCTTAACAATTCCAACCTGAAATTGAATATTAAGAAAAAATGCATTAAACTGCATATGTGTCTGGTGTCCCGGCAATTTAAACCATTCTTAAAAATATATTTGTTTGCTGTCTCCAGACCCAGGATAAGTGGGTAGGTAGGTGGATGTTTTTGTTTTTTTTGCCATGACAGTAAAAACCTTAAGAAATGAAAGGAAAACATGTTATAGTAAAAAAAATATAAATTTGTTAAAGAATTGCTATAAAATGTTTTGGGTAGGGCCCTTTTTCGTGGGTTGGGTAGGTAGGAAAACAGCAAACCAAAAAAAAATGTATAGTCGGCCTTGTTCTTTTTAAACCTGAAATTCTGTACATCATAAATGATCATGATATGTATAAGTAATGTGAGTCATACTAGGATTCTACTAAATTTCAATATTGTCATTATTGTTAACAAATTTTATAGACAAATGTACATGTACTATTTTAAAGGGACACATGGCAATGTTGATTTTTTTAAAAACTCACAGTATCTCATTGATTTTAAGAATACAGCCGATTCCGTCTAATCGCATATCGGTTAATTGCATATTTCGGTTAATGGCATAAATTTCTGAAACACAAAACCATTCATATTCTTTTGCATGTAAAAAAACTTGTATAATCGCATATGTTATTACCAAATTCCGGATAATTGCATAACGAATATCTGGCTAATTGCATACTCAAGTCAAATTTACATGTATTTTTCAACTGCTAAATGATTCAAATAAGCCCAAATGACAAAAGGTGCTAATTAGGTCAGCGACTGGCTGAGAGAAAGTTTGTGTGGCTTCCATAAAACTTACACTTGCATGACGATCGCTCACTAATTAGCATACACAATTTAATGATAAGTTTATATGCTGGCTGTAATTATTTATTATTATTATTACTGTCAGTAGAGATGCATATGACATTGAGTAATTCACATGGCAAACCATAGCAAAGCGACGGTTGAAAGAAAACAAATACTTATGCATAAATATTGCATAATATCTATCAAATAACAGTAAACACAAAACGGATACATGTAGATGCACAAAATTAATCATATCAAACATCTTACATAGAATTAACTCGCTTTTATGGAGTTTCTTTATATTAAAGTATTAACAGAACAGTAAAACGAAAGTAGAAACATGCATCACTACATGTACAAAATGTTCGATTTCGGCTATTCGAATACTCAGGTTAATCGCGTATATTTTCTTGACAAAATTAATGGGCTATGCAAATAACCAAAATCAACTGTAGTAAAAAGCAAACAATTTTTGCATACTATTTATAATTAACTGTTGAAAATACTGCACCAATAATAAGTTCAATCTTCGATAAAATTAGAGAGAAAAATCAACCTCAAAATGTTATTTAATTATACGCAAGCAGGTTTAAAGTCAAAATGATACTGGATAAATAAATCGAGAGGCTAATTTCAATGTTTGATAAACACTTCAAGATTGCTGTGTGTCCCTTTAATAGAAAATGCTGTTGCTGGAGCTGCACTTGGCATGCAAACTATCAGTTTGGCACTTTTTCAATGTTGCCAGGTATGACAAATATTTAGCACATATCTTGTTAATGAAATAATAACATTACTTTGTAAGTTTAAATTTACCATGTGTTACAAAACAGAATTTAACGCTACAGTGAATTGATTAGGCATAAAAAAATAGTGATGTTTACTGTAACGTGGTCGGTAGGTCTATTGATTGTTGTGTTTCTTTGGTACACATAGAGAGCTGTGTCTTAAAATATTAAGGATTCCGGGAAAACTCCCAAATTCCTACCCCAAATCGTGTTATGTGTAGCGGTCGAGTGCATTGCGGTGTACAGTAGCTTATAAACATATGCGATATTCGCAATAGGTCGATCTGCTTCTCGCTAGTGCTCAATTTTGATTGGAAGTTTAAAAATAGAGGTATCATGTGATATGTATTCTGGGGAAACCCCTTCCAAAATGAGTGTATTTTCATCCATTGTAATCTTCCGAATCATAGAACATGCATCATCTATCTTAGTTTTAAAATAATATTTAGTTTTAGAAATTTCAAACAAACATAATATTTGTAAGAATCAAGCTTATAATGGATAGGGGAAATATGCTGTGAAAAAAACAACATGACGATCATGTTGAATGCAAATGGCAGACATCTTGTGTAATCTGCAAATGTGGGTCGCAGGTAAAACGCTTGTATAGCACAATATTCGATCGATTTTTGGATTTATTTCTTCGCAACAAGTAAATTAAACATTTATCTCGAGATTTATGTATGATTTTGACTTTGTATGCTTGATTCTGATGAGAAAAGTGAACTTCAAATCGACAACTTTCAATGCCAAAAAGACGTATGCGTTAAAAATATAAAACAGAAATGATCGTTGCTAAGCGACGGGACTGGTATAACAATTCATTTGTGTCATCATCGTCGCAATTTTTTTACTATTATATAAAAAAGGTCGGGATAAAAATCACGGTCGGTCGGGTAACAGGAAACAAACCTTTTTTTAGGCCTTATCTAGAAGTCGCTAGAGTGAATTGCTTATTTAGAAGTCGCTACAGTACAGTGAATTGCTGGAAGTATTGAACATGTTTGAAAAACATCATGTTTTAGTCTCAGAATTATAAAATCATTTAAATGCCAGATAGCCTTGCATTCAAAAAACTAGAAAGGTGTGTCCGATACTTCGCGCAGACAAATTCGGAGTTCGAGTCGAAACTACACAGGCAAAGGGTGCAACTTTTTCTGGTTGAAGTCATATTTATGCTTAATTATTCAACAACTTTAGAAAGAAATGGAAGCAAAAGACAATTAGACTTTCTATTTTTGGTAGTCAGAGACCACAGACTACCTAGACCTCCAAGCTGGGTAGTCCCATGGACTACCTACTTATGACAAAAACAAATAGACATAATCGTCAACTTAGTAAATAAAACATAAGAAATAAAACAAATTTATCATAATTTTTCACCGAAGTTTGTTAAATCTCCTATCCAAAGGTGTTTTCACTTCGAAAACGATATGTTGCAATAAATGCTTTTCACAGACATAACTGGTTTCCGGTATGAATATAAATCTACAGAGCAGAGTCCCAGCGCTTGCTCACGACTGCTACCGATATTGTGAATATGAGAAGGGTACTCGGAAGAGTTAATTATGTCAGCATCAGATTCACGGATGGTTTGTCCCAAAACAAATTTCGACTTAACATGTTAACAAATTAACTAGCTATTTAAGTTATTGATTTAAATTGATTACAATTTGCCCGGTAATAAATAATAATCAAAGTAAAAACGGACAGAATTTGAAAAATACAATTGTCAACAATATTAAGTCAAAACTGTATGCTACGAACAAACCTTGGGACAAATCGTTCGACTGAAATGGTCATATGTATACCACTATAATATTGCATTTCCCATAGGCCTTCATTATAGCCTTTTGGCCTTCAACCCTTATTTTTAAATAAGACTGGCTGAAAATGGCTGAAAAAACTAACTTTTCTTTAAGAACTATCTTAGATACACTCAAAAATGATCAGAAAATTGGGGATAATGTAATGCTTTCAGTCTCTAATACTTCACTGAAGGTAGGCACCCCCAGAATGGCAGTAAATAAATTGTACTTTTTGTAAATATACCCTCAGTACAATTATGCAATTGAAATATCCTAAATGAACCTGTTTTATGATGAAAATTTAACATTCTGATGTTTTATGGGGATTTGTTATGATTTGGGTAATTTAATCTAATCAGAATCTACCTTACAATCTGACTATATGACCAAATAGACCCTATACTTTTTTCAATGAATCAGAAGCCCCAAATCAATAGTGGTTACGGTACTGTGTCTGATCTAAAAGATAAGTTTCTGACGAAACTGGAAATACCCAATAAAAACATAGGTTTTCGCAAATTTCCATTTTTGTAGAAATGTGGAAATACCTGGGGACTAATTCTTTCAGTCAGGGAAGTGAAATCAAATGAAGAGAAAAAGTGACATCACATAGATCTGTAAGACAAAACGAAAATGGTGTTTCAATTAAATGGCTCATACATGTACAATGATTAAAAACATGAAATAACATGTAAGCCCTAAGGTGTGTCTGCGAGCATTTAAAGTTGTTAAGGGCTGTTTGGAATGACCAGGAAGATGTGGAGCCTGATTTTATCTGACTTTAAAAGACTTCCAGACCTTGCAGAGTAAGGCCAACAGCAGATGTGTGACATACATGTGATATTTCCAGGACCTCAATCTGGGAGTTTAGTGATTTTTTATGGGAGATTCATGCAAAAATCTGGGAGTTTTTTTTAATCATAAATGTTAGCATGCGCGGGGTATTTTGTTACCCAAATATTATAAATGAATGTCATAAAATACAGTTTTTTTTTTTTTTTTACTAACTTCTTTTAGAAAAGGGAGATAGTCATAACATTAATTGCATTAAACAATATTATATTTTCATGCTTTTGAATTATTTTTTTATAATTATGAAATTTGAATGACAATTATGATACAAACATTTAATATCATCTAACACTATTATTAAGATACCTATTTTCATTGTCCAAAAGCCCTGAGGAATAGTAACTCCAAATGAAAATTCTACTTTCGTTTTCTCTATCCAATAATTTTCATTTTCCACGTTATAAATGATAGCAGTTTGTTTAAAGTCATAATCCAATTTATTACCTACATCATTAATGACTTCAACAGCATGCTGCTAGGCTAATCTTAGATAAACTGTCTGCCGACCAAACATTACCCCTCAGGACCCAGGTAAGAGGTGTCATGTGACAATAAACAAGTCTTGATCATCTCCATTCTTGCTTATTCTAAAGACAAATGTTTGTATTTAAAATCAAGCATCTTAATGATTAAGACCAAGAAACAAGTTTGGTCTTTTGGAATAAAAATTGCAAACTGTTTTTACGGGAGTTTTTCACACAATTCCGTGGGGCCGGGAGGAGGGGTAAAATTCCGTGAGATTCTAT
Source organism: Cyrtodaria siliqua (assembly GCA_037043455.1). Classification (NCBI taxonomy): domain Eukaryota; kingdom Metazoa; phylum Mollusca; class Bivalvia; order Adapedonta; family Hiatellidae; genus Cyrtodaria; species Cyrtodaria siliqua. Next base: position 88,355 of record JAWPHD010003337.1, on the reverse strand, counting down.
CTCACGCTGTGAGGTATCAAATGTATGGTGTGATTTACTGAATACGGTGATGGAATCCGTCTTTTTGGCGTGTTTTTTTCATTTATGTCCACCGTTACTTCGTTAATTATTTTGGTTAGTTTAAATCCCTTTATTCTGAGGTTTATATTTTGAAAATGAGACGGACTACCAAAATCTGTGCAGGACTACTTGATTTTAAAAGTTTGCAGACTACTTGGGGAAAACAGTTAGTGTCAAACCCTGGTCTGTAAAAATGAATATATATTGCACAGAAGGCCCAGATTATGGATATTTATGTTGTTGAAGAAATATGACTTTAGAAAAACAAAAAATGAATAAAACTTGTGATTAAATGCATTAAACGTCTTCATTTAAATCGCGCGGCACTCAATACCCACAAACTCAGTGAATCTAGTAAAATGTGGGGTTTGCGCGAGCTGAACTGTATTATATACTGAACCAAACAGCTAACGCACCAATAGACAAAACTCTAAGGTATGAATTTATTATATGCCAACTGGTACCGTTGGAGACGGGTGATTTGAATGATTTTTTAAAATTTACAGTCGTTGCTGACAAGATATTTGTCTCATTCAGGTATTGTCTACTGGTGCGTTAGCTGTTTGAAATAAGTATATTTAAAAACAAGAACTATCACTGAAGGTGATGAATATTCCTTCAAACAAAGTGCTATAATTCTGTAATAAATTAGGTAATCAACAATGGGTGATGTAGAGGGACATAACGTCATCAGTTGTTATGAGTATATGAAGTATGTAGAGGGACATATAAGTTCAGTTGTTATGAGTTTATGAAGTTTGGGAACAACCCATTCAAAACTGTTTAAAACCCATTCAAAACTGTTTGAGAAATGTTAGTAATAAAACTGTGTGACACGATGCGATAGAAATATGTTCTGCTACGGGATGTTATGGATAGCGTGACTCTTATATAGCCCCCATTTCACCGTTTTAAAACCTTATTATCAAATAAGATTGAGTGAAGCTTGTTCGATCCGACCCTAGGCGCCAATTCAAAAGCACCCATGAACTAGTTGCACAGCTTTGATTCAATCTGACGAACCAAAAGGGGATTTGGTACAATCAGGCATTGAGATAATGATTATCAATTTATGTTTTGATGAGTAATCATGCATGCATCATGAAACTGAAAGATTCAAAGAACCAAAACAATTTGTGGAGCATGTTATTCTTCAAAACGTTGGAAATGAAATAATACCATAAGGACACTTACTTTAGTTACACTATATATAACATGTCAAAGTTATATTTTGAAGGATCATGGACAAATTAATACACAATAATGCCGAAAATAATCTGTCAGAATTTTCAGGAGCTGTCAATTTTTTTCTACGACTGTGGACACTGCGATTTACGTCATCAAAACTGGGAAGTTTAATTATCGTGGCCAACATTGTCCACGAGAGTTTAATAAAAATAAAGAAAAGTGGAAAAGCATCTTGTTCAGCCTATTTTATAGATAAATAAATATCGTACTAACTTATCAGTTAAGTAAAATCATAGTTTGAAAAAAGTCCAATTAACGATGACAGGTGCTTGTGACGTCATCACTTCCTGAGTAGTACACACCCGGAAGCGAACTGGAGGAAAATATTTACATCGTTCCAAGATGTTTTGATGGTGACAAGTGCATTATGCCACTACCATAAGTGCTGCACGAATAGCGAGCATTGCAGGTACAATGGATACATGATTATAGATCAAACGGATGTTGCAGATAACTTGTCATAAAGAAATTATGAAAAATTCCAAAATGACCTACATAATTTCAGCTCCTACAGTACAGGCTACAAACAATTATGGTCATCTCCGTTTTACAAGTGCAACTTGAAGTGGCTCTTGTATGCACATGTTAACTGTTCGATCAATCCATGTTTGATAAGTGTTCAATGTGAGGACAAGCTGACAGTTGTTTTTGTCTTAACATCTAGGGAACAGTAGGGTAAAGGGACACAACAGCAAAAAGTATGCTAAACCACTAAGGCCACAACAACTTAATTACCTGGTTCTCAGGCCACTTTTTCTGAGAAGAGATGCTTGCGGGCGCATTTTTTTTAACATTTTACAGTGGTCAACAGACACGCGGGCGATTTTTTTTTTATCCGAACTTTAATTCCAGTACATGTATTGATGCAAAATATCTCGAAATACACGTGCAATAACTAGTTGGATCAGCTCATCTCTATTGTCGATCATTGCCTTATCATTTCTTCCCGACTTATGCTTCTTTCAATCACAATAAGTCCGTATATTTGTATTAGATCACGCATGAACTTCAATCGACTCGATGACACCGCCATTATTGCATGTTGTTTTGAGACTTTGTCGATTAGACGCTTGAATAAATCGCCTGTTCTGTAGCACCTACTAGTTCCAAGCGTCTGACTCTCCTAGATTGGTACCCGTACGACTGCAACACTCACAAGCTAGCGAACAGAGCGGCAGATAGTCGGCCGCGCACAAGTCTACCCACAAGGGGATTCCCCTGAGGTAGTTGCATGTAAAAAACGGAACAAACTTGGATGCGGAACTTTTTTCTCGAAATTTCGGTAGCTCATTTCCACTTTTTTATTTTATTACTTTTGAGATAAAATCGGCAATGCGGCACCAAAAAAAGACATGCGGGCGGGCCTGAGAACCAGGTAATTAATTTTTTATGGCCTAATCATAAAAAAGATAGCATGATACATGGAAATTGCAGCAGCTCCTTTTTCGATTAATAATGGAATTAACTGGAATTAAACCTCGGGTCCAGTATGTTTGTTATGAGATTCTGAATGACTCTTTTTGATAGTTTTACAAATTTGTAGGAACATGGATGTGGTTAGCATACATACCTCTTGATCCAGAGATCCCGGGTTCAATTCCTGGTGGAGCCCCGTCCTTTTAGAACGCCATCCTTCGTAGGGATGTAAAGCCGTCAGTCCCGTATGCACAATGCACAGAGAACCATTCTGTACATGTTAAAGATCTTACTTAATGGGAATGAGACTGCCGTGATAATCAGAATTAATTGTATGCAGTATTGGTAATGAAAGGAAATACATTGGAGGCCCCTCCCTACACTCACACCAACAATCTGAGAGGGGAGACAAAGCTGCAGATAAGTTGAGCATCTGAATTTTTTTCCTTATACTTCTTTTTACAAATATTTTCAATTTTTAAGAATGTGGGGATCATAACTCATTCTTGCTAAAAATTCTCTAAACTAGGATGGGGATGGACCTCGGGAGCCAGAGCTGGTTGGGTGGTTGTATCCGTCAGTTCATGCCCAGTGAGTATCAGGGTCTTCCCCAGAAAAAAATTCAGGCGCTGTATTTGGGAGGGGTTTCGGTGCGGAAGTGGGGTGTCCCCCTACTGCATTGATTTTTTTTAATTTGCGTTCTTGACTTGGTGCAGTGTTCGTCGTAACCGGCTAGCCCGAAGTCCGGGGCAAGTAGCTTCGATTTTGGGCAAGCAGAAATTACCATTTGCTTTTGCTTGCCCGATCGGGCAAGTGTGATTTTTCAGTGGAATATATTGTTTGAATACAGAAAATAAAATGAAATCATTTAACCCATTTCATGCGGGATAAGAATACATTCGTACCTACACTTTTCATTCGGGATACGAATCCATTCGTATGTAATGACTCTTGTTGTTGGTTTGTTGACATGTCGTTGTTTTCCATGTGTCATCCCCGTATAAAACGTGAATACTCTTCAGATAGAAGGCAGTGTGAGCAACTCAGCATGCGCAGTAAATAAAAAATTGTCTGGGAATTTTAAACACTTCAGGAAGTGGGGGAAAAAAGTTTTTCAGCGATTTTTAGCGTGTATTTCCTCGATTTTTCGAGTGAATCGGTAAATATAGATGATAGATTATATGTTCCGAGCGAAGGAAGATACATTTATGTGTGATTACATGACGAATTATAGTTTATGGATGAAGAAGTCGACGTTTTGGACAACTTTAAGCGAGAGAAAACTGTAAACAACAAATGAATTTAGAACGAAAGGGACTTTGACTTTTTTTTTGCCGATTTTGACTTGGATGACTATGGAAATGATGAAAATGTTTGGTTTCAGGAGGAATGTTTTAGGGAAATCTTCCATCCAAGCCATCTCAGACAATATTTAGACCATGGGGTGCTTTTTCCAGCACCCTGAAGAAGCAATACCCCATCATTCCTTCAATATGATTTGGGAAGACGATCTTTGGGAACGGTTGGTCACCGAGTTTCCGATACCACTTGGGCAAGTGCTGCGAAAAAATTAGCGTGAAGACTGTTGTTGGGCTCTGAAGTATACGTGAACTTTCTTAAACTCAATTATTATAAAACGGAAATGTATGTTTTTATGAGAATTATTGTGTTCATTACAATCCCTATCCTAGTGACTTAGTATTCAATGTTATAATCAAATTTTAAACACAATGAAATTATATAATGAAATTTAAAAAGTAATTTATTTTTTCTGCTTGATACACAGCCTGCACATAATGCCTGTAAAAAAATAAAAATAATTAGTACTATTAAAAGCAATACATACATGCATTCTTGTATTTATAATATTTAAAGTGTTTAAAGGGGGTCTCAAAGGGATTTTGCGTGAAAACGTGATCGGCGTGTTTTTAAAAACGTGACACGTGAAACAAACAATATTTTTGCGTGATTGCGTGAAAATTATATCAGCGTGATCCGTGATTTTGGTCTTGGTAAAACGGGATCACGTGAAACGTGAATTTTTAGTCCTTTTCAGTCTTTTTAGTGTCCCTCCTCCTCCCCCGAGAGCTGAATGCTGTTGTCAGTTTGAAAGCCTCAGAATATGTGATTGTGTGTGGTTTTGTTTTGTTGTTTTTTTGTTGTTGTTGCAACCCACACATTGTACTAGAGAAGCTCGAGCCTATAGCGCTTCACGTCTGCTCATCCACATTTAACGTGAAATGTGAAAGTTCTGCTATTTTCACGTGAAGACGTGATCCTTGTTTTTATTTTACGTGATCACGTGAACACACACCCCCTTTGGGACCCCCTTTAAAGGGACACTGTCCGTAAGTAAGCAGATATTGAGCATAACCAAATAACTGTCTGACTTTTATTCAGTGAAATATATACATGAAAACATGAGCATAGACACTAAGAAGTCTGCAGTAATACATTCGTGAGTTTGAAAAAAACAACTTAAATTATTATTTGTAAATAAAGTGGGACCCGCCGTATTTACCTTTTCTGCGATCACGTGACTTCCATTAGCGCATTAGGTTTTCACCATAGTATTTAGTGCGTAATATGTATGGCCCGCTTAGCTCAGTCGGGAGCTAGGTCGACCACTTTACGCTCTATATTATTACCGCGAGTGTAATTTTAGTTTGGGCTGCGAGTTCAAACGCCTGAAATGGTTTCTCTTTTTTTTGTACCGCGTTGAATTGAATTCCGTCAAACAATCCTGCTTTAATTAGTAAATATTCAGTAATGTTTGGTGTGTAATGTTTGCGAACATAATTAGTGTGTGTTTTATAAGCTGAAAGTTACGGACAGTGTCCCTTTAAAGTCATTCATTTTAACTGCAAATAAATTAACAGAATTTTATCAGTCAAAAGATGTATACATGTGTGAAATTGGTAGAGTGTAACAAAGACAAACAATAAGGTCTTATTGTCTGCATTTAAAAAATCTACACAAACCATGTAAAATATTAATTGGACATACAAACCCTTAATAATTATTATTTCATCAAATATTTTACCCCTAACCATGCTATTTAACCAAACCATTAACAAATGTCAACATGTCTGCAAGTTTTTTTTGTATACAAGTATACAGTAGTGTTTCTCTATACTTAAACCAAATTAAAAATATTAATAAAATGACTGTTTTAATTACCTTCCTTTATTAAAAGAATAAGTATTTTTCTTTCTAATTTTTAAAAAATACATTTATACTTTGTTCTTCATTATTTAAAAACAAACTGTTAAATGATTTTGACAAAATGGGATACATTATTTAAACATATGCAAATTAGGCAACCCATATGAACGCTAATGGTAAAACACCTATACACATATATAGAATAACTGCCAATGCCATTATAAGTAAAAACAACTAATGGTTTACACATTGTCAGGAACTGTGTACTATTTTACAACACCTGCAAACCAGTAATGTGTTTGTTACACTAAACAAAAGGTTACCTCTGCTGATTCAGAGGTGTTCAAGTGTGGAGTGATATATATAGGGTGATCTAATTACTAGACAGTTCTAGACAGTTGATCGAATAGGCCTGTGGCGCAAATTATTAAATACAGAAATTAAGGGAAAGCTGTTTCAAGTTATATTCAACATGTATCAAAATATTAAATCATGACAGTCGTGTGTCCATTAATAATGAATCGTCAGCCTTTTTTGTAAGTCAATGCGGCGTCCGTCAAGGCGAAAATTTATCGCCGATTTTATTTTCTATTTTTTTAAACGACTTAGAAGAATATTTGTTAAATGCTGATCTAGAGGGAATTTCTGTTAACACTCAGGCCGATGTTTATACAGTTCTAGACAGTTGATCGAATAGGCCTGTGGCGCAAATTATTAAATACAGAAATTAAGGGAAAGCTGTTTCAAGTTATATTCAACATGTATCAAAATATTAAATCATGTGTGTCCATTAATAATGAATCGTCAGCCTTTTTTGTAAGTCAATGCGGCGTCCGTCAAGGCGAAAATTTATCGCCGATTTTATTTTCTATTTTTTTAAACGACTTAGAAGAATATTTGTTAAATGCTGATCTAGAGGGAATTTCTGTTAACACTCAGGCCGATGTTTATATAAAAATAATGTTACTGTTATATGCAGACGATACTATTATCCTCTCTGACAACCCTACTAGTTTCCAATCATGCCTCCAACTTTTTTATGAATATTGCGAAACATGGAAATTGAATATAAATACGAGCAAAACAAAGATTATTGTATTCGGTGCTCGCAATACGGCGCGATTCTCATTTAAACTCGGACCAGATGAAATAGAACTCACAAACAAGTATAAATATCTAGGCGTCATATTCTCTAGCTCTGGAAGCTTCCTTAATACACGAAAACATCTTGTTGAACAAGCCAAAAAAGCAATGTTTTTACTTTACAGACGAATTAATAATTTAGACCTCCCCTTAGATCTCCAACTAAAATTATTTGACCATACAATATTACCGATCTTAACATATGCTTGCGAAGTCTGGGGATTCGAAAATTTAGACATCATAGAACGTATTCATACAGATTTTTTGAAAAGAATTACAAATAGCAAAAAAAGCACTCCCTCGTATATGTTGTATGCAGAACTAGGTAGACATCCAATTGCTATAACTATACAAACCCGTATGATAAAATTCTGGAACAAACTTATCATTGGAAGCCAATCAAAGCTAAGTTTCCTCTGCTACAAATCAATGGATAACACTGAAAATTACGAATATAAGTGGTTAAAACACATAAAATCCATTCTCAATAAAACCGGCAATTCAGATATATGGACAAACCGCAATAATTTACAACATAGTAGCATTCACCTTTCAATTAAACAAACGCTAGTTGACCAGTTTACACAATCTTGGAGATCAGACTTACAAAATTCGTCGAAAGGGAAAAACTACAACCTTTTTAAAGATGACCTAGCATTCGAAAAATATCTTAAATTACCAAGAAGCAATTATATTTATTTATTTAAATTCCGTACGACTAACCATAGGTTCCCCGTTGAAACTGGCAGATTTACTAACACTGCGTATAACCTCAGACGTTGTACACTATGCGATTCCGACATAGGTGACGAATTCCACTACTTATTAAAATGTCCACATTTTGATCAAATGCGCAAACATTCCATACCGCGTTATTTCTATCAGCACACGAATGTCATTAAATACAAGGAGCTTTTAACCCATCCCGCAGTCAAAGTCCAAAAAAAACTAAGTGTCTTCGTCAGAATTCTTTTACAAAATGCCAAGTAACGTCGTACATGAGACGTATTTTATTGATAATTGATAATGTACAAAATGGGCTGACTCTGTTTGATAAGATCAAAGCACAGTAAAAACAACTAATGGTTTACACATTGTCAGGAACTGTGCACTATTTTACAACACCTGCAGTTGATCTGTACAGTATGGGGGGCTGACTCTGTTTGATAAGATCAAAGCACAGTGGCAGCTTTGTAGGCACGGCAGCGTTGTAGGCACGGTGGGAGATAGGTTTATGGAAATCAGGCACAGCAGCCCCGCTGTGTTTTGACCCTGAGTGTACAGTACAGCAGCCTTTCCACTAACAGCCGTAATTTATGCCCAAAACTGTGGTTGGGACATCGAAAAATAAAATATGACACGTTCCGAAAATTAGCCGTTCTCCGAAAATCACGACCATGGACATACAAACAAAAAAAATCTGGGATTTGTTTTCATATATCTCATATATCGCATTGTCTTTTGTTTCCTCTATAAAACAACTAAATCAAATACACACCAGTCAAAACTGCAGTGGACTGCTTAAGCCTTATTACGTGTTGGCTGGAGGCACACGCGAAATAAATCGCTGATGTGTTAATTGAAATTTTCGATGACTGGTTCATGTTACTTTTTGTTAAATTTGAGATACAGTCTAAGATTTTTTTGTTCTGGTTCTCTTCACGCGTAGTGAATAGAGAAGCAGCAATAAAAGTCAGCCGGGTACTTGAATTATTCACACAGAAATATGCATTTATATTGATGTCTTGGTGTTGTGTAGTAATTAAAAGATAAATTTCACACGACAGTTGATTGTTGCACTAACGTTCTTAATTGAATAATTGATATATCGTGTTGTCTTTGCTCAATAAAAAAATACATGTAGCCTTACAATGTGTTAGCAAACATAGTCATTGCTTGAATTTGTTGGTTAACTTATTAGCCAAGGTCCAACAGTCCATCAAACTCGTATTATTTAAACATAAAACATCCATTTCATTTCAGTGGTTTTATAAAGATTATATCAGTTTTAACCTCTTACCTTTTTACCGAAATCTCTGCATTAAGAGTTAACTTAGGAAGACTATTAAGGCCTAGATTAAGGTCAAACATTTAGCTACTTTTTTAAAATCTTAATAATATGGACTTTGCGTACATTTGTGCGGCACTCAGAACCCCCAAACTCTGCTAATCGAGTAAAGTGTGGGTTTCACGTGAGGTGTACTGTATATATGTTTATAGGGTTGGGATGTCATCATTTTCCAGTTTATGTTCCCAGGCTGAGGGGTGGGAATAGACCCCAAGGCCGATGTTAGTTGGATGATTGAATCTGCCTGTTCATGCCCAGTAGGTGTATGTATGGTTATAGTGTGGGGTCCTCAACGGCTTTCAACTTTCGACCCATGCATTATTTTCGCTGAGGTGGGGACACACGAAGGGCGATGCTGGTTGGATGGGTGTATCCGTCTGTATTTGTCCATAAAATACATTTATACGGTTATAGAGTGGAGATCTCGACTGTTTCTCCATGCTGGTTGGAAGGTTGTATCCATCTGTTTATGCTCAGTAAGTGTACAGGTTATAGGGCGGGGATTTTGAAAGTAATTTTTGACCCTGCCTGCCGCTTCAAGTGTGCATGACCTAGGTGTCGCATTCCAAATCTCGTCTGATATGTTTTATAAATAACTTGAGGCAACTATTACACACACACCATTTTAGATCCCAATATTATACCGTTAAGGAGTTATGGCACTTTTATGTAAAACCAACCCTATCCCGCTAGCCCTGCCACCAGGGGCTGAATCATAATTCCAAAGTGTTGTGCACATGCCTGTACCTAGGTCAATCATATCCTAAAAGTATGAATTCCATAGCTGTATCTTTGTATGAGATTATGCATTCACTCATGCACAGACGGACGCATGGACAGAGATGATAACATGATCCCCGCTTTTTCTTTGAAAAGCATGGGGATACAAACTTTTTTATCACTGTTTATTATAGACAAACTGGAATGAAGTACATGCATGCAGTTAAAGTAAATGTTGACCGACGGAACGACACAAAGAGATCACAAAACTAAGATACTTTATCAGTGTTTAACAAGGTTATTTTTGACAGATGATGTTATGGTATGTATAACGTAATCAATTGGAGGTTACTTATATAAATAACAAATAAAGGTTAGGCATACTGGCCATTGCATAAAAGTGTTTACATTAGAAAACTCAATATTTATTTAGCTTTGGTTGTTCAAATTAGTCAAAAATCAGGATAGTGTGTATAAGAGTAAATGTGAGAAGTAAGTACTTTTCATTTTATCTTACCTGGAATCTCCCATCCCCATGCCCTTACCCTCATGAGTTTCTTACAGGGAATATGGACTGAGGTTTACGGTCTTGATTTCTTTAAAACTAGCAGCATTCTGTTAGTTTTCTACATTACTGGCATTACCATATTATGTGCAAATCAGACGTTTCAGCAAGTTTTTCAGAGCCCTTTAAAATAAACCTTGTTTGAAGATAGTGTAACAACCCCTTTAAACCCATGGTAAAATAATGAATATATTTGAAAACTCAGTATTTATTTAATTACGTGGAAGAAGGTTTAAAGTTAAAATGATACTTGATTTATAAACAAGAGATGCTTTTTTTTTTTAATAGTTGATAAAATCTTCAAAATTGCCATATGTCCCTTTAAACATGAATTTGATCTAGTCTACAATGTAACTCAACAGTCAACATTTTGATCTGAAAAAAACCACAATACCTTGCGGTTATTTCAGACAGTTAAGGTATTTTGATATAGAAGTTTGATATTACTATAATGGTGTAACTAAACGACCGGTTTTAAACTTCCCTAGAACATAATGATTATAACAATTGTATGGGAAGTTATTTGAAGTGTTTCAGGACTTCACAAGTGGTCAGATGGTGATGTAGTATAAGGAAATTGGATTAATTTGTACACAAGATAAATACTTTATACTGAATACATTTCACATACATATATAATAACCATATCATGCAGTTATAGTCATTGTTATCAAGTTAACATCAGATTAAGAGTTTTAATCCATTGTTCAGTGGACTACTGTTGAGATTTTGAACGTGTTCAATGGAGTGATCAATGTTGTAAATTTCATTGGATTAAAACGCGCGATCAGCTTTGTTTATCATGGAAACCTTCGGTCCGAAAGTCAGTCATTTGAGTGAAAAATTCTCAGCAATGGCGTCGAACATTAAAAATTTGAAGCTAAATGAAAAATCTTCATCTGTAGAGGAACAAGACGACTCTCTCTTCAGGTGATGAACGAAATATGAATAGTTTTAAGCTATTTTGACACATTGTCATTTATTTTTTGTCGTTAATGTGACCAAGTGCAGTATACTAAGTATTACTTTTTCCCATTAGAATATACTCATACAAACTTATGTACTTAGGATTAGGTCCCATTTTTTCTGTTCTAGTGGGGTTGCCCTTTCAATAACTTGGAACAAATCCGTGTCAGGCAATTCTCATGTGTATAAGGAAAATTATAAGTTTGTCCTTTTAAGGCTTGTGTTGGGCCCACTCATGCTCTGATTTACACTGCTGTCATTGCTTATGCTGGGCCCACCTACTCTCTCATTTACGCTGCTGTCATTGCTGGCACAAGATGGCATTGCAGTTTTTTTGTAAGCAATGCTATTGAACAATATGGTTTTATAAACCTCAGAAGAAAATAAATCATAATTGCCTGTTGGATCATCAATGAACATGGATTTATATGTTTTTTCCAGCATGAATCATCCGGCAAACATAGGCCATAAAGTTAAATCCGGCTGGCTCCGGAAACAAGGCGGGAGGATGAAGTCCTGGCACAACCGATGGTTTGTCCTCAATGGCGACTGCCTCTTCTATTTTACCAAGGAGGATGACCTTAGACCTTTGGGGACAATATTTCTACCAGGGAACAAGATCATACAGCACCCGTCCAATCCGGAAGAACCGGATAAATTCATGTTGGAGATTGTACCAGGTATGAGACTGTTTGCCAGCTTACATTCATAATTGTGTATAATCAGCTCTGACTTTCTATTATAATTTTTAGATATTTGACTTGATCACTATGACCCTCAATGAACTATCTGTTCCATATATATGTATGAGATCATCTGATGTTCTACCTTCATGTAGTGTAATCTGCTCTGTTAATGATGGTTATGTAATACTATCTAGAAAAGGAAATTTAATTTAGTTGTTTATTGCATTTAATTGGTCTTTCATGCATATCTGTTTCAATGCATTTCTGTGATTATGGTGCATGAGCTCGTGCGAATCACTGATTACGATAATATCGAGTGCTCAGTGCAAATCTATTAGTTTTGTGCTGACCCCTCGATATGTAATGTACGAATTATAAAGTTGTAACAGATTTTAGTATTTTTGCTTTACATCATAATACAGTAGACACTCAGTTACTCGAATTTCAAGGGACCATCATGCAGTACTTTTAACACTCCAAAGTTCACATGATCTTTGGGTCCCTAGTTTGACAAAATTTTCAATACATATTCATGACCAGCTGCATATGACCTTCAATGTTTTTATCAATGTCAAATCATAAATATGGTCATGCAGTTATACATGTCAAGAAGTTAACTTAATTTTTAAACAGTTAACAAGTAGCTCACTATGACCTACTTTATTATTCCTGAAGATAGAAACTTGAAAAAAAATCATGATCTTTGTGTTAATGTATACGACCTTGAGATGCTAATGTCAAGGTCATCAAACTAAATGGTCAATCAGGATTCTAAAAACAGTCTTTCAGTGACATTATTTAATGCGTTTGGCCAAATCCTCTAAATTATGTGTTCATTTACCTATAGTAGAGCTCAACATCCTTACAAGTGGGTCACAGTGACCTAGTTTTTAAAGAATTATTTGGCTTGTCTTTGGTTCTTTGCAAATTGATTATATTTGTCACATTTTGTGTAACATTTGCAAATCGAGGGCTAAATAGATACAATTTTCTGGTGCCTTTGCAAATCTATCATTATAATGTTTAAATTGAGACCAAATTAAGAACTAAAATTGGCATTGATTACTCCCCCACCCCCAGTTTGTGTTGAATTTCAGGTGTTACATTAAAGATTATCCCCCACCCATGCAGCCTGGGCCCCAGGGTTAGTGTACTAGTAGCCTCTTTTTAAACACTGCCTATAAAGGGTAGTGCTTGGACTGGTCGGTTCGGGTTCAATATAATGTGACTGGGAGGGGTATTATGTCATGTGTCTGCACTATAAAATTGAGCATAGCGCTCACTACTACAAGTAGAAACCGTTGTGATATGACTGAAAGATTGTTAAAAAAGTGACGTTTAACACCTTATATACATATATATTCATTTGAAATGGAATCAGACCAAAACTTGACCCTAATTACCTCTTGCATGCCTCTATCATTTGGGGAAATCATACACCAAAATCGGTTTTACTTCGATCCTTAAAAAGGAGATATGGGTGACGGACAAAAAACAAACAAACAGAGGTTTTGACAATATCCTCTAATGCTTTTTAAGCTTGGGTATAATTATGAGTTTAGGACCCTCAAACCAAAAACAAAAAAACTAGCAAGAACAAATTAGGGACCTGGACTTCAATAACGAGATGACTATAATTTATATATTTTCATTGAAAGGTTGCTTTCAAATCCTGTCCATGTATTATCTGACATATTGCTCACCACATTTCTTGAATAAATATTGCGTAAACCAATAACGAGAAGGAACAAATATGGGACCTCAATAACTTAAAGGAACAGATTGCGTCTGGAAGAAACAAAGTTGGGACCTCGACTTTAGCTTCACTGCATAAACAATGATTTCCGTATGCGTGTAGGTGACTTTAAGTAACTGGGTGTCAGCTGTTTTTCTATGTCTGTTTTCCATAGCTGTATTCTGTTCCTTTGCAGATTCAACCACATATTTTCTCATTCCTAGTCACGGTATTTGATCATTAACATTTTAAGTGTTTTACTTATATAGAAAGTCAATGTTAAAAAGTTTAATATTTATTAATAGTAATATATATATATATATATATATATATAGTAAAATAATACTTAACAAAATCTTTACTTTGGCTGCTCAGTGTTCACAAATATTTAGCGCATGAAACCATGACAGCTTTCTGAAGTAACAATCTGTCGAAACCTTTCTTTCTCATATGTAAAACAACAACCTCTAAGTACTGCACATTCTAGTTATGTCCCTTAAAGTTTTTATTTTGCCAAGGATACTCAAGGTTTTTAAAATCAATTGATTCACTTTAAACTACATGTATATTAAATTGAGGTATAACTGTAGTGTGCAGTACTGCTTCTGAAATCAGAAGACAATTGGGGGTAGGGGTGGGGATGAAATGGTACAAGTAGTTGAAAGTCAAGTCCTGTTTGGTTCTGTTTTGAGTTAAATTAGTAGGTTTTGTGAGATATTCAATCCATGTGTAATTGTATTAATACAAATGTGTGTCACCCCTCACTAGTTCCAGTTGTCAAATATTCGTCGTTGTCTAGAACGTATACAGGTAAACTTGTTGGTTAGAAGTGACAGTAACCCTGCATAGTGTTAATAAGTTAATTATGAATAATAATCCACTCACTTGTGGTGGTTTTCGTTATTTGGAAAATACAAATAAATTGTTGTTTTTGTGTCTTTTAAATTTTACTAACTTATTAAAAATCTCACCTAATTATTAAGAATTAGTTCACTTAAATTGCATTTTTCTGTAAATTTAAGTTTGATCTCGAATAAAAACCCTGATTGAAAAGAGTCTTGATGTTCTGAAATATAAGTAAAAAAACTATTGTTTAGACTAATATAATAAACCAGGAAATTGTGTTGTGAACTTCTTTACGATATTCTCGTCCAAGTACTGACACTTTTCATGGAGATTAACAACACAAGTTTGATGACAAAAACAAATAACAATAATAATAAAAAACACTTAGGATTGTTTGATGATTACTATAAGCAGGGATACTAAACTTACAGAATATTTAAATCATGTTGTGTGAAAATACGGTAGTAATTTTAAGTTTGTGCTGACATTATAGATCTGGATTGTGTAACTATTGCTTGTTATCACAGAGCTATCCGCATCTTGGCTAGACTAAGTGTGCATCAGAGCTTATATTCAAAGAAATGTCTTATCCACATCGACAACTGTCTTACATCGGATAAATTAAAATTAAGAACATTTACCCATTTATGATGATTGAGTTATCAATCTATTCATGGTTTATTTAAATACTCAGTTCTGATTGGTTAATGGGGAGGTACTGAATTTCCTTGAAATACCTCTGACGTCTTTTATGTTAACCATTGAGTTGCATTTTAACGTCAAAAAACATGTCAACTGTTAAGACGTCGTTTTAATAATTGGATGCAAAACAAACAAGCAGATGATTGTGTTATTTAAAGCAATGCTACGTGTACGTTCTAATAACACATTAAATAGGATAAAACTGCAAATTTCTTTCGTTTGATGATGAGAGATAGCCATAAAATGTTAGCTGTGAGAATTCATATTCAATCTCGAGAAAAGCATACCCGATGATCTTCAAGTCCCGCCCACCAGGTATTGATCTGAGAAAGTATAAAACCACTGGAAATGTTTTATTTCTTACCTGAAATGTATTTTTATATATATGACACATACTTTTTGAGATTTAACCTAATACAATAATTTCTCACAACTTATATTTTAAGCCCATCACTCAATATCAAACGAAACAACGCAGGTTCATCTTATTAAAATGTGTTGTTGGAATGTAACGTCATCTTAAATTGCATTTCTGTTTTGCATCCGATGTTTAACATGACGTCTTAACGGTTAACATACGTGATGTTAGAGGTATGGATAGCCCATTTGTCAGTGTAACATAAATTTGGGAGCGCACAGTCTTCCTTGGATACTCCCCTGCTGGAGGTAGGTCTGTTGCACAAACTTGGAACTATATTTTCATTTGACATGATATTCTGGCCAATTTCTGGGTTATTAACTTTTTCTCTGCTAGCTAGGTTTAGATTTATCTTAAAAGTTTTATATGATCTGTTGATTCTTTCTTTTTCTGTTTTGTTTACTTTCATGTCACATTACAGTTTACATTTTCTTACATGTACTTTCATATCACATTTTATATTTATATGTTCACTTTTTAATTTGGGACATATTTTGGTGTTGATGTTTTGAACAGGGATGGAAACTAACTTTTAAAGCTGGGCAACCATCTGAATTTTGGTTGCCCAGCTGAAAATTTATGAGCCCAGATTTTCTGTATTTTTCTTTTCGACACATTAACAAACACATTAACAAACATGATTTAAACAAATTTAATCTCTTTCATTAAAACACAAAAGACGCTTGAAAACTGCCCGCTCATCAATGTCAGAGTGCTGTTAATGACTAATGCATGGCATGTCCTGAACATATGTGTAAGTTTTTAGAAGACTGCTGCATTCAATTATTGAAGTGTTTTGGCAGCTGTGGAGTCATACTTAGGTTTGGTTTTTGCCAGTTCAATACTCGCCGCCAGCTTATGGCTATCCGAGTCTTCGTGTTTCTTTATGCTGTCAATTTTCATGGAGGTACATCCCGAAACAAACAAATTGTTAAGACCTTGCGCAATGCAATATTGACATTGCATACAACTCGCCGTATTTTGTAACCAAGGCCAGTTCTCTGTCCATCCCGACTGAAATTCACGTTTACGTTTAGATTTATCGTACTCTAGATTGTACTTTCTTTTTTCACCTGGATTGGGGCCTTGACTTGGGTGATCAACATTCTCTAAGTATCGCCACATTGTTATCGCGCATTGTTATTGTCACGACTCGGGCGCAGCCATATTGTAAAGAAAAATATGTAACAAGCGATTTCATTGGCTGCTTGTCAATAACTGGTTGTATGATGCAATTTCATTGGCTGCGGTCAAAAAATGCGAGACAGGTAAATGCATTGACAAATAATGCCGAGGAAATCGACTTTAGCTTGTCGAAAAAGCTAGTCGCCCGGGCAGACTACCGACTTATGAAATCTACTCGCACGGCTTGAAATTTAGTCATCCCGGGCGAATATCCAACCGTTAGTTTCCATCCCTGTAAATTAAATATGTTATATAAAAACAACATGACAAGGTGGTATAGTTTTTGACGCATGTCATTGTAAGACAATATAGAAGCCTTTAACTGCATGGTTGATACCTGTTGAAAGAAAGATGAAATTTGTCAGGGATGTGATCATGTCTACCATTTAAATATATGTACATTCACCTGATACTTTCTGCTGAAAAGAATAAATACCGGTAGCATCTAATTTCGAATAAACTGTATACCGGTATGCATCACTGTTCATGCATTCGGTGTGTTAGGCTGACCAAACTGTGCACCCATCTGGTGTACCTCATTAGAAAACGGCTATTCCGCAACCTAAAAATACACTGACAATATTGAACTGTTTTGCACATATTTATCATTACAAATCTCCCAAGGCATGTTATTGTTGTATTATAACAACGGGAAAATAATATAAAAAATGTAAATATAAGAATTGGTTCGCAAATTTTCGGCAGTTTTGAACACAAGTAGTGAATGGCAATTTTACCAGAAGGCTATAACACTTCGTGGAATTTTTCGTTCAATACTGGCATTCAAAACCTCATAAACGACAAAAATTGGCAAATCAATTCTTAAATGAAATCCTATTTACAGCTTTATGCCATGGTGTGCAGTAGAATGCTCTCAGCGTTTGTGGACTCACTCATAGACTAACAGCAGGCATGGCAAATTTACGCTGCTTGCTCCATTATTCTTGGACCTTTCTGCTTGTATATTTCAGAGAGTTATGCCTTGAATCGCAGTAAATCCCTGAGCTACAAAAGTATGATATACTTGGGTATTCTCCTAGTTAATCGTGTACTTCCCTGTCCTTCATCAGTTGCATTATGCCTATATTGTACTTTGTATTATCTGAACCAACCATATAGTGCATTCCAGTGATTAGTATGTTACTTGGTAGGATAAGAAACTCGTTGAAAATTGCATGATAGCAGAATGATGTAGTTATCGTGTTTATGCAAACTGTGTCAGTTCTTTTCATAATTTGACGTTATAGTGCATAATATTTGTATGAAACTTGGTAAGATAAAAACAGAATCATAAAACCGTTATGCAAAATGTATCATTTCACTTCATTATTCAACCATAGTGCATAATATTTGTGGGAAACTTGGTCAGATAAAATTGTCATTAAAGTTCTCCTGTCATGTTTTGTTTCATGAACATGTTTATGTTTATTTAAATCGAAATCAATACACAACAATAGATATTTACAATTCACATATTGCAATATCTGTGAAAAGCGAGAATAAGATTTTATTTGATGACGTAGAATACTTTGAACGGGTAAATTAATTCACAGGCAAATGTATTTATCAATTATCTGGCAATAGTTGTGCAGCTATACAATTCAGATTTACCACATTTCCCCCTGCAGTCAAGCAGTGGTTAAAGTAGTAATTTTTACATACAACTTAGTAGAGGTTTTCAATATATGTTTCTCTCCGGGACTATCAAGAAATGTTCCTATGATGTTTAATTTTGTTATTTTATAATACTAAAAAAAGGGAGGCCATTCACCTTTAAAACAGAATCATAAAACCGTTATGCAAAACGTATCAGTTCACTTCATAATTCAACCATATAGTGCATAATATTTGTATGAAACTTAGTAAACGTAAAATTGCATTAATACAGCATCTTAAAAGTGTTAAGTAAAACGTATCAGTTCACTTCATTATTCAACCATAGTGCATAATGTTTGTATGAAACTTGGTAAGATAAAATTGTCGTTAAAACAGAATCATAAAGCGTTATGCATAATGTATCAGTTCACTTCACTATTCAACCATGTAGTGCATAGCATTTGTTTGAAACTTGATAGAGTAAAGTTCTTATTGAAAATGAACTATTAAAGGATGATGTTGTTTGACATTGTTCTGCATCATGTCATACTGTATGTCGATGCATTTCCTAAATGAAACGTATAAATAGAATAGTACATACCGGTACATGTAGTTGAACTTTGGAGGATAAAGGTCTAGTTGAAACTGCATGCATGATAAAAGAATAATCTAGCGTGCTGTATGGCTATGCATGCTACTGTAATTAAGCATCTTTGTTGGTATTTCTGCTAAATATAAACCATACTTACTGCATGGAATATAATGCATAATATATATACGGAAAAGATTGGCCTACTTAATCGTGGATACTGATTGGTACATCCATAGCTCTTATTTTTGTCCACAGCATGCTTACTGCTCTTAAACCTTCCAAAGGAAATAACTACTTCCAAAACCGTAGTGCATGAGAACTATCGGGATACATTCTACCATGATACAATACACAACTTTTTGTCAAGAGTTGAATTTGATATATTCGTGATATTTCTTCAGAAAACAAATCCACCATATTTTTGTCAGTCCTGTCAAAAACAGCTGACATAATATTTTAATAACTCAAACCAGCTACTAACAAGTCTATTTCACATTATAAAAACTGTTTATTGCAGTTTATTATTACATTTCTAATGACAGATTACAATGATAGCTCAGCAAGTGATAACCAATTATTAAACTGCCTTGTCAATTTCCGGAAACCTGAGCAGCACTACAAAATACTTCTGAGTCTTTTTATTGGTAAAGGAAATGGAGGGGGAGTGTTCCTATTACTCTACTTTTGAATAGACATACTCATGCAATCCTGTGAATCTAGGGAAAGAACACACAGAGCTAGAAAGTATTCAGTGAAAAGAAAATGTAAATGAAAAGAAATGTAAATAAATTGTGAACATGATTTTTTGGTAATCTATTGAAGCAGATGGGCATATATAGTATTTTTTATAAATAAACATGAGAGAGTGATTGAAATATGCCTCAAAATAAAATTACACAGTATGTTTCAGTTTATTCATACGCGATATTTATTTATGACATGATAGTGATGACAGGTGTGCACCTATCTTTTTCAAACAGAATATTGACTTCCGTAAATCGAGGATGTTAATACATGAGTACTTATTCATTATTGAATTTATTAAACAAGTTGGCAAAATGATATAATGCGAGGGTCTTGCCGAGCATTACCGGTATATCATTTTGCTAATGAGTTTAATAAATTCAATAATGAATGAAAACGAATGTTAGATTCTATTTATCACATAACTCACATATTGACTTTTATTGAATTTTGCCTGTCGCTTTAACATGAGAAACCGACATAAACCGTGGGAATTGGAGTCATTATCTTTTTTTTTTTGACAGTGCATACTAGGCTTATTTGCATACTTATATAACTATATCGAAAATATAGAATGGTGTTATTGCGCTCCCACACCGTAAGTTATGTGATAAGAAGAGATTCTGCATGTATCGGTTATCCACACCATTATGCCTACCAAATGTTGCCATATTACCAATATCATAGCAATATCACACCTGTATTATTGCCTGGCATTCCTCAAGCAAGCCGTTCCATCCAACACACAACCAACTGCTACTGAATATATCGTAATTATGCCTTTTGGTCCAAACATGTGTTAAATAAGATTGTTCTGAATTTGTTTCTGAAATGGCTTTGAGATTCTACAAAAATTATTTGCTTTATTGCTAATCGTCTGTTTATTAAGTAACAGTTTAGTTAA
Organism: Cyrtodaria siliqua; assembly: GCA_037043455.1. Lineage (NCBI taxonomy): Eukaryota > Metazoa > Mollusca > Bivalvia > Adapedonta > Hiatellidae > Cyrtodaria > Cyrtodaria siliqua. The sequence goes on along the minus strand of JAWPHD010003337.1, from coordinate 67,596 downwards.
CATTACCAATATGAAAGCTTATTAAAAAGTATTTTAAATAACAAAGTATATAAGTTTATATTTACTAATACATGTGTATCTAAAGTGTTAAAGGATTTTAAGGGCACTGTTAACAATTGAATCTGACATACATGTAATTTTGGAGGCAGGAATTTCAGATTTTTTAACAAAAAACACTGTACATGTCCTTTTAAAACTCGAGTAATTTTAATCCAATCTTGGTGACATTTGGACATCATTGTTATGGCCACAATATCTCAAAAAAGTTTGATAACCAGCCAGATCGCACCTATGATGCTGGAGTTATGATCCTTGGATTGTTGAAAATGTATGATATTTTGGTGTCCGGTCAATAACTCTTAATTTTTATAATATAATCCTTTCTGGATGAAACTTGAAGACCAATGTTAATGGGTATAATATGTCAGCCAGGTTCTAAAACCAGCCGGATCTATCCTATAATGTCGGCATTATGGCCCTTTGATTGTTGAAATTCAGCAATTTTTGTGGCATCCACTTAACAACTTTAACATTTATAATCCAATCTTGATGAAACTTGGGGACAATGTTTATGGTCATAATATCTTGGCTTAATTCAATAATCAACTATTTTGATCAAGAAACACCGGAATTATAACCCTTGGATTGTTGAAAATAGACAAACCTGATAAATAAATCCGTCTTCAATCTTTATGCCCATTTATGATGGGCGTAAATTGTTTCAATTTGGCATATATTTGGCATATATTGTTTCAATTTGGCATATATTGTTTCAATTTGGCACTCTTGTTTTAAAATGAAAATTATGTTACTATAACTAAGTATAAGTAGTACCGTTCTTACATTCCAATTTTTAAGAGCTTGACTAATTTCAATATTCAAGGGAGACTACTCATCTGTCTTAAAAAATTGCAAATTGCTTGTTTCAACATCTAATTTCTAGCTCCGCCCTCTATTGTTCATAGGTCGAGTTCCCAGAAACAGCATCCATATACTCTTTTGTATTGTAGAGTTGTTTGTGGTACTACACATGCTTTTCTTTCAGGTGTAAGTACCTATTGTAAAATTGAATTGCCTTGATTCAGAGATCGGAGCTATGTATTGTCAGCAATGCCCTTAAATGCAGATTTTACAAAGAGTTTGTTTGTATGGTGTTTTATGTCATTTTCAACACATATTATAAGGTTATATATGACGGTCGATTTTTTGATTTTACAAAGAGATACATGAAGTCAATTCTGGTTATAAAATTAATTAAGTTCAGATTCTGAAACAAAATTTGGTATAATAATAAAGTTTTAATAAAACAGGAAATAGTCCTTGTGGTTTAAAGTACTCTCTTTAAAAGCTATCAGTCACATGTTACTACCTACATGCATGATGGACTCACTTTGACATACATACCTTCCCTAATAAACATGTATATTTAGGAATATATAATACATATATATATTGTATATATTATATGTGTGTGATCTGCATCTGACATAAAGTGGAATTATATTAACTTGTGCATGGTGATGATGATATGGGGCATGATTTCATTAATCAAGCATTTATTCGCATGTCTAACACATACTGTCTTCTGGTGTTTTGTATAGGCATGATTCGAGATTCACACAATTGGAAGGGCACTATTTTGTCGAGTCCATTTGCGGAGAGCTCTACATAGTTATCTTTTTTTTGTAATCAGAGACCGAGTAAGTGCATCTTGCGTCCGATTTGTCCATTTTAAGTTAGTACAAGTTCTGTTTATCTTGACTTTTAAGCGTGGGATATTAACCAAACTGCATCAGTATGTTCCTTTCATCAAACTGACAAGGTGGTTTTTGTTCATCGCCGTGACCTACTTTCTCGGTCACATCGAATTTAGTGTAAAATATGTACAAGCAAAGGTACAACATCTGTGATTTCCACTTTTAAGAGCAAATATTTACCAGACTATCAGTATGTTATTCTATTCGGCCTGACATGGAGAACAAATACTTTCTTGGTCTTAGTCACTTATTTTCTCATAAATATGGTCTACCATTTAGGTTACAATTTCTGTTTATGGTATGTCCAAGCAAAAGCACAAGTTCTGTTTATCTTGAATTTTAAGCGTTGATATTAACTAAACTGCATCAGTACGTTTCTGTGAATGACCTGATATGGTGAAAGATATTGTTCGCTATCACCTAATTTCTATGAAATTTAGGTCCCTTCCGGTTTAAGGGTACATTAGTTCCATATCCCAGCTTCTGTTGGTGGGACATTGACCAAACTTCATCTGTGTGTTCTATTGACCCGTTTTAGTTTACGAACTTAATACTGTTTTCGTCGTGACATACTTTCTCTGAACTATCACCTCAAGATTTCGGTACAACTTTGAATCTCATGTCACGGTGATATGTGGACCAAACTGCATCAATCATGTCACGGTGATATGTGGACCAAGCTGCATCAGTGTCTCCTTCTCATCAACCAGACATGACTTGACACAATTTTCTTCGCTGTGACCTACTTTCTCCGAACTATAGGTCACATCTGGTTTACAGTACAAGTTTTGAATCTTGGCTCCTAATGGTGGGATATTGACTAAAATGCGTCAGCGTCTTTGTGGACCAACCATCGCATCAACCAGACATGGCTTGACAAGATGGACCTAATATGGTGTGACAGTTTTAGCTTCACTCCAAAATAAAGGTCACATACCCTTGCACATTAGATTTTTCGAATTTACATTCTCAACATACTGTTGTTGTGAATATATGCATATTTTTGTCAAACTTGGCATACAGCTAGCCCACTGCCTGTTGGACACATAACAAGATTTTAGACACAACACTTTCGGTTTGGTTTATAAAGAAACAAATTCCTACCAGCTTTTGTGCATGTCATTAGAAACATAATACTGACTAATTCTAGCTGTCAGTTATTTTTTTGCAAGGTGATGTGTGGGTATGTTGTATTTAGATTATAAAAGTGTCAGTTGTGTTATTTGTGTAAAATTATATGAACAGGTGTCCATTAAACATCCAGATTCTGTATATCATGTCCTAGATGTTGTTTTTGAAAAAAAAAGATTTTTGATGTAGATGTAGATGTAGTTATGAGTTGAGTTAAAGGACACATTAACATGATTAATTTTAGGAACACATGTTTTGTTTTATTTCACTATTTGATTATAAGTTAATTTTGCATAATAACTGCTTTGCCCCATGGTTGCTTATGATTTTGGTGTCAGTTTTCATTATTAGGTAAGTTACCTGCTATAAATCTGACTATATTATTTTTTATGCCCCCGAAAATTTTTCAGGGGCATATAGTAATTGCACCGTCCGTCCGTCCGTCCGTCCGTCCGGATTCTGTCTGTCCGTCATTCCGCTTTTCGTGTCCTGATTGTACCTTCAAAACCCCTGCATGGATTTTTGATTAACTTGGCACAAGTAATCACCATAACAAGACGATGTGTCACGCGCAAAACCCAGGTCCGTACCTCAAAGGTCATGGTCACACTTGAAGTTCATAGGTCAAAAACAGGTACGCAATTTCGTGTCTGGACCGTAACGTCACAACTCCTGCAGGGATTATAAATAACATGGCACAAGTGATCACCATAACAAGACGATGTGTCGCGTGCAAAACCCAGGTCCGTACCTCAAAGGTCAAGGTCACACTTGAAAGTTTATAGGTCAAAAAACAGGTACGCAATTTCGTGTCCGGACCATAATGTCACAACCACTGCAGGGATTTTTAAATAACTTGGCACAACTGATCATCATAAAAAGACGATGTGTCGCGCGCAAAACCCAGGTCTTCAAGATCAAGGTCACACTTCGAGGTCAAAAGTCAAATTGTGTCCGGTCAATAACTCTGGCATTCATGGACGGATTTTCAAATAACTTGGCACAAGTGCTCACCACAACAAGATGATGTGTCGCGCACAAAATCCAGGTCTGTGGCCCCGAGGTCAAGGTCAGACTTAGAGGTCAAAGTTCAAATTGTGTCTGGTCAATAACTTTTGCATGCCTGGACGGATTTTCAAATAACTTGGCACAAGTGCTAACCACAACCAAACAACGTGTCGTGCACAAAATCCAGGTCCATGGCTCCAAGGTCAAGGTCATACTTAGAGGTCAAAGGACACTTCGGGGGCATTTATCACTTACAGTGATATTTCTTGATTATTATTAAAAACACGATAAATAGGCCACTGTTAGTCGCAATAAAACGTTTTTCGAAAACAATTGCATGATAAGGTGTCGGCTGATTGTGACTGGGATATGTGAAACCTGCTTTTGAATTCCACAAATAAGGGTAATTCCCACAGTTTGATTTTATGCTTCCCCCATATTAGCAATTAAATTCCCCAGTAAACAAAACAACTTATCAGTAAACTCAAGAAAATCACAGCTGTTTACTTCGAGTTCCTCTTTAAATACACAATATCTTCCTCATTTTGTGTGAAATTAACTAGTTGTGCATGAACGTCGCATAGGCTGTTTTATATTGCTTGTATTTGCAATGTTTTTAAAATTCTCATCAAGGAATAATCTAGAAAATCATAAAGATAAAACACACATAATACAAGTTAGCACTTTTTGAATTGTGTTAACCATAAGAAAACTAATTTCAATATGGTGCATTATAGTTGTTTACAATATAGCTAAACAATGCAACAAAAATTACATTACTGTACTGTTTATTCTTATACTCGATCAAATTGTAGATATGATACAATGTAGTTTTGTTTTCGAAAGAGTAAAGTCATATTGTAAAACAACAGGTATTGTAGCATGGTCTCGTACATTTCTTTTGTATTTGCACAGGTGTGAATCGTTTAATTGAAAATAACACTTGTCAGAATAACTGAGGTACTCTAACTACCAGTTATCAGAAGTTAGAGTATGGCAGACAGCTGACATGGACATGCTACAAAACAGAGTTTGGTCTCATCTCGTTGGATGATATAAACAACTGGGCATGAACAGACGGATACCACTATCCAACCAGCATCGGCCCCAGGGTCCAGCCCCAACAGTTGGGACAAAGCCCCTAGGTCATAACTTAAAGTTAAAATCAACCAACTTGATAAGACCATACTCTGTCTATTACTTGTTCATTCATTGTAAATTAATTACCTGTAAAAATGATACAAAAAAAAGAAAGATGTTTTTGATCGTCTTCGTTGATATTTGTTGCATCATCTTGAAATAAAAGTTTCTCATGGCATGATTTTCTGCGGTGTATGCCATCGCGGCATGACACCACTAATGGCTGTACCACTGGCAATGAGCCACTACCGCTCTGTGTTGTAGGTAGGATCCCCCAGAAGATGGCGCCTAACCACGAGTCGTTCCTGCTTAGTGCGGTCAGCGATGATGAAAGGCAGGATTGGATCAAGAGCATCAGGAAGGTCATGTTTGCCTCCATTGGCGGTGGTCAGTATTATTTAAGCAGGTATTTTCTTGCATACCAGACAAGGATATCCATCATTTTACCGGGGCTAGATATTTCCATCTCAGCCTAGGGTCAAGATAAAATACACGCGCGCCAACTTCCGGTATGCAGGAAAACATGCAAAACGTTAGTAGCTGGCGGCGTCAATTCACGCAATGTCTCTGATATGCAAGAAAAAGAATCTATCATGGGTATTCGGTTCTGATAGGAAATTCCAACCCTCGGTATAAGTGTTTTAATCGGAACCTCGGAAGAGCCTTGGTTCCGATGAAAACACTTATACCTCGGGTAGGAATTCCCTATCTTCACCTGATAACCATGAAAGATTCTTATAGTGTTGATTGTGTAGCATGGCAGACACTTAGGGAACAATTTGTCTGTTGTCTGTCCATCACACTGTAACCAGCAACCTATATATAACCTTGGCCAAAACTTAAAAAATATTTGTCCCATGTTCATGAAACTTCACACACATCTTCATCTTTCCCCAGGAGATGGTTGTTACACATTTCCAATAGCTCTGACTCATTTTAGCACCAAGATACGTACCATACAGAGTTCTCAAATGCCGAATTGTCGGAACTAATCAGATTTCTTACGTAGTATCTTCGTATATTTTTTGAAATATCTTAACATTTTATGGTTTAAAAAAAATTGCCTTGCAGGGCCTTCCCCAGGATTTTTTTAAGGGATAGTGGCATTTAGCGCGCGAGGGGGGGTGGGTGCCCCCTCCTGCAAAGTAAAATACGGGTTTTGGCATACACCTGACACATATAAAACATGTTTTAAAAAGTATGCCACTTTTCATAAAACATTAACCTGCAATCTAACTTAACTCGTAACTTGGCAAAATACTGGCCTATGGTCATAACACAATATTTTACCCCAATACATGTCGTTACACATGTGCAATTTCGGCAAAGTTATGCCCCTTTCAAAAAACTTTAACTTGGTGTCAATATAATGCTACTGGGTGGGCTATCATGTTGTGTATCTACGAAGTAGTATTCCAGTGTGGCAGCACTATATTCATCACTAAAAGTAGGCACCATCGTGATATGACGGAAAAATTGTAAAAAGTGATCATACAGAATTATATACATGCATGCATAATCTATGTTTTTATTGTAGCTGTATTTGGAAGTAGACTAGAAGAAACTATGATATTTGAAAAAAGTAGAAGTAAGAGAAAAGTCCCAAACATCGTCGAGTCGTGCATCGAGTTTCTGACTGCACACGCCTTAGAGACTGAGGGAATATTCAGGTACGTTGGGTTAATGGGTATAGAATCTTTTGGGTAAATGTCTAAATTTAAAATTTAGTTTCTGATTTAGATTTACTCTTATAATTGTTTGATAGCAAAATATTTGAAGTTATTGTCAACTGTGAACTTTTTAAGAGGTTAATTTGCACCAATATTTACATGATTTCATTGTATCCCTGGAAGTGCCAAACTTTAACAATTTAACTTATTTGGATTTCATTGTATCCCTAGAATTGCCAAACTTTAAATATTCTTATCTCAGTTTATTGTGACAATATGAATTTTTTCGTTTCAAAAAAAACTTCATTCGGTCAGTAAAGAATATATTTTTCTGAGAAGTGTTACACTAAGGGATACAGTTTATAAATGTATGCTTATATGATATATCTTTAAGCCTGGAAAATTTTAAAATAATGTAAGGCCTAAAAAAAATATGTGTGTTTCTGGTTTCACCCTGTCAAAAAGTTAGGATAGGTAGGTAAGAAAAAGTTTATTTTTGAGATATTTTTTTTTATATATATTGTTCGCATATATTATGGCATTTTTGTACTAAGGCAACTTCTTGATAACCTTTGCAAACAGTTTGGATCCAGATTAGATGCTTAACAACTCTGTGTCTCATCAGGATACAAACTGTTTGACACTTGTTAAGTTTAAACTATGAATTCAAGTTAAATTGATGCTAATAAAATTACAATTTGAATAAAAATATTTGTTGTTTGATTGTAAGATTGAGATGGGGGGAAAAAAAATAAATATATTTTTTCATCTCCCTGAAAATATTTAGGGTCGGCGGTGAAAAAGTAGGGTCGGTCGGGAAACCAGAAACACACATATTTTTTTTCAGGCCTAAAATATATGAGCTGAGAAAATTGAATTTAAACAGAAAATGATTCTTTACTACCAATGATTCTATACACCCTAATGCACTGTATGTGTTATAATGATTTTTTTTTTGTGTGTTAAGAATCACTACTGGTAGGGGACCGGTGTTGGGAACAGCTTCCAGGTTCCTTTCTTCAAGGTCAAGGTCACCTTGAGGGTCAAATGGATGTTTTTGTGTCAGCTCTGCAACTTCTTAATCAGTGGATAGATTTTAATGATGATTTTTAGAAATATTAGTGCCAAGATTTTTTTGTGTCTGCAGTATTAACTTTCGAAAAGGGGAGTGGTTTTGATATTTAAAAGAAAGATTAATGTCAACATAAGCAAGACTCTATCATAAAGTTCAAGTTAATACTTGAGAATCTAAGGTCAAGGTGTCTTTGTTTTTTCGGAATGCATCCATAGGAAGCCATTGTGAACTTGGTACAACTATGTATCTCAACCAGGTGCATGTTGGATATACTCAATGTTGTCAGTGTGTCTAAGGGCTGAATTTGGGTAAACAGTGTGGTGACTTTGGTCGAGAAAATCAATTCTATTGGCTATTTTTATTAATATTTCAGGTTGCCTGGCCGGATGCTACTGGTACGTGACCTGAAGGACAGATTTGATGAGGGTGAGAAGGTCATACTTGACCCTGAAGACGTCGATATCCATTCTGTCGCTTCTCTGCTCAAACAGTACTTCCGTGAGCTTCCCGAATGCCTTATTCCTTACAAGTTCTACCAAGAATTCATGAATATTGCCATGAATTTCCAGAACGCTAAAACTGATCAAAGCAAAATGGAGTTGGTGAAAACTCTCCAAATAGCTGTGGCAAGCCTGCCGCAGAATAATTACAATTTACTGAAATATCTGTGTAGTTTCCTACACAAGGTGGCTGCTAAAACAGAAATTAACAAAATGTCGCCGTTAAACTTGGCCATGGTGTTTGGTCCTAATATAATCCGGCATCCAAACATGGACGATAACCCGGAAGTGTTTATGTTGACAACAGCGGACATTTCACAACAGTTAGCATACATGTTTATTAATTACAATGATGAAGTGTTTACCATGGATTTCGACAATGGCCAGGTGCTGGTTGATGATTTGCTCAGTTTGAACGACGATGCGTTTGTTTCATCCGAAAGTAACATCTTGCAGCCCAGCACAGCTCCTGTCCCAGCGCCAAGACGGAAAGGAGCGATCGATGATCTGTCGGACATTGTGTTTGAACAGCGTGGTGACAGGAGGGGCCGATCCTTTCAAATGGACGCGGACACCGCCACCTCTGCACTCTCCGCGAATTTGGATCGTAGTCTTAATCTTAACTTAAATCAGGCACCTCTGAAGTTGCCACAGTCTGGTGATTCCTCGCCGACAAGTTCATTCACTGCAGACGGAAAACCTATTCCTCCACTTCGAAGGAAATATACCAGAAAGGATAAACACAATCCTTTAAGTCCTACTACTAGTAATGGGTCCACATCTTCTGAACTGAGCGGCTCAGAAAAAAGTCTAAATTCTTTACCAGATGATATTGGTGACAGGACAAATAATGTGAATACATTGACATTAAATAATAACAACGAGCCTAATACGACAGTTCTTGAATTACAACAAAAACTTGAAACATTGACGCATCAGTATAATTCGTTAGAAGCTAAGTATGACAATCTCTACACGTCAAAATCTAAAAGTGATGATAGCGTGAAGAAACTAAGTGCAGAACTGAGCAAGGTTCAGTCTAGATATGAGGATCATATAAACAATCTGGAAGCTAAACATAAAGCACAGATGAAGGAACTGTGTGAAAAACTGGATGAAGAGAGAACGAGTAGAGCTAATGTTGTTGAAAAAATAGTCGAACTCCAAAAAACTATCCATAACTATCAAATGCAGTATGGGGATATAAAGAACAAGTTACCTCCCTTGTATCCATGACAACTGGTTTGGAGGGATTTGGTTGGGGTAATGGCCATAAGCTGAATATTCTCTTTACAATCTCTTAATACATCAATCTGTTTGAATATTGACAGCATACGACACATTTCGGAATCCAATTTCTGATTTTGACCAAAGCATTGCATACATTCGTCATATTTGATAGAATATCATCTTTTACTTTCATTTTGACATCATAAAAATCTTATACATTCTCATGTCAGTTATCTGCGTACCAGTTGGATAACATTGCCCCTTGTTCTTCCGGGGCAGTCAAAAAAGTATGAAAAAGGACCTTTGGAAACGGCCGAACACGATAAATACGAAATATTGCAGTCTCGGTTTGATTGAGACTGTTCATGAACGGTAGTGAAATATGCTTGCTACCCTTCACGCCCCTAGCCCCGGGTTGAGCAGAACTCAATATTCATAAAAACAGTAGTACAGAATTTTAAACATCCCAAAGATGGCATGCAAATAAACAAAATGGATTTTAGTTGGGTGCAGCGGTTATGAAGCCTGCGCATCTCAAGTAACAGTCAAAATACTAAATAACAAAGCAGACTACATTTCCTATGGGTGGTTAAACAATACCCATAGCCTTTATCGGCCGGAGTAATAGAATCACCAAATCGAAATTTAACCCTTGCATGTTTGTAAGGCGACTAACATGATTTTAATCATGGGTGTTTCAGTTACTCCATTTCTCCAGTGGTTGTGAGGTTTTCTGAATCCATGGCTCATGTTTATATCTTGATGTAAATGATCCAGAAAGTTCACGTCCATAGTGGCGTCTATTATGTTGCATCGTCATATTCATTTCAATATTCCTATCTATAAACAACCTCATGTTTTATTTGTGACAACCAGTTAATAATTGTAGCTTATTTTAATATTCTTTCTTTTTTAAATGCTAGACCTATTCCAGTATTTAAGTCCAACTGATCGCAGATCAGCAGAGCTTGCATGATGACATGGTGTCTTTTTCTATGTCACCATTTCTTTTATTAAATGGTTGGATTTTAATGAATCTTTTTTTTTGTTTTGAAAAAGATGATACACTCAACTTTATACATTGTTTCATTTGCTGTTCTAGAATTTTTTTTGTCTTGTAAACACTTCATTATATACGTAGTGAGGTTAAGCAGGAGTCATTATGTTATTTTTAAGTGAATAACATTTAAAAAAACAACAACTTCAAAACGCAGTGTCTTGTGTTTTTTTGTTAAGCATCCAAAATAAGGACTATCCGGATTTATATTTACTTTTTACGCTGACACTGTCTTATGATATCGTAACATCTTAGTCATGTTTACTGCATGAAGTCGTTAGCAATTTCGAAAAAAATGGACGGAAACGGTTATAAATTTATTTATTTACATTTAATTAAATCTATTTAAAATCGTGCTAAAATGGATGGAGGCACTCAATGCTACAATAAAATATAACTTATAAGTAAATTATTTTTCTCATTTGATGACGTAACAATTTTGCGGGTCATATACGCATGATTGAATTCTTGAATTAGACCCTTCTCATGGAGGTAATTAACACGTCTGCCCCTCTAATCCTTATGAAAACACTCCAATCAGGAGCTAAGGACGTATGTTTGTCAGGAGTTTATACCTCAAGGCGTTATTTGGTCAGATATGTCATTAATTAACACTGGGAAATGAATGTTTTGACCCACTTTTAAGGGATTGCGGCACGGTTTTAAAGGGTCGTGGTCAGACTAAGGGATCGCGGCATGTTGGTTTCAGAAGTTAAGGGATCGCGGTGCCGCTACGCCATAAATGGCTGGGGAAGGCCCTGCCTTATATAAGGCTCGAACCCTGAACCTTCGGTTCAGTAGACACATAGTAGAAGACGAAAATGGGGAGAGAAAAGTAAATTAAATAATACAGAGAGGATCTTACATTCGTGACTTGTGTATTATTGATTTTAATTAATGAGTTGGATAAAATTATAGAATATGAGGCTCTGCTCAGTATCCAATCTTTTTATCCAACAAGTTTATTAAATAAAGTCAATAATACGCATTCACGGATGTAAGATTCTATTTATCACGTAACACCTAAGACGTGATAGTTTCACTTTAATGTTGTCAATTTATCTTTTTTACGGCGGCAATCTGAAACAGAAATCATGACATTTTGTTGTTTACATGACGTCAGCTACGTAACACGGCAGTAAATCATTCGCATTACAAATAATACAACACATTAACAAATATTTAATGTTACTAACATGCATTTTATGTAGTAAGATTTCAAATAATGATAAATATTTAAGGTGTCTGGACATATCATATTATGTACCATGCAAACAATTGGAACTAAATGTTCCACTGTACACACAGGGATTCTGTCCTCATTTGCATCTATAATACACTAGTGTATTACGATAAACAAGTCCTGGTTTTATTACACTCCTGGAAGGCATGTTATGTGATAAAACTGTTTATTTTATGCTTAGCTATGCAGTATTTGTTTTGTTTGGCCTTATCTGTAATAAACATACTGTTTTGATGGTTGTTAGTTCAGACTATTATGTTAAGGAAATGCGTGCATGTCAAGTGTTGTTGGTTCATATTGTGTCATAAGTACGACCATACACTTCGATCTGTGCCCTAGAACTCCTTGAAATGATCTATATCCTTTGGGTGTGGTGGTTGTGACTGTTGATATGTGTAATTTGTTTTGATGGTTAAGAATAAGGCCACTGCTTATCCGGGCAGGGTTAAAATCTGACATAATTCATTTTTGCCATGTTCATTAAAGGTCTACATCATCATGCCTGTATTGTTTCAGGTGCTACTTGAGTGGTGGCAGAAAGCTATGATCGTGGCTCCAGCAAAAATTTGAGTGTTTACAATAGAATTTGCAGCAACTCTGCAGGTGAGAAGGTTATAAGCCCATTCTGGATGTCAATTCAGAGCGGGTCTGAGATGTTCATTCATGTTGGCGCTATATAACCTTTTTGTGTTGGTGCGCCGTAAAATCCCATTTCAACTCAACTAAAAGGTGGTACACACAATATCACAGCCTCGGTAGCTCATTTGATAAGGCGTTGCTCGTCTGCCCTGTTTGTTCCCTAGTGAAAGCATGTCTGATGGGAATCTTCATGCTTCATCCCTTTCTGAGTATAACCTGTTAAATATGTGTTAACTTCAAACTTTGTTAAAATGTTGAAAGAAACTGAATCAATTATTGAGTCACATATACAACAATCTATTAAATCATTTTAGAATCATTTTATATTTAGAATTTTGATTCTTGGGTTTAAGAACCTCATTACTCAATGAGAGATACAGTCTTAATATGTTTCTAACAGCAATTTAAAGACTCAGTCAGTTCTCAGAACACTTGATGACATGATGTCATAATACCAGGGTGTGATGTCATAATATCAGAAAATGATGTCATGATACCAGGATGTGATGTCATAATAACAGGATGTGATGTTATGATAGATAACCAATGAAAATATGAATAAAGCATTCTGATTGCTTCAGTGTTAAAAAACGAAACCAATGAAACCTTAATTTAGTGAGGTGATGAAACTCAGTCCATTCTCAGAACTGATTGAATTTTTACGTGACATTGTCGGAGTAATGAGGTTCTAAAAATCCAGCACCACAAAACTCTAAATAAAAAAGTATTCTAAAATGATTTGATAAACTGCCATTTTCCATATTTTATCTCGATGTAAATGGAAGATGAGCCTGGCATGTTCATGCCTGTTAGGCGCCATATAACTTGTAATGTGTTGGTGCGCCTTAAAACCCCAATTCAATTGATAAACTGTGTATGTGATATAAACTGTGTATGCTTGTTTTTATATGAATAATGGATATGCTTGTTTTCATATACCTATAAACAAATGTAATATATATGTGATTTGTTTATATATATGCATATAAAATATTTTCTTATAGATAAATGTGTATGTGTATAAACATATCTGATATATACATATGCTTGTTTTCATATGTACTATTACTAGTACTAACAAATTTGCTGGTTTCCATGTTTATAAAAGTATGTGATATAAAATAAATGTTCATGTTTTTATATGTATAAATGTATGTGATATAAAAATATATATGTTTGTTTTCATGGTAAAGACACATTTGCTTGTTTTAATATGAATAAATGTATGTGATATAAAATATGCTTGTTTTGTATGAAATATAGATACATAATGTTTGTTTTAATGTTGGAAATTTGTAATATTTCATGGTTTTATATTTGTGCATTTATTTTGCAATGTTGTTAATATTACTATTACCCATAATGCAAGGTTGGCTTGCCCTTACCCAAAATGCAATATTGAACTGCCCATCTTTTATTCAATAGTTGGATAATGTCTGTATACCTTCCCAAGAGATTGCTCAACTTCATAATATGTGTGATACATAAATGACCCATAAAACATCCTCTGTATGTCAGAGCTCTTTCTTTCTGTATCGATACTTTCTTGCAATTTCGCTTATCCTTCTGTCTCATCTGAAATTGCCCCGTGTGGTTCCCGGGGGCCCCCGTTTGGTCACGGGGCAAAGAATAGGGCCACTGCAGATCCCTTTGGAGGGGTAGGCAGAGGGGTAAAATCCCCCCAAATTCATTTTATCATTTTATCATTTTTTGTTCATGTTCATTAAAGGTCTTCATCATGATCCCTGCATTGTTTTAGGTGCTATCTCGCTCGCATCAAAAGAGCAGTGGCAGAAAAACAATAACGTGGCTCCAGCGTAAATGGAGTTTCTACGATAGAATTTGCAGCAACTCTGCAGTTCAGGGTGAAAAGGTTCTAGGCCCATTTTCCATATTTTATCTCGATGAACATGGAAGATGAGCCTGGCATGTTCATGCCTGTTAGGCGCCATATAACCTTTTAATGTGTTGGTGCGCCTTAAAACCCCAATTCAATTCAATTCATCTGAAATTAAATATTTTCCATTTTTGAGGTCTTTTGCAATGTAAGCACACTTTAAAGGTCAGTACTAATTGACAAAATCACAATTATCAATATTGTCATTATAAAAGTTCAAATCAGAATCACAAACTGTTCTTGTCGTCTGCTAGGAAATTGAAGCAGTCTTTCATTTAGAAGAGTTTCCATTTCCATAATAATTGTTTTACTATAAAAAGAAACCTGACTTAAATGATATCTTCAAACTTTTAAATTCTGTCAGTTACTGCAGAATCAGAAAATAATTGTAGATAAAGTTTATACTGAGGGGAAAAAGTTTAGCAAGTTTTTGGTTGTAAAATCAAGCAACTACTGCCATAGACACAGTATTTTATTAAACACACATCAATAACAGTCGAACATCTTAATGATGTAACGAATAAATCAACGTAAGGGTCAAGCCCGTAAAGTCCCAAAATGTCGGTATATCTTGTATACAGTATAATTTCATCTAAAAAACTTGCTAAACTTTTTTCCCTCAGTATATTACATATTATGAAGCAAAAACATATTAATTACCTTTTGTTTTTCCAATCTTGCCAGCAAAACGTTTTTCCCAATGGTTGTTGGTTGTGAGCTGTGCTAACCTTCATTTGCATATGAAGTTGTTAAGGAATTGGTGCAAATTATGAAATAGTTAAAAAAAAATGAGTAAACATTCGCCACGTAACCTTTTTGTATTGGTGCACCCAGTTCAGCTCAAACAGTGTATCTGATAATTTGCCACTTATTTGTAGAATCTCCACAAAATGTGCAATAAATAGTTTCTTTCCAGTAGTTTCTGTTCCAGTAGAAGATATTCATAATTGCATTCCATTGGGCATAATTATATTTGCCAAGTAATGTAGAACTATATAATTCCATTCAGGTATAATTTAAAACAGTTTGCATTACAATTTGAAAACAGTTTGCATTTAATTGAAATAAAAATGTTGAAACTGTTTGCATATAATTGAAATAAAACATGAGAATCGTTTTAATTTGTTTGAGATACTGTGTGGGAACCATTTGCATTTGATTGAGGGCAAGTCCATTAAAACTGACATGGGACCCCAGGAAGGCATTTCTAAAATTGAACCACCCATAGATGCAAAATTGAGTTAAAAGAACCAAATTTCAGAAAATTGGGTCCACTCATAGATGTTTATTAAATTGTCTTCCTGGGGTCTCGGGTATGTTTTAATGGAATAGCCCTGACATAATTTAAAAAGTATTTTCAATTTGAGATATAATATTCATTTGATCGAGATTTATTATTATAACAATTGACAATTGCTCGAGATATAATGTGGGAACTGTTGGCATTTGATTTGATTGGGCTATATATATATATATATATATATATATATATATACAATTCAGCTGATGAGCCTGGCACGTTCATTCCTGTTAGATGCCATATAACCTTTCATGTGTTGGTGTGCCTTAAAACCCAATTCAATCATTCAATCAATCAGTCATTAAACTGTTAGCATGGCAGAACCACACAATTTAGAGGATTTATGTTTGAAAAAATACTGCATGCAAAGAAAGATGAGAAGAGCTTTGGTTAGAAGTATAGATTTGCTCAAGCTTTACTATAACTATACTATGATTTTCTATGGCTGTATTGGACAAGCCAGTTTATACATGCTTTCTTACATCATGCGGTTCTATGCCTGGACAAGCCAGTTCACACATGCGGTTCTATGCCTGGACCAGCCAGTTCACACATGCGGTTCTATGCCTGGACCAGCCAGTTCACACATGCGGTTCTATGTCTGGACAAGCCAGTTCACACATGCCTGTTTGTTCTAGTTCTGGCTCAGTAAAATTGCTTATACAGGCACCTGCTACCACGCCTTATTCCAACTACACTCATATTTTCCCATGTTCACTGTCGGCTACGTAAGATGGAATTGAATTGAATTGGGTTTTAAGGCGCACCAACACATGAAAGGTTATATGGCGCCTAACAGGAACGAATGTGCCAGACTCATTCCTCCACTTACATCAAGATAAAATATGGAGATGGTGTAGCATTTTGGAGTCACAGGGTAGACATTTTTAGTATGACAGATGATGACAAAGTTGAGAGGCGAGTGTCATAGAAGTTACCTGCTATTTCTATGTTTCACCTCTCGATTCGATTTCAGACAATGAAGAAACACCATCTTTCTGACATTGATACATCGAGACATTGATGAGCCCGACATGTTCATTCCTGTTAGGCATCATATAACCTTTCACGTGTTGGTACGCCTTAAAACCCAATTCAATTTAATTCTGACATTGATTACATGATCAATATCTGGAAATAGATTTCTCGAGGCATACATTTCTATAGAATATTCATTTGTTCACTTCTAGGAATAGGTGGCATGTTTTTTAAAAGGTGAAACATAGAAATAGCAGGTACATTTCTACAACACTCACCTCTCAACATTGTCATCATCCATCTATCTTGAAAATTTCTACCCTGTGACTGAAAATACTACACCATCACACGTAACCGAAGTGATGTTCCTTACATTTTTGATTGGTTTGTATATGTTATTGTATATAAATGTTGTTATTGTTTCAACGATGTTCACGTTATTGTTATTTAGTTAACTGTAGATAATCGGATTTAGTAAATTGTTATACAATAACATTAAGGTGAAATTTTATTGAAATTGAGTAATAAAACCTATAAAAGTTATTGAATCTTCCTTTAATCCTTAATCATGTTTTTATATAGTGTGTTTTATATTCATGTTTCTATTCTTCACAGAAAGTCATGATACAAAACCATGATTCAGTCTTGTATGACATTTGATCGGGATATCAAGAGTAACATTCCTTTAAAGTTTCATGAAAATCCACCTAGTAGTTTTAGAGGAGCCGACACAAAAAGATGGACAGACAGATGGACGGACACCACACCACAGTATGAGAGCTAATAAAACCTAGATACATAAAATCATGAATCAGGGTCCGACAAATCACATGCCGGGAGCCCGCGGGCTACCAAAAGTGGATGTCTGGACTACCTGAAATTTTTATCGAGAATCGGTCGGGGCTACTACAAATTTGCCTGTGTCAAAACCAGATTTGAGCTCTAATCAAGATTTAAATCCACGCGTCCACAATGGAAGAATGGTTTCGTTCCCCAGATAACTCGAATAATTATTTAAAAAATGCAAAATAACCCCCACCACCTCTCGACACTAACCCAGTGAAGAATGAGACCGCCTCGCGCATTCTAATTTCTGGTAGCCCTATTTGGCTACCACGAAAATTCAAGATTTGTCGGACCCCGTGACTGCAGGTATTGTTATATGACCATATTGTCGACTAGTCACCCACAATGCCAGGCAGCCTCGTGAAACAAAGAAAACATCTTGATCTAGCCTAGTCAAGGAAGATAACACTATGGTTACACGGCTGGTTATCAGTTTAGAGGTATATGCAAAAGTGCCAATGCCAAGAATAAAGGTAAACAAGGTGGATATGCTTTGCTATTTTGTCGTTATTTTTTTTATTTGCCTTGATATGACAAATCCGGGAATGCAGTTCCTTGTGGTTATGTTTAAGCCTAGCACACAGATCAAAAATTATTTCGAAAGATGCCTCATTTGACACCAGGGACTTTTAGACTGTTCGAACTTAGCACTTTTTTCTCAACTTGATTGTCACCACCGAGGTTTTCCCCCATTTTTTGCCTATTAACGCTACATATCGACATGAACACAGTTGGTGTCTGTATATTGCCTGTTGACAAAATAATAACATGGAGACCGTTTCAGGGGGAGAAATACACGATTACTTAAAAAAGATAGCTCCAATGATGCCATAGAGATAGTGAGAGATAGTTCCAGTGCTATGGAGATGTCACCAATGACAGCTAAAGAAGATGTCATATTTTACCACTGCATGTGACATTCTTGTTAGCTCTACTGGCCAAGGGCCAGCAGAGCTGATGGGATGGCGATTTGTCCGTCGTCTGTCCATGAACTTTTACCTCATTAAGACGAGAGCCTTCATTTTCCATCCGATCTTTACCAAACTTTAAGAGATTGTTAATATCAATGAAAGCTTGGACAAGTTTGAAAACATGCCAGATTGGACCATTTGCACCGGAGTTTTAGCAGAGTTACGGCCCTTTAAAGGTTTTAATACAAACCTTTTCCGGGCTAGTTCTCCTGAACTCTTTGTCGGATTTCAACAAAACTTGTTAAGGATGATCAGTATCAAGCCTAGTTGTGCATATCATAGCCATATTCCGGTTGAATGATTTTTGTCAGAGTTATGGCCCTTTAAATGTTTTAATACACAAACTTTGTCCTGATTAGTCTCTTATGAACTCCTTGCCGGATTTAATCGAATCTAGGCGAAGATGATCAGTACCAAGCCTAGTTGCACCGGTCATTGCCGTGTTGTTTAAATGATTTTTGGCCCTTTTAAGGTTTTAATGCACAAACTTTGTCCCAACTAATTCTGCTGATCCCCTGGCCGGATTTCAACGAATCTTGGCCGGGATGATCAGTACCAAGCCTAGTGTCATATTTCATCGCCATGTTCTAGTTGAATGATTTTTTAAAGAGTTATGGCCCCTTATACATAAACTTTATCTTAGCCAGTTACAACTACAAACTGGCTGCCTATATGATGTCACCCTATTATTACATATTATTATTATTACATACACATTGATGCAAATATGTTTGTTGTTGACAGATTTTTTTGGTTTGGTGAGTTCCGTCTAAACGGAGGTAGTCCACTGATTACCAGCCGTGTAACCATATTGTTATCTTCCTTGACTAGTCTAGATCCTCCTTTTTCAATATTTTTTCTTTGTTTTACGAGGCTGCCTGGCATTGTGGGAGACTAGTATAGCAAAGCATACCCATCTTATTTACCTTTATCTTGGCATTGGAACTACCTCGGAAGTGGCGATGGATCGCTTTTGCATATACCTCCAAAAGGAGGTAGCTCCACTGATTACCGAAAAATTACCAATCAGTTCTTATATGGAGATATTTTCCCCGGTCTCTATAGTACCAACAGTACTGAGCCTTGGAGAATGATGACGATAAAAGCGTGCAAGAAGGACGACTTTTGTCTGTGTATGGTCAGACTGTGGAATAGCCATTTTCCATTAAAACACAATGAATGTGTGCAGAGTTAGCTCCTCCACCATGAAAAATGTAGTTTATTCAAAATTAAATGCTTTTTTTCCAATGAAAGAATCAAATGAATGTTAAAGAAACTAACCCGCTAAATATCAGCAAAATTACACATCAAAACTCTATCCAGGTGTTCAGGTCATAATGTATATGTGCCAATTAAAAGTATAGGTTTCATCACAGGTTCTTAAAATACCCGAGATTTAGTATGTGTAAAATGAATACGAGTTGGTAACTCTTAATTTGACGCTGCAGTTTTGAGGTGTGGCATGGCTGGGTAAAGCCATTTATATATGTCTATAGAGTTTGGATTCTCAAAATATGTAAGTTATATTCCTCATAATCAGTAGGTTTAACAACGGTGTACATATGATGTAAAATTTGGCTGTTGTTGGTGGGATAGCTACTTTAATATTAATATAACTCAGTTTCTTGCATACCGGACAAGGATATCCGTCATTTTACCGGGGCTAGATATTTCCATCTCACCCTAGGATCAAGATAAAATTCACGCGCGCCACCATCCGGTATGCAGGAAAACATGTAAAACGTTAGTAGCTGGCGGCGTCAACGCACAACATGTCTCTGATATGCAAAAAAAAGAATCTATCATGGGTATTCGGTTCAGATAGGGAATTCCAACCCTCGGTATAAGTGTTTTTTAATCGGAACCTCGGCAGATAAAATCACTTATACCTCGGGTTGGAATTCCCTATCTTCACCAGACACCCATGAAAGATTCTTATAATCTAACAGTCTCCTGGCTATCCATTACTCTCTTCTGTGACAATCACGCTTCATTTTCATGAACTGACCTCCAGATGGCACGTTGACAGAAGAGAAGGGAGTATTTATTATTCTGCATGGCAAATTAGTGACAATTTTCAACAAGAAATTTCAACTCAATTTTCTCTACTTTCGTTTTCAATCAACATCATCATGAATGCTCATGTCCAATTTTCTGCTGGACAAAAGTGAGTGAAACATGGTACAAAGTGAAACATGGTACAAAGTGAAACATGGTACAACATTGTGAAAGACGAGGATAAATACTAGCTCCCGAGTCGGTATGACATGGCTAACCATCATAGTCAAACAGTGATGGCTGGCCATAAAGCCAGCAGTATGAATGACCATCACTATCCTTTCGAGAAAGCGAAACAGTCTTCATTGTGAAGCCGCAAAACAGCGATTAACCATGCGAGACAAAATAAATATTCCAACAGAAATGCAGATTAACCAAGTTTCAACAAACTGGCCGAAATATTTTCATTGTTTTATGACCAATAAGTAGCAAAATCGGTGTTAGAACGTCCGTCTTTTCCTTATCAAATTCCATGCTTTCTGCCTGTTTTTCTGCCATTTTCTATGTAGAATCCCCGTATGTAGACTGGTTACCATCTTGTAAACATCGCAACTGGTTAGCTAACCCATTACCAATTCGTTTAACTTACGACAGGTAAAATGGGAGACGAAATTCCCACCAATTAACCACAGGTATTCGGCGCGTAATTTGGTCACTACTACATGCCCCCACCCACTTCCAAAAAAAAAGAAAAAAGAAAAAGAAGCATCATCAAAATTTTATCTACCGGTAATTTTTTTTTCCATATATTAAATATATTGTACATATTTTTGGAAAGTATTAAAATGTTATATTAATACTTTTCAAAAAAAATTACAATATATATATATGAAAAAAATATTTTTTTGAAAAGTATTAAAATGTTATATTACATATTTGTCTGTGATTTGTATAGGAAATACTGGGAATAGAAAAGCTATATCTACTCGTTTGCTCTAGTGTGAAATATCTCCCTACATTCACAATACAGAACATTGCTCGGCCTTTTCCGTCAGTGGCGGGAACGCCAAATGACATTCCAATTGTTTTACGGACGTCTTCGTCAGATTCCGCCACTAGGAAATACCGATTACGGAAATTAACGAAGAGTTCCGGTTCCACTTGTTTTGTTTGTATGACGTAACGTCGTCTTGGCGATCTCGTGCAAACTGGTGTAAAAAGGCAAACTGGTGTAAAAATATTGACGATTGGAAAGAAATTCTTCAAAGAATATATAATATATAGTTTAATTAACATTGTTGTCATGATATGGGAAATAATACCCGATTGAGAAAGATTGTTGCGATATAGAAATGAGTTTCTATATATCGCAAGAATCTTTCTCACGGCGCACGAGTTTCCAAATCGCAAGAATCTTTCTCACGAGGGAATTATTTCCCGTTATCACAACAAAAATGTTAATTAAACTCTATATTTAAATGATATTTGGATGATTTGTTGTTTTTTGTTTTTTTTTAAAGTGGGTGGGGTGTAGAAGTGACCAAATTACGCGCCGAATACCCGTGCATTTAACAGCGAAATTTTTATTAAAAAAATTTCCTGGCTATCCATCACTGTGTTGGGTCCCTAGACTGTCTAAGGAGCACACATTTAGACCCAGAGCCCATGCAGTGGGAGACGCCAAAAGGTATGTGGGTGTTTTCTTACTTGAAATTTTATGCTGATTTCAAAAACCCATTTCTTAAGTGCACCAGCATGCCCCAAAGTTAAAAAATATCAACTGAAAGCAACTATAGAGGAAAGAAAATCAGGATCTGAAAAATGGGGGGTAGGGTTGAGTTTATGTTTATGCTATATGTCTTATAGCATTAATAGTGTTCAAAATGGTATCAATGCATAGGTAATGAGGCAAAGATATTAAAAAAATAGTTTGGGAATATTCAAAGTCACGTCAAAATGGTTTACAGGGTCAATCCATAATAAAATCACATTTTCCTTCCCACGTGTATATATTTTTTTATTCCAATATATATATTCTATATTATTTTATGATATTTATTGATAATACAGAATATGCTGATATCGTGTAAATATAATTTAAATGTGGCGATATGACCCGTACTTCCAAACATCACTTTAATATGACATGGGGTCAAAATATTAATGAACTCATTAAATGGGAATATACTGAATACAATTACTCGTACCACTGACAAACTTGTTATTTATAGCAGATAACATTAAATGGTGTTGTATATAAAAAAGTATGGACTTTCAATTGTTAGTTGCTAAACATAATATTTGTTATATTAGAGATTAAGGTCATCCCTTGTGACCTGTATGGTAAATAAGATCCAAGAAGAGTAATGTGACCATACAGATAACAAATTATTTGTTAAGATTAAATTGTTTATTTCAGTGGAAAAAATCAATATGATACACACATTTGCCATTTACAATATATACTCAGCTGCAAAAGAAAGTAGCCACTGAGTTTTGTTTAGATTTAATTGTATAAAGTCTTTTTAGAATTAATTGACAAATTCCAAAATGAATATGCCATGTTTGGTACCAAAGTTTTTATCATTCCATTGCCAATCTCATGTTGTCCTTTGTTTTTCAATAGGTTGAATCATTAAGGGAATGTTGCTTGATAAAGAGGATAGGGTGTATAGTAAAACTTTCAAAGTGGCTACTTTCTTTTGCAGTTGAGTATATATAGACAACAAAATTAAAATATATCACAATTTTTAAAAATATATTTTGTTTAACTTAAATATTTGCATTGATGGCTGCATTAACAAGAAAATATCTTGTGTCAATTATTATGGAACATGATACATGCCAATATTAAGAAATAGAAGGGTTTTCCACAGAATACTTGTGTCGCCTGTCATGTAGCAGGTTTTATGAAAAGGGGCATAACTCTTCCAAAATGAAAGTTATTAGACATGTGCAACAACATTCCATGAGATAATATAAATATGTGGATGACGGACGACTTACAAAGTGATCCCTAAGTGTCTGGCATGCTATGCAGGTGACACAGAAAGTAAGTTTTGTAAAAAATAATCATTGATATGTAAGATTTACTCGTAAAAATTAATGTTAAATGACACAAGCTAAATGTCATATAAGTGGTGTTTCGCTTCCCCAAAATTCATTATGCAACCTTTATTTTTCCTTTGGTTTAATCAATGTATATAACAATATTCAAAGCAATGTTAGATTTTGCTACAAGTCGTGGATTTTATCTGGATAGATGATGAATCCTGAACAAGAGAATAACCTATCGAGTCGTAATATCCGACTTGTTTTGTATTAAAATATTACCTTAATTACATTTTTTATTTGGTATTTGTTATTAAGAATAAAACATTGTGTCCTATATACCATCAAATTCGCGCAGTTTGCACAAGGGTATCCATTTCTAAAAATAATCATACTGAACAGTTCTTTTCACAAACAGCACTTCTAGAAGAAAAATAATTTACAACAAGCACACTTTACTAAACAGCTTAGTTCTATGGCCATGTTTTATTTCATAATTTTTTATATTTAAAGCAAAAATCAAAACATATCGATACAATAAATCTAACAATTTACACATTGCAATATCTGCAGAAAAACGAGTATAAAATTTAATAAAACTTTTAAGTACCCCAGTTATATTTTTTCCCCCATCTTTTAAATGGAATTTTTTTTATGAAAACTCGTCAATATGTTTTAAACATATGAATATTCATCAAATAAAATTTATGAGATAGTGGTCAGTTTGAAATTCTGATTACATTCAGTCACCACTTTAAAAGAAGCGTTACAGGGTACTTACAAGTGACGTCTAGTGTATTGTTTCCTATTGCGCTTCATTTCTCGATGAAATACATACATATAGGGAAATGGACATGACGGCAATGACAAAAAAAAAATTGTTTGCATTGACAACAAAATATCTTGTGTAGAATAAGATGGAACATGATTTACATATTCTTATCCTTATCAATTACATGCAGTTTTACGTAATGATGAAACCTGGTACTAAATGCCTATATATGAAATAAACTGGCTCTTTGTTTCCCCAAAATTCATTATTAGTACCTTTACGTTTTTCATACCCCGATAAAAGATCGAAATATCAAATTCAATAACTAAGTTATAAAATCGTCATTCAAAGATAAGGTTATGAACTGAATGGTTGTTTAACGGCTCATCAATATATACAGGTTATTTCCGGCCGCCCCAGAGATAGGGGAAAGGATGCACAGAAGTCTGGGGACTGTGCCCTTCTCTTACCATCAAATAGATTCCTAATAGGAATTCTTTAAGAACCATAGGAATTCTTTTGGTTCTTTAACCCTTAACCCTACATATATATAATGGACTGTTCTTTCTTTGAATTAAGACCATTCCATTTATGTGACAAAGGACTGATCAGCAGCCAGACATCGTAAACCCTGATCAGCTGCGAGTGTTTACAATGGACACAAAGGCTATTATAGTCATGCTTAGCGGATTAAGGGTTGATGTGCTCGGAGGATACACTGATGAACGGTTTTCTTCCCCATTCCATGGACAAGGCTTAGGGAAGTGTCTAGCCTATATTCACGCCGAGGAAACCCAGTGGTGTCAGAGACGCTCGAACCAGTGACTCCGGATTCAGAGAACAAGTGCTATCCTCTGGGCCACCTCGGCTGTACATGTGCTATCCTCTGGGCCACCTCGGCTGTACATGTGCTATCCTCTGGGCCATCTCGGTTGTACATGTGCTATCCTCTGTGACACCTCGGCTAACATGTTATAAACTTTTATGACATGGCTTAAAGGGAAAGTAGGCATACAGTCAAACAAGCTGAATCTTTTTTGTTTATCATCCAATTTTGATAATTCTTTCATCTTTTTTCCAAGTTTTTCAGAACTCTCAATAATCAGGATTTTTTGGCTGTGTGGCTACATCCCCTTTAATTGGCAATAACTGGCAGTTGAGAACAAAGCAGTGACCATTTTATTTATTTTTTTATCTCTAACTGAACATAATGTTAAATGTGTCAGAAGTAGTTTTTAAAATTATGCTTATAAAGTTAATACTGATCATGAAAGAATCGTTATACACCATTATAAAGAACAAAACAAACAACATTTATAATCGCATTAGTTTCGTTAGACAGACCCTGAGCACAACATGCTGACATTTATTTCGCATTTCAATAATTAATATCAAATAATCTATTATTTTCCAACTCAGAAGCTATAAAGCTCAAATATGTACTAAAATGCTTTTCTTTTATTTTTTGATTATTATAATATATCTCTGAATTAAAGCAGACAAAGAATATATACTACTACTATAAAAAAGAAATAGTTTACCCAAAAAAATATATCACAATATAGTGTGCACCGTGTTAGAGAAATTATACACGCATAATGTTGATATAATATGTGAAATAAAATTATTAATATTACAGGTTATTGAATTTTATGGAAATGTATTAACGTGAACAAGTTGCTTTGGCAGAGGACATAATTGGCTATTGCACCAAAACCATGAATTCCAAGTAATATTTCTACATACAAACTGAATAACCTGTTTATTGAATATGTAAATATAGATATCATTTAATCTAAAATTGCCATTTGTTTCCTTATAACTGTATTAATTGAATTATTGGACAGAATTTGTGTCGTTCATTTTCGTAGAGCGCAGACGAATAACTGGTCCAAAAGAAATTAACTTGTTGACATTGAAAAGCTTGACATCATCAAAACACAAATGATGTTCAGTGATGTCTCTGATTTCTGAACTTCAGTTAGAATTAAATCGTGCAACATAAACGGATAAATTATTTCTTTTGCAGAAAACAGGAGACCAATAAACCAACTAAGTAGACTTGAGGACCTTTGTTGCTTTTTTTTATTTTGATATGAGCGCTTTCCACTTGCTTTCAACATGAGATTAGTTTTAACATCTACTTTCGGCGTGCAATTTCAATGCATGCAAAATCAATTCGGCGTGCAATATCAAGTTATCGCAATTAAAACTGAAAGGGACAGTATGAAATTATATAATAACAATACTAAGATATACATATATGTCTGCTGAAACATCCAATTTCTTTCTAACAAAGTGAATGAAGTCTTTAAATAAAATCACACATGAATTACCCTGTCTTCGACCCTTAAAACAATTTTAATTTTATGAATATCTCTTGCCGTCTTGCACAAAACAGAAAACGTTTTTGGTTTTACAAATAAATTCTTAGTTAAGGGACCAAACCAAAACCAAAGTAAGCCATATAAAACAAGACGGTCATAAATTCATTCATAGTCGCAAAAGAAAGTGCCAAGTAAAAACGTCAAAAAATCAATGATGAGTGACACTTGCCATATTTCAACAAATGCCAACTCACTAACAATAAAGACCCTAAAATGGAAAGCCATACAACCTAAAATAGAAAGCAATACAACCTAAAATGGAAAGCCATACAACCTAAAATTAGCAATACTTTTATTTTGCATACCACTTAAAGTAAAGGTAACATGTTACACAAAACGAATGTCAATATTACATGTTATAATTGAATTAACTCCCCATTTTTTCCTTTTCTTTTTTCAACAACTTAGACATGGTAAACGATACAATAAATGAGATTTTTAGGGACCAGGTATTATTTATCGGAGGGTTGGGAACGGTGCAAAATGGCATGGGACAGGTACTTTCTTTGTCGCGACACACTATAGGACGATACTTTTTTTTCGCTTGCTTGCCATGGGACGTACACCTTTTTTTTTAAAGTAATTTTTTCCCCCAAAGCTTTCAACAATGCAAATAGTGAAGCAGTGATCTTAGACCATAAAACGGTGCTTATTTATCTGGGCATAGGGACGGGTGCAAAATGGCATGGGACAGGTACATTTTTTGTACCGACAAACCATGGGACGATACGTTTTTTCTTTCATTTGCTTGCCATATATAACATTTATATAACATTTTTATTTGCACCAGTCCCAACCCCTGATAAATATTGCCTGGTCACTAATAGTGTCCCAACCCCCCAATAAATATTGCCTGGTCCCTAATAGCATAACATCATATCATACTCTGTACAAACAACAGCCTGTATAAATGTATTAGTGCAGATGAAGCACCCGGTATACAACTGTGCTCCAGACATTTCAATGACGACAACTAGATTATCAAACTTCCGGCTACGTTTGATAACAGTTTGCCAGTAGTTTTTGAGTGGCCATCGCATACAAAAGCTTAAAGGGACTGGAGGTGATCTGGAAGAACAATGGGTGCCAAAACATCATCACGTGTTTCAGTTGCATATTCAATGTGCATATGCACTGAACAAGGCCTCGTAAAATAATCAATTAAATTATTGTCAATGAAATAGTCTGTCACAAAAACTCGATGAATCGGCTAATTTTTGGTGTATAAATCATTAGTATTAATTTGTTTGATGGATAAAGGCTACAATGAATTTTTGTTGTGTGATCTAACTGTAAGTTTATTCAATATGAACTCCATACAAATTCATATTGATGATTTAACAAAACCAATACATTAAGTCATGTTTTCCAGTCCAAACATTTTAGTAAATAATAATTCAACCGAACTTGAAACGTTTTATTTATGCTCATGCACATTCCATATGCACATTATGAGTGATCTCTTGTATTGGCACCAGTTACTCTTGTATTGGCACCAATAACTCTTGTATTGGCACCAATAACTCTTGTATTGGCACCAATAACTCTTGTATTTTTGGCACCAATTACTCTTGTATTGGCACCAATTACTCTTGTATTGGCACCAATTACACTTTTATTGGCACCAATTACTCTTGTATTGGCACCAATTACTCTTCCAGACTGCCTCCAGTCCCTTTAATGGAAAAAAGAAAGAAAAATAATACACCTACATAGCTTTGGGATATTTTGCCATTTAGAGCTAAGATAACCCTCATTATGTCATAAGAAATACATTTCTTGTAAAAATTATTATCTACCACAATTTTCATATGGACAATCTTCAGTATGTCATGTATAGTTCAGACATTATCTCCCCTTGTTCACACCTGGCTCAAACTTCATTATATCATTTATAGTTCAGACAATTATCACACATTGTTTACACATGGCTCAAACTTCAGTATGTCATGTATAGTTCAGACATTATCTCCCCTTGTTCACACATGGCTCAAACTTCAGTATGTCATGTATAGTTCAGACATTATCTCCCCTTGTTCACACATGGCTCAAACTTCAGTATGTCATGTATAGTTCAGACATTACCTCCCCTTGTTTACACATGGCTCAAACTTCAGTATGTCATGTATAGTTCAGACATTATCTCCCCTTGTTTACACATGGCTCAAACTTCAGTATGTCATGTAAAGTTCAGACAATTATCACACATTGCTCAAACTTCAGTATGTCATGTATAGTTCAGACAATTATCACACATTGTTTACACACGGCTCAAACTTCAGTATGTCATGTATAGTTCAGACAATTATCACACATTGTTTATACATGGCTCAAACTTCAGTATGTCATGTATAGTTCAGACAATTATCACACATTGTTTATAACTATGCTGTTACTGGTCCAATATGATCATTGATATTAACAATTTGATCAAGTTTGGTAAAGATCGGATGAACAATGAAGCCCCTATTGTCTTAACAAGGCAAAATATAGCCTTTTTAACTAAATCAAGGGCCATAACTCCGCTGTTACTAGTCTAATATGGCTGGTTTTCGAACTTGTTCAAGCTTTCAACGACATTAACAATCTGATAAAGTTTGGTAAAGATCGGATGAACAATGAAGCCCCTATTGTCTTAACAAGGCAAAATATAGCATTTTTAACTAAATCAAGGGCCATCACTCTGCTGTTACTAGTCCGATATGGCTGGTTTTCGAACTTGTCTGAGCTTTCATTGATATTAACAATGTGGTAAAGTTTAGTAAAGATAGGATGAAAAACGAAGGCCCTATCGTCTTAGCGAGGCAAAATATAGCAATATAGCATTTTTAACTAAATCAAGGTCATTAACTCCGCTGCTACTGGTCCGATCTAGCTGGTTTTCGAACTTATCCGAGCTTTCATTGATATTAATAATGTGGTAAAGTTTGGTAAAGATAGGATGAAAAATGAAGGCCCTATCATCCTAACGAGGCAAAATATAGCAATATAGCATTTTTAACTAAATCAAGGGCCATAACTCCGCTGTTACTTGTCCGATCTGGCTGGTTTTCAAACTCATCTGAGCTTTCATTGATATTAACAACCTGTTAATGTTTGGTAAAGATTGGATGAAAACTGAAGGCCCTATCGTCTTAACGAGACAAAAGTTAACGCCGACGACGGACAACGGACAACTCGGCATCCCATAAGCTCTTCTGGCCTTCGGCCAGTAGAGCTAAAAATTGTCTGATAACAATCGTCACCAAAAAACATCTTATAAACCATTGTTAAAATCGCAGGTTTTTAATACGAACAAAATCATACAATAATCAATTGTAACTAATCTCTAATATCGTTCTGCTTTACTGAATTGCAATTGCCTACACAATACGAGAGGTGTTCAACTTATAATTGAACACTCTTGTTTAAGATGTTATTTTTCAGTGGAAGTGATTATCATAAAAAATGCATGATTTAATGATGTGAAACTGTCAATTCGAACGTATGCATTTAAAAATAATCTCCAATTTCACGCGGTTCATTTTAAATTAATTTTGAATTAGGTGTACACTATTTTCCAATCTTAATCCTATATGTTTCTGTTGCCGTGGAGTTTTACCTTAAACCAAATAATTCCACTAAATGCATATCATAATAGTTTAAAACTGTGTTTATAATTTAAATATGATCGTATGTTTTATTTTAAGACAAAAAAATCTATGCTGAATTAAAAGCTTGACATTTTACCGCAATATTAAGAAATTGACAGATAATAGGACAGTTTGCTCGTATGTTTCTGATAATTTTATAAATTAACCAAAATAACTATTTTAATAATATTTTGTGATATAAAAAAATGAACAGTTATTGTTGATGTATATCGTATACCTTATAAAGATATCTTTGGTAAAAAATTATATTATTTTTATCATTATTTGCAAATGTGTGTGTTTTGCCCCTAAATTTTAAGTTATATATATTTTTTTCTATGTTTTCTTTTTAAGAAACTTATGAAGCTTGTTTTTTTTATAGCGGAGGAAATCACAAAAATGCCTGCAGTTGATGTTTCGAACCAGAAGCTTTCGTAAATTTAATCATTTTCATTGTTGAATTTCATGTTAATTTTCGCTGAAATCTTGAAAATCAACAAATTTCAAAAAAATGCATATTACACTTTTTTTATGTTCAGACATGGACATATCAGAATGCTTTAACCTTAAACGACATTTTAAAAGCGTTTGTCTTAAAATTTGTATTGCAGTTATTTTCATAATTGAAGATTTTTGTTTCAAAATGTCATTCTTTACTCTTTTTCAAAAATACGGATGCAGCAACATTAGGAAGCACATAATAGTGCATGTCATAATGTTTCATATCGAAGGAATCATTAGACTTGACATTAAAATAAACATATTCGCCGAGAATTTCAATATAGTTGATTCAGTTACACAATGAAAGTGTTCAATTATAAGTTGAACACCTCTCGTATATACCGACGGTCAATGAAAATGCAGCAGTTATATATTATAAATTTTATTGCTCAAGTAATTGATAACAATAAATGCAAATGCAAATTTTGAAACTGAAGGATATTAATTAACAATTGCAAACACTGATTGTCTCAAAATTCTGAAAAAGAAAAGTCACACATTTCATTACCGGGTATGTCCACCATTTTACCTTTCCTAGGTAATCATCCTGATGCCATTCTATTCCATCAAAATAACATCACTTGTAACTCTGGCTGAGTCCGGCCAGGCATTATCTTGCTGGAATAACGTGACGTCAGGATGAACGTGTTTCAAAATATGCACTTATTATAATAAATTACTTTAGCCATCAAATTTAACACCCATATAATCTACTGTTGCTTTTTGATTGACCGTCAGTACAAAATAAAGAGGTAAATGGTTATGTTATGAGCTTTCCTCTAGCCAGAATTAAAGACATCATAATTTAGTATTTCAATGTTTGAAGTCCAGTGTTTTGTTTCTGTAGACATGTACAGAATGTAAGATTCGCAATCCAATGTAAATAAGGGTGAAATAAAATCGTGTGTTTTTTCTTTTCAATTACAAACAATCTTTTAAAACATTGTATGGTATAAACTGAATTTCATGCAGGTTTTTGCTGTAATAAATAGTTGTCAAGTACATATCCGTCTGTAAATTGCATTTAACATGCTTTTTTAAAACTCATTGTAAAGATTTATAAATTAAAGCTTTTAGTTGGTCCTCATTCAACGGTTAACTTGAAGAACTGTCCATTAATGTGCCTTGCCGTTGGTTTGGGCATCTGGGTCCTTAGTGGCGTAGCAAGCATCCAGAAATAGTCCTGCTATTTCTGTGACCATAGATCGATCTGGGATGGACTGTGACATTCCATATATAGCACCCTGAAATAAACACAAAACAGAACATGCATAGAGAAACTTGTGCAATTATGAAGTAATGGGAACATGTAAATCAGATCTAGATTCATACAAGTGAAGCACCAACAGTGGTGCGAATGCTGAATTGAAAATTCAACATTTTAACTGAAAAATCTAAGTAAAAAGTGGGATAATTCGAGTAAAATATAAGACAGAGTTATGGTTCTTGTCATATAACATTATATAATGATAATGAACATGTGTGACAAATTTCAAAGCTTACTGACAATTTGTTTGAGGAAAAACAAAAACTTTATCCAAAACGTCAAAATGCATAGACGGATGGACAGACAGACAGACAGACAGACAGACAGACAGACAGATAGACAGACAGACATGTCTAGCGCCTGAGGGCCCCGTGTAATCCAATCCAAAAAAATAGTTAAAACTATTTATGAACTCTTGAATTTTTTTTAAAATTTTGTATTATTGAAAGAAAATACCCTTTCAAGTATTTTTTTCATGAAAACTGTTTAAAATCATTATATTCTTACAAGAACTAATTGAAAAAGTGTATCACACAAATGTAATACAATGATAAACACAAAGGAGATCAACTATCAAGACCAAGTTGTGAATGATAAGACTGGAAGGGAGACAACTTACAGATTACTTATGTCTCTGTATAGTGGTCAGCAATATGTATATGTGTATGAAGCAATATGTATATGTGTATGAAGCAATATGTATGTGTGTATGAAGCAATATGTATATGTGCATGAAGCAATATGTATATGTGCATGAAGCAATATGTATATGTGCATGCAGCAATATGTATATGTGCATGAAGCAATATGTATATGTGCATGAAGCAATATGTATATGTGTATGAAGCAATATGTTTATGTGTATGAAGCAATATGTATATGTGTATGAAGCAATATGTATATGTGTATGATGCAATATGTATATGTGTATGAAGCAATATGTATATGTGTATGAAGTTTGAATTGAAGACTATAGGGGATGTCTTAGACACCGAGCTAAATACAAACATTAATATGTTTTATTAACTATTAGCCTGGTAAGGGTGACTACAACAGCTTTTGCAGCCAGTGTAAACCCAGATCAGCCTGCAGGCTAAGAGTTAATAAAACACTTTAATATTTGTATTTAGCTCGGTCAGGGTTTACACTGTCTGTTTGCTCATCAGTCACCCCTTTGTAACATAAATGGAATGGTCCAAATTCAAAGAAAGGACAGTCCATTATACAATCGTAGTGGGCAAAGGGTTAACTCATAAATAATAGTCTAACATGTAGGTGAAAGTCAGGCACGGTGACCAACTTTTGATGTCACACTCAATATGTACGCATGAATGAAGTTTGATGTGTTTTGTGTACACATTGTCTTAAAAACTGGGATCTTGGTAGGAATGTGTAGTGGACCCTGTAGGATTGACACTGGCTGTATGAATCTTAATTTTAAATTGTACATAATTAAAGTTCTTTTTTGCATAATTAATTTATCATGTAATATTAGATTAGTTACAGATTGCTCATCCCTCTAAGGTCTGTATTGTGTTATGTTTATATCCCTCTAAGGTCTGTATTGTGTTATGTTTATATCCCTCTAAGGTCTGTATTGTGTTATGTTTATATCCCTCTAAGGTCTGTATTGTGTTATGTTTATATCCCTCTAAGGTCTGTATTGTGTTATGTTTATATCCCTCTAAGGTCTGTATTGTGTTATGTTTATATGTGCTCTGATCATGCTTACAATGCATCCATGTTTTATTAGACTTTATATCAGTTTGTTAATGTGCTTATTGCTTGTATCAGACTAATGCCATTTTAATCATTGTTAGATCATACAGCTATTGTATTACTATGTTGACTCTATTCTTCATATTAATAGGCGCTTTAAAAGTCCCTGAGGGCTTATGTTATTTTGTTGTACGTGTCTTGCCGACTTTAACTGAAATTTATCTTATCTTATCTTAGTGGTTGTCCATGTGTATGTGTAATGTTTGAAGAGTTAGTAGTGTCTAGAAGTTGGGCTGAATGTAAATGATTTGCTGCATACCTTTAAGTTAAACTAGAATGGTGTTCCACGTGAACACTTGTGTCGCCTGCTGTGTGCTTAATTCAGCAATGACAATCTAACTATAAAGTTTGAAGACAGGACGTGCTATCCTTTATAAAATACGGAGCATATTTCTGTTTGTTAAAATTTAATGAAAAGGCGCATAACTCTGCACTGAATAATTGATAAGGAAGAATTGATCCCTAAGTGTCTGCCATGCTAGGCAGGCAACACAAAAAGGTCAATGTGGGGTACGGTGACCCCTATGGAATGTGTGGTGGTTGTCAATATTTTTGTGTGCAAAAAAGGTATAAGACTGAAGGGGAAAACAGTTTTTCTAAAATTGAGCAAAAGACAAACATAAATATTCTCAGAAGATATATGTTACCTCAAATAATGATAATATTAAACGGAACAAAAAGAGGTCAATGACCTTGAAGCTCTACTGATAGGTTTAGATAGCTAGATTAGCATTCCTGTGAAGTTTTATGAAAAGCTGTCATGTAAGTTCAGAGGAGTAGTCGCTACAAGTTTTTACTATGTAACTCTATGTAAACAAAGATGGCTGCTGACAGCCATGTTTAATGACGAATCAAAATGCTTTTCGTCAAAAACCAACATCATGTCATGCTGATCATTTTAGAAAAAGTCCCATATCAATATCACTTATAGTTTTCAAGAAGTAGGTACTACAAACTTGTATTTTTTAAATCTATTTTTAGCAATGGTGGCCATCTTGAATTTCCGGTCAACCTGATATTTTGCTAGGATCAACTAGACATCAAGAGCAACATTCCTGTGAAGCTTCATGAAAATCTGTCCAGCAGTTTCAGAGGAGTAGTCGCTACAAGTTTTTACTATATAACTCTATGTAAACAAAGATGACCGCTTGCAGCCATGTTTAATATCGAATCAAAATAATTTTCAACAAGGACCAACATCATGTCATGCTGATCAGTTTAGAGAAAGTCCCATATCAATATCACTGATATTTTTCAAGAAGTTGTAGCTACAAACTTGGTTTTTAAAAATCTATTTTAAGCTGTTGCAGCTATCTTGAATTTCAGGCCGATCTGAAATTTTGCTAGGATCAACTTGCTATCAAGAGCAACATTCCGTCAAGTAGTTTCAGAGGAGTAGTCGCCACATGCTTTATTATATAACCCTATGTGAACAAAGCTGTCTGCTGGCAGCCATATTTAACGTCAAATCAAAATATTTTTCGACAATGACCAACATCATGTCATGCTGATCATTTTAGAAAAAGTCCCATATCACTTATAGTTTTCAGGAAGTTGTTTCTACAAAAAAAAAAAAAAATCTATTTTTAGCTGTGGTGGCCATCTTGAATTTCCGGCCGACCTGAAATTTTGCTAGGATCAACTAGACATCAAGAGCAACCTGTGAAGTTTCTTGAAAATCCGTCAATTAGTTTCAGAGGAGTAGTCGCTACAAGTTTTTAACTCTATGTAAACAAAGATGGCCGCTGTCGGCCATGTATAATGTCAAATCAAAATAATTTCGACAAGGATCAACATCATGTCATGCTGATCATTTTAGAAAAAGTCCCATATTAATATCACTTACAGTTGTCAAGAAGTAGTCGCTACAAACTTGTTTTTTAAAAAAATATTTTTAGCCATGGTGGCCATCTTGAATTTTCGGCCGACCTGAATTTGCTAGTATCAATTAGACATCAAGAGCAACATTCCTGTGAAGTTTCATGAAAATCCGTCAAGTAGTTTCAGAGGAGTAGTCGCTACAAGTTTTTACTATACTGAAAAGACAAGGACCAACATCATGTAATGCTGATCAGTTTAGAAAAAGTCCCATATCACTTATAGTTTTCAAGAAGTAGTCGCTAGAAACTTGTTTTTTAAAAATCAATTTTTAGATTTGGAGGCCATCTTGGATTTCACATCAACGTGAATGTTTGCTAGGATCAACTTGATCAACATGGGCAACATTCCTTTAAAGTTTCATGAAAATCCATCCAGTAGTTTCTGAGCAGTAGTCGCTACAAAAAAAGTTTACGGACGGACAGACAGCCTGACATCGGACACCGCTGCTGACACCCACGGTACAAGCGCTGCTGATATTTGATCAGTAGAGCTAAAAAAGGAACAGTTAACAAAAGATGTAAAAAATATTATTAATAATTAAACCTTTAACAATTTTAAATGTCAAAAATTACTTCTTTGCACACCTGTGTTGACAAAAAACTTTTTTTTTGCTCCTTATTTCAACATTTGCGGACAGTTAAATCCGACTAAATTTTCATTCTGGTAAATTACTGCTTGATGTTGTTATATACTTACAATTCCACCAGCTTTGGCATTGGGGTCCTTCATGATCTCCTTGACACACGCCTTCAGGTCAGTGATAAACCGGTCTGCGACACCTGGCTTGGTGTGCAGCAATGTCACACACAGGTGAATACTGTCAGGAAATAAACACTGAATATAAATGTGCACACACAGGTGGATACAGTCAGGGAATAAACACTGAATATAAAGTGTGCACACACAGGTGGATACTGTCAGGGAATAAACACTGAATATAAAGTGTGCATTCAGATTTGCATGATCAACCTCATCACTAACATTGCTGGAAACTTTTACATCATAATTGTGTCGACTTGCCGTAAAACACCATTTATTTATTTTACATCAAAATTGTGTCGACGTGCCGTAAAACACCATTCATTCATTTTATATCAAAATTGTGTCGACGAGCCGTAAAACACCATTTATTTATTCATTTTACATCATAATTGTGTCTACGTGCCGTAAAAAAACATTTATTCATTTTACATCATAATTGTGTCGACGAGCCGTAAAACACCATTCATTCATTCATTTTACATCATAATTGTGTCTACGTGCCGCAAAACACCCTTTATTCATTTTATATCAAAATTGTGTCGACGAGCCGTAAAACACCATTCATTCATTCATTTTACATCATAATTGTGTCGACGTGCCGTAAAACACCATTCATTCATTTTATATCATAACTGTGTCGACGTGCCGTAAAACACCATTCATTCATTTTACATCATAATTGTGTCGACGTGCCGTAAAACACCATTCATTCATTTTACATCATAATTGTGTCGACGAGCCGTAAAACACCATTCATTCATTTTACATCACATGTGTTCAAACATCATAACTTTATGTTTGAGAAGAAGTTTAAAGTTTGACATTCAAGAGAAATTCCAGAAAACTGGCAATTAACAATACTGTGTTTTCCCATTTAACTCCATGCATTTTGTTCAACTTAATGGATTTTGCAATTTTGGTTTGCTTCTTTTTTTACTTTGAGGAACTCAAACTCTGTTAGTGAAGGAACATTTAAACAACAGTATCACTGCTTTATTAATGCATAATTTGTGCATGTTTTAAAACTTGTTTTGCTGAATTTGTCATATAACTTTTTGAATTTTACCAAAAATAGATGTGCACACTTTTTTTGGACTCAGTCTAGTATTATACCAGAGGAAACGTTAGTGCAAGCTGATGTAATATGCTGTAGTACAGAAACCAGTCCACAGTAGTCGTATCATGGGAACCATCCCATGTAGTTATTAGCATGGGGAAATGGGGCCACAATATGCATTTAATGATCAAGCAGTGATAAGAATATCCGACAAGATTCAGCATGGACATGACTGTTTGCATGTGATCTGTATGAACCAGTTCTTTTAACTAGAAATGTCGGATATACCGACTAATACCCCCGCTACTCGCAAAACTTCCAAGTGGCCTTGACCTTGAGGTCACAGGTGATCAGAAATATGAATGAATGTTTTTGTACAACCTTAGTAATCAACAAATAAAATATGAAAGCAATTCATCTAAGCATTTTGAGAATATGTTAGCAAAACTATAACATTTTA
Source organism: Cyrtodaria siliqua (assembly GCA_037043455.1). Classification (NCBI taxonomy): domain Eukaryota; kingdom Metazoa; phylum Mollusca; class Bivalvia; order Adapedonta; family Hiatellidae; genus Cyrtodaria; species Cyrtodaria siliqua. The sequence continues at coordinate 29,607 of JAWPHD010003337.1, read as the reverse complement.
CAGAAAGCAGACCTAAATGCAAATCTTCCAATTGTGTGACCTTGACCTTCTGGTCGCAGATGATAAGCTGACGGAATGTTTTTGTATGACCTTAGTAATCAACAAGTAATATACCGAAGTAATTTGTGAAATCATTTTGAGAATATGAGTAAAATTGACAGACGGATAAACGAACGCAAAACGGAAGGACAAAACGTATAGCCCCTACTAATTTTGGTGGGGGCATAATCACTGTTTGAACATTTTCAGTATGGATATGTGTCAAATTAGGAGAACGGCAAGACCCAAAGGATAGCTTAGTCGACTTGGAGCCAAAGGACCTGGGTTCAAGCTTCCACAGCACCACCTAATTTCGTCGGTGAGGTCTTTAGAAAGACACTTTCCATTAGCCTCGTCTGTTGGAATAACAGTAAACCGAGCTGTCCCGACTATCGAAGTCTATCCTCTGAGCATGTTAAAGAACCTTAGGAATATATTCGCTAGTAAGAGTTTGGTAGGTTCCTAAATTCCTATGTATCCTTCCTGTCTCTCTCTCTGGGGTGGCTCTAAATAACCTATGTGTTAATGAACTGTTAACAACATTCAATTTAATTCAGTGTCAAACAAATGTCTTGGCATAACTTTTTGCATGTGTTTTTTTTTAGATGGTGACAATTGGCATAGCCAATCTTCTGTGAGGCCCTCTTTTATTACATAATTATAAATATAATACAACAAGTAAACGAGTTATCAAATAGCTCTATGCATAATTCTGAACACATATCAAAGCATATGACTATGTCATATTTAAAATGAAACGCTGTCTATAATCAATAGACATAAAACATAAATATACGCTGGATAAAGAAAAGTATATACACTTGTTTAGAGTATACATCCTAACAGACTTTTACCGATGTAATTAAACATATGTAAAAACAAACTAAACTCTGCATTTAGATCCGATTTTCAAGCATTTGTTGGAAATTATATTCAATGATGTAGAGTTTTTAATTTCAAGTGGAATAATATTCCATTCCAAACTAAGCTCTCTTTGAATATGTTGTCAATATTATTTATACAATTTACACAAATACATCATCCACATGTTGCTTTTTTTGTATTGAGGGTAATTTCTGAGAAATACAGTCTCCTCTATAAACACTTACCTGGAGGGGAACTGCAGGGGATTTAGACTCCATCCCTTATGTGCCAAGGCGTCTGACAATCGAAAGACGTTGAACTTCTTGGAAGCAAAAGCCACGACAGACACCTGAGGGTCTCCCATCACGTAGATATCGGTAATCTTTCGCAACCTACAAACAAACATCCACGATTAAATTAGTGAGTAAAAAAAATCATTAAAAGGGACACACGGCAATCTTGATTTGTTTAAAACTCGTGGCTTCCCATTAGTTTTAAACATAACTTGCATATTTGCAATCATTAATATTAATTATTAGAATAATTCAAAGCAAACGATTTTTACATATAACTAACTTTTGATAATATTGCACCAATAACATATTAAAACATTTAAAAAAAAATCAGTGTAAAAAGACACACATGATATTTTAACGTAAAATTTGACGAAAAAAGGCCATAAGCTGGTAATACTAAGTAGATTTTGATGCCGAAACAACATGCACACTTTGACATCACAGGTAAGCATCCTGTAAAGTTTCGAAGCAATCGGTTGAAAAATGTGGGAGGAGATAGACACACACAATATTTTGACGTAAAATTTGACGAGAAAGGGGCCATAACTACGGTAATACTGGGTCGATTCTGAAGCTGAAACGATATGCACATCTTGATATCATAGGGAAGCATCCTTTAAAGTTTCGAAGCAATCAATTGAAAAGTGAGAAGGACGGACATGGCTAATGCTATATGCCCCCCTCACCATTCGGTGGTGGGGGCATAATAAAAAATAAATAAAATGACAAATTTAAAATGTGTAATGGTGTAAACATATAGATGGAACATTAAAGTAGATATCCCGTCAACAACAGCCAAATTTTACAAAATATGTACACCATTTCTAAACCTACTGACCATAAGGTATATATTATATAACGTACATATTTTGGGAATCCCAACTATATAGACACAATATAAACGGTTTTAACCAACCAGGCTAAACCCCAAAACTGAATCGTCGAATTAAGAGCTACCAACTCATAACTTATTTTACGCATATTCAATCATGGGTATTCTAAGAACCACTGAATAAAACTTTACTTTTAATCGGCACAAATGCATTATTATATGACCTGAGCACTTGCATAGAGTTTTGATAAACGTTTTTTTAGAGTAATTTTGCCGATATCTGGCGGGTTAGTTTCTTTAACAGTTTCCTATAATACAGCGCAATAATTAATAATTGTAAATTACTAGTCTTATACGGCAATAGTTGTATCCCTCAATAGCTGTCAAACAGAGCATCTTGGCGATACCAACTCATGACGCTCACTGTGCAATACCAAACCAACTTACTCTTCCGCTATATGTCTTGTAGTAGTGATAATCTTCCTCGTTGTTTCCACGTACCCCGCCTCACCAAAATGCATCATGGCCGCCCAGCAGGACGCAATCACAGCTCCGGATCTACTGCCTGAAATATGGTGGAATAAATAAGTTTATCGACTCTCCCAAAAATATTAAGTAGTTTCTACTCAGCTCAAGTTACATGATAATCAGCTTGGTGTCGGCATACCAAGCATGAGGTCAATAAAATGGCAATAAATCACCTAACATGCCAGCTAATGAGCTAAAACTTTGTCCATGCAGAATTAAACGTTAGAAGTATATATCACTGCCTTATCTCTATTTGCAGACAGCATTTTGTTACACCAACTTATTTCTAGTTTTTTAAATGTGCCTATCTGCTGTCAGATAATTGCTGTGCAAAAATGGGTATTTTATTGCTCTGGGGTCAGTTAATATTACATGGATGAATTATAGAGATTCTCAATAAACAGAGGAATCTTGGGACAGCCTACAAACTGATTAAGGTATTCTCTTCTACACTATCACAACTGATTGTTTGGAGTGCTGGATTCAGCATTAACATGAACAATTGTAATAATATGTACACAAATTGTATACCATTGGAACTGAAATGATGTCTCATGTACTATAGATGGATAAATGAACTATACTGCAAGTTTTTTTATTTTGTGTTTATTTCCAAGATAGATTGTAGTGTTATTTACATATTAGAAATTATCCACATTCCCTATAAATCTGGTGACCAATCAAATTCATGTATTGAAAGAAGTAAAATTGGAATTATGCAATCTATCTTGGAGACATTTTAATTAAAAATAAACACAAAATAAAACAAGAGGTCAATGACCTTGAAGCTCTACTGATCGATTTTGATTTCAGGAAGTAGTCGCTACAAACTGTTTTTTTGAAAATCTATTTTTAGCTGTGGTGGCCATCTTGAATTTCCGGCCGACCTGAAATTTTGCTAGGATCAATAAGACATCAAGAGCAACATTCCTGTGAAGTTTCATGAAAATCCGTCAAGTAGTTTCAGAGGAGTAGTCGCTACAAGTTTTCATTATATAACTCTATGTAAACAAAGATGGCCACTGACAGCCATGTTTAACATTGAATCAAAATAATGTTCGACTCGGATAACCATCATGTCATGCTGATCATTTTAGAAAAAGTCCCATATCAATATCTCTTATAGTTTTCAAGAAGTAGTCGCTACAAACTTATTTTTTAAAAATCTATTTTTAACTGTGGCGACCATCTTGAATTTCTGGCCGACCTGAAATTTTTCTAGGATCAACTAGACATCAAGAGCAACATTCCTGTGAAGTTTCATGAACATCCGTCAAGTAGTTTCAGAGGAGTAGTCGCTACAAGTTTTTACTATATAACTCTATGTAACCAAAGATGGCCACTGGCAGCCATGTTTAACGTCGAATCAAAATAATTTTCCACAAGGATCTACATCATGTCATGCTGATCATTTTAGAAAAAGTCCCATATCAATATCACTTCTAGTTTTCAAGAAGTAGTCGCTACAAACTGTTTTTTAAAAATCTATTTTTAGCTGTGACGGCCATCTTGAATTTCCGGCCGACCTGAAATTTTTCTAGGATCAATTAGACATCAAGAGCAACATTCCTGTAACGTTTTATGACAATCCGCCAAGTAGTTTCAGAGGAGTAGTCGCTACAAGTTTTTACTATATAACTCTATGTAAACAAAGATGGCCGCTGGCAGCCATGTTTAACGTCGAATCAAAACGATTTTCGACAAGGATCAACATCATGTCGTGCTGATCATTTTATAAAAAGTCACATATCAATATCACTTATAGTTTTCAAGAAGTAGTCGCCACAAACTTGTATTTTGAAAATCTATTTTTAGCCATGGTGGCCATCTTGAATTTCCGGCCGACCTGATATTTTGCTAGGATCAATTAGACATCAAGAGCAACATTCCTGTGAAGTTCATGAAAATCCGTCAAGTAGTTTCAGAGGAGTAGTCGCTACAAGTTTTCATTATATAATTCTATGTAAACAAAGATGGCCGCTGACAGCCATGTTTAACATCTAATCAAAATGATTTTTGACAAGGACCAACATCATGTAATGCTGATCATTTTAGAAAAAGTCCCATATCAATATCACTTATAGTTTTCAAGAAGTAGTCGCTACAAACTTGCATTTTGAAAATCTATTTTTAGCCATGGTGGCCATCTTGAATTTCCGGCCGACCTGAAATTTTGCTAGGATCAATTAGACATCAAGAGCAACATTTCTGTGAAGTTTCATGAAAATCCGTCAAGTAGTTTCAGAGGAGTAGTCGCTACAAGTTTTCATAATATAACTCTATGTAAACAAAGATGGCCACTGGCAGCCATGTTTAATGTCGAATCAAAATAATGTTCGACTCGGATAACCATCATGTCATGCTGATCATTTTAGAATAAGTCCCATATCAATATCACTTATAGTTTTCAAGAAGTAGTCGCTACAAACTTGTATTTTGAAAATCTATTTTTAGCCATGGCGGCCATCTTGAATTTCCGGCCGACCTGAAATTTTGCTAGGATCAATTAGACATTAAGAGCAACATTTCTGTGAAGTTTCATGAAAATCCGTCAAGTAGTTTCAGAGGAGTAGTCGCTACAAGTTTTCATTATATAACTCTATGTAAACAAAGATGGCCACTGGCAGCCATGTTAAATGTCGAATCAAAATAATGTTCGACTCGGATAACCATCATGTCATGCTGATCATTTTAGAAAAAGTCCCATATCAATATCACTTATAGTTTTCAAGAAGTAGTCGCTACAAACTTATTTTTTAAAAATCTATTTTTAACTGTGGCAGCCATCTTGAATTTCTGGCCTATCTGAAATTTTGCTAGGATCAATAAGACATTAAGAGCAACATTCCTGTAAAGTTTCATGAAAATTGGCCAAGTAGTTTCAGAGGAGTAGTCGCTACAAGTTTTTACTATATAACTCTATGTAAACAAAGATGGCCGCTGGCAGCCACGTTTAACGTCGAATCAAAACGATTTTTGATAAGGACCAACATCATGTCATGCTGATCATTTTAGAAAAAGTCCCATATCAATATCACTTATAGTTTTCAAGAAGTAGTCGCTACAAACTTGAATTTAAAAAATCTATTTTTAGCTTTGGCGGCCATCTTGGATTTCACATCAACATGAATTTTTGCTAGGATCAACTAGACTTCATGGGCAACATTTCTGTAAAGTTTTATGAATATCCATCCAGTAGTTTCAGAGGAGTAGTCGCTACAAATAAAAGTTAACGGACGGACGGACAGACGGACAGACGGACGGACGGACAGACGGACGGACGACGGACGCCGCACCACGGCATAAGCTCTGCTGATCTCTGATCAGTAGAGCTAAAAAATTGCACTTTTAATTGCGTTAAGTATATAAAAGGCACAATTTCTGCCATATAAGTATTCTTTCTGATATTATGTTCACAATCTACAGTTTTGTATTAAATATAATGTACTGTATGGTTGACATTGCTCATGCCTAAAATATGTATTTTGGTTGAAAATTCCATTTGATCATACCTCATTTATTTTTAATATTTTTTTAAAAGATGCCTGACCAATAGTCCTTAAATTGACACCACCTTAGTTTTCGTCTACTCTGAGAAACCGTCTCGGTAATAAAGTAATTAATTTGACATCAACTCAGTAATAAGTATATGTGTGATTACTTCCACATCCAATGTACCTGCGAGTGTAGGGGATGCATAGATACCGCCGGGCCAGTCTGGCTGCACAAAGAACTGGAACTTCCTGTACTCCTTGCTGCTGTATAATATCACAGATGACCCCTTAGGAGCAAAACCGTACTGAAATACACGGATATCACGTTTTAAATATAAGCATTTTAATTTGCAATGTACAGAATTATAAAACTTCGGAACCAATAATAGTTTTTTCAGCGGATCTATTTTTTACGTGTTTTTTTACTGATGATAAAAACAGTTATGATTTTCTGTTCTATTCTATTATATAACAGTTCGCAAGAAAGCACAATAGTTATGTTACCTTATGAGTATCTGCAGATATACTTGTGACACCAGGCAGTCTGAAGTCCACAACCGGGACAGAGAATCCAGCCTTCTCCATAAAGGGTACCAGGAAACCTCCGAGACAACAATCTGTGTGGACGGGGATGTTGTACCTAACACCTAGCTGCAAATGTATATGTATCAGTGGAACATTAGGAGACATATTACAATAATATCAGCTGATCATGAATAGCAGGAAGACACAATAACAACATAACTGGTTGAATAGTGGCAGATGCATTACAATAGAATAAGTTGAATAGTAGCAGACACATTACAATAGAATAAGTGAATAGTGGCAGACACATTACAATAGAATAAGTTGAACAGTGGCAGACACATTACAATATAATAAGTGAATAGTGGCAGACACATTACAATAGAATAAGTTGCACAGTGGCAGACACATTACAATAGAATAAGTTGAACAGTGGCAGACACATTACAATAGAATAAGTTGAACAGTGGCAGACACATTACAATAGAATAAGTTGAACAGTGGCAGACACATTGCAATAGAATAAGTTGAACAGTGCAGACACATTGCAATAGAATAAGTTGAACAGTGGCAGACACATTACAATAGAATAAGTGAACAGTGGCAGACACATTACAATAGAATAAGTTGAACAGTGGCAGACACATTACAATAGAATAAGTGATTAGTGGCAGAAGTATTACAATAGAATAAGTGAACAGTGGCAGACACATTATAATAGAATAAGTTGAATAGTAGCAGACACATTACAATAAAATAAGTGAATACTGGCAGATACATTACAATAGAATAAGTGAATAGTGGCAGACACATTACAATAGAATAAGTGAATAGTGGCATAGAATAAGTGAATAGTGGCAGACACGTTACAATAGAATAAGTTGAATAGGGGGAGAGACATAACAACAGTAATGATTGAAAAGAAGTCATAGAATATATGGGGTTTAATGTCGTTTTGATATCATTCAGTCATAGTCTACCTACAGCATCAAGTTGAAAAGTGGCAAGACACAATTACAATAGTATTGGTTGAATAGTGTGAGACACAATTACAACAACTTAGGCTGAATAGTGGGAGACACAATTACAATAGCATGAATAGTGGGAGACACAATTACAATAGAATCAGTTGAATAGTTGGAGACACATTTACAATAGTATTGGTCGAATAGTGGGAGACACAATTACACAATAGAATCAGTTGAACAGTGGGAGACACAATTACAATATAATCAGTAGAATAGTGGGAGACACATTACAATAGTATTGGTTGAATAGCGGAAGACACATTACAATAGTATTGGTTGAATAGTGGAAGACACATTACAATAGTATTGGTTGAATAGTGGAAGACACATTACAATAGTATTGGTTGAATAGCGGAAGACACATTACAATAGTATTGGTTGAATAGTGGAAGAACATTACAATAGTATTGGTTGAATAGTGGAAGACACATTACAATAGTATTGGTTGAATAGCAGAAGACACATTACAATAGTATTGGTTGAATAGTGGAAGACACATTACAATAGTATTGGTTGAATAGCGGAAGACACATTACAATAGTATTGGTTTAAACGCTGAAGACACATTACACTAGAATCGGTTTAATAGTGGGAGACACATTACAATAGAATTAATTGAATAGTGGGAGACACATTACAATAGTATCGACTGAATAGCTGAAGACACATTATAATAGAATCAGTTCAATAGTGGGAGATATATTACAACAGTATCAGTTGAATAGTGGGAGGTACTTTACAATAGAATGAGTGGAATAGCGGGAGACACATTACAATAGTATTGGTTGAATAGCTAAAGACACATTAAAATAAAATCAGTTCAATAGTGGGAGACATATTACAAAAGAATCAGTTGAACATTGGAAGACACATTACAACTGTGTCAGTTGAATAGTGGGATACACATTACTACAGTATTGGTTGAATAGTGGGAGACACATTACAATAGTATCAGTTGAACAGCAGGAGACACATTACAATAGTATCAGTTGAACAGCAGGAGACACATTACAATAGTATTGGTTAAATAGTGGGAGACACATTACAATAGTATGGGTTGAATAGTGGAAGACACATTACAATAGTATTGGTTGAGTAGCTGGAGACACATTACAATAGTTGAATAGTGGCAGATACATTACAATGTGTGACACATAAAGATGCTGGTACTTACAGCTGCAACTTCTGCTAAAGGGTCAATAGATCCATGTGGAAACTGGGGAGCTGAGCCAACTAACTGAAAATCAAAGCATAATGCTGTTATACGGGTATATACAGTGATCGATGGTCATTTGTCTAAATATCTTGAGAGACTCCAAATTTGATAAACTTAGCTCTGCCCAATTCATGAATATAACTGACACAAAAAACACACCGTCAAACATGATAATCGGAAATTGTCAGGTGCATTCACGATTTGGGTGGAGTAAGGCTCCGTATTTGGAAACTTAACTCAGCGCAACTCACAAATACAACTAATACAAAAAAAACATTGTCAAACACGATAACCAGAAATTATCATGTGTATTCATGAGTTGGGCAGAGCAAATTTTCCAAATATGGAATCTCACGAGAGATGAGATTTCAAGAGGAAATCATAGAAGAAAATGAGGGAAATTATACAGTAATTTCAGATCGTTACAAAAATAGACCAGAGGTTGTGGTATTCTAAATATAGCATGGACTTGGCCATGCCACTTTCCAGGAGTGACCTGAGCCAGAAGTGAAAGGTCACAAAAATCAAAACAGGCCAGATAAATGCGTTAAAAATTTCAGAATTGGTAATAAATTAGTAAATACAATTTATTAAAATGAAAGCATTTATTTTCACAAAAGTATTTTTCAAACATGAAATTGTGAGATTAACACCCACTCAAAAACAGTTAAATCTTAATTGTGGTTATGCATGTAAACAAATATGGCAGCCCGCATGGAAGGTTTTGTTGGGGAAACATGCTGAATTTTAACTTTTAGCACATTGGGCTTGGGTTTATCTTGAAAATAAGACCCAACTTTTTGAATTTGTATGTGGTTTTATTTTTATAATCGGAAAAGCTTGCATTGTGGCCTATGGGAAAGCAATTAGTACACCACAACCTAGATTGGTGCGACATTCTTCTCTTTGGTAAGTTTCTTTATGCATTGTCATACGAAATTAAAGACTTAGCAAATTGAACTACCTGTATTTTAAATGAAGCAATTCAAAGCTCTGTGGATAGTACAGTATATAAAACCATGAGATGATTTTCACAGCTAGATCCAGTCAAGCAGCATGTACAACGATATGATAGATTGTTTTAAAATCGTTTAATAGCCTTTTTCAGTCCCAATCAAACAGAAAATAGCTAGAAAACCACAAATCAATATAAAAAAGAATTAATGATGACCTTACCATACAGGTGTTCTTGTTAATGGCCCTTCTCATTTTACCGATGTCCACTTTACAAGTTACTGGGTCCACGGGTATGGATTTGATCTTCATGCGGAAAAATGATGCCGCCTGAAACAAGTTCATGACGGTAAAGTCAGATGATTTTGGTAGGGTTTATGTCTCTAAATCATGTAGGATTAATGTTTCTTGTATTTTAGATCAGAAACCCGATCTTACGCATGGCGGCAGATAAAAGTCAGGCGCATCACCAATGACGTCTAAATGTCAACAATTGCATGAAGCCATTTTGTATTTAAAATAAATGCATAAAATCTTTGATGGATAGTGGCGTCAAGGCGAAAAATGGCAAAGATATGCAAGAAAGAGAATACAGCCGAGGGTCCGATCAGAGCAGTTCTATTCAAGGATGGAATCCCATATCTGTCCCAGGTACCCCAGGTAGATTCTTACAAGATTCTGTTACATATTTAGTATAACTGAATAACTGAATGTTGTTTAACGGCTCATCAACACAGTATAGGTTATTTAGAGCCACCCAGAGATTTAGTGCTGAAGAATCTACACCTACTGTGTGTATGTGAGAAAGCGATATAAAACCCAGGAAAGGACAGGAGAAATATCGAAAGGAGAAGGTTCTGGTAAGCTTGAACGTACAAAGCCATAGGTTGGGATATTCCCTTTTCATATACTTTACGAAGGACACTTAACAAGGCTTATAGCCACTAAAGTGTGCAAAAATGACTAAGGAATTCAGGTAAAAATAGATATTGCATTAATTAATTAAGTTAACTAAAAGTAGCTGAAGGTCATTCATGGTGACCTATTTTATACTGAAGTCTGTTACTTATCATAGGGTTTTAATAGAAAAAAAAAACCTACCCCTATGCTAAAAGGTCAAGTTTTGTATGAAATTATAAAGAAATGGTATATTTTTCTTTTTTGTTATTTTCCAAATAACAGAATTTGTTCAAACTTCCTAGGCACTTATTTGAACATATATAGTAAGACAATATATGCAATTAAAATTATAGGTCACCATGCATACTGAGATTTAATATTGGTTTTTGGAACCCTACCATTATGCTTAAATTTTTTAATTTTGTTTGAATTTTTACAAAATGTTCTATTTTTCCAATTTTATGTATTTTTCTAATAAAAGGCATTTATATAAATAAAGACAATAAATACAACTAGACATCAAGCAACATTCCTGTAAATTTTAGAAGAGAAGTCGCCCAAAATTCTGCGCATGAAAAACTACAGAAAATGCCTTTAACATAACTTTTGACCCTAATAAATCCATTAAATAGGTCAAGGTCAGGTATGGTAACCTCATTTACATACTGATGGGAATTTCTCATCAGTGTTTCTATGCAAGAAGTTAGAAAATTGAGCTTAACATAAATGTCAACCAGAAAAAGTCCATAATGTAGGTCAAGTTATGTAGAGGTCAAGTTCAGTGACCTACTTTTGGTATTGATGTGTAGTACTCTTCAAAGTGTTTTCATGCAGGAATGAAAACTGCAAAAGATGATCTCTTGCAAGCAAATAACACAAACAAGAGATAGTAGCATACTCGGTCTTACTGAGTCAGTTCATAAAATTATGAGGTAATATAAGATGTTACACCTCTCACGCCCACTAGCACCAGCTTAAGCGATATTTAACAATTAATGTATGGTACTGAGGTCCATATGCAAGTTTATGGACTGGGCAGTCAGACCTAGAATGTTATATGGACCAAGCGAAGCTGATGTCCATATAACGTTCTAGGTATGACTGCCCAGTCCATAAACTTCATATGGACCGAAGCACCATACATTATTTGTTATATTATACCGAATCTGACCAACAAATTAAATCAAAATGTTTTATGATTTATTTTGGCGTCGTTTTTTTTCACACATCCGTTAATATAGCTATCGGACCGGGCGCCCAGTCAATATGCAACTTTATGGACTGGATGACGTCACATTAAACAAAGAGTGGAATATGCAAATGAGGTATAATATTCTTTTTTAAAGCCACGAAGATTGGCCAACTTGTAGTTGGGGCGGCTTTTTAAAGCCACCACACAGTGCTGAACAAACCGTAGTGTGAATGCTAATACCTTGGAAGCAACAAACACAAACAAGAGAGACTCAGTTTTATGGAGTCTGTTCATGACAGGTAATATAAATTGCAACAACTCCCATGCTAGTGTCAAACATGGGTCTTAATAACAGTTAAAACATAGGTAACATACCTTGTCAAATGCTGCATGGGCTGTGACTGGAGCGACGCTAGAAGAAAATGGAATATAATAATGCCTTATAACAAGTATATGTCAAAATAGTATAAATAAGCAAGAAAAAATAATTAATGTCAGTGCTTAAATTGGAAAAAACATCTTTCTGAGAGGCTTTCAAAGTTACAATCGTACATCTGGCATCTGAAAGTATCATGTTTTATTCGTTTAAATTCAAACAAGTGCTTAAAGGGTATGGTTCATCTTATGTAAATTAATAAATAAATCACTCTAAGAAATAAAAAAAAACTTCTATGAATATCTCCCCATCTGACAATCTATTTCTGTTTTGAAAAATACAAGAAAATACAAGTATTGCGCCTAAATATCCCAAATCCCAAATCTAGCAGAGAAAGTCTTACAGACAGATAAAGAACTTACATTTCTGGAAATTTGACTCCATTATCCATGGCCAAGTTTCTATAGGCAAGACATGCTAACAAGATACTTTCCGTTCCACCAGAAGTCACCTAAAAACAAAATTTGTTCAAAATCGTTGAAAATATGAAATTTTATACAGGGTTGGGACATAATCTCAGAGGAAGATAAGACAAATGATGACCCTCTTGCCTCTCACAGCTGCGAGTTCGAACTCCACTGGTAGCTTGCCATGTCAAGTGAGAAAGTGCTGATTCTTATGGATGGCTGTATACAGTACTGGTTCTACTCAGGAATAAGTGGGTTTTCTGCCTACATAACTAAAAAATCAACCGTCATACATAGCTTAAAATGTGCTGAAAAATGATGTTAAACACAAACAAACAAACATCAGACATGCCACCATCAGCACCGCCGGGGATCCAACCTACGTAGTACAGAGGTCTGCATTCTTTAGAGCAAGGACTAATCCATTGACCTACCAAGATAGCTTCACAAATTTAAAAAAATTAAAAAAAATTAACAAGAGCACCGCATAGGTGGCATATACACCTGTTAATTCATTGATGTAGATCGAATACTTTCTGAGTTATTGGCAAGGTTAATTCCAGGTTGAAACTTTTCAAAAGGAATTTTTTTTTTTAAAGATAAGAGTTATGGACCTTTATTAGATGTATTCACTGGACCATGTTGAAGATGTATGCAACATTTCATTGTTATAACCCTAATACTTTGAATCCCTACAGGCGTATAAAGATCAAACTGAAACACTCCTACCATAGTAAATGGAGAAAAAAGTCTTACAGCTCCGCACGTTTCCTTTCCGCCATTAAATATATTACAGCACATCCTCACTACCTCGGCCTCCATTTTCCTTACGTCAGGAAACAAATCTGGATGAAGTGGATTGGTCCATGCAAACTTGCTATACGCCTAAAATGAGAAATGCTTTACATAAACAAACCTCAAAAAGTAGGCAAACAGCAAAATACTTGTACGTGTATATAGAATTGTCACGAGACTTGCTACTGATCTCACAATAATTTGCAATTAACAATGTCTTTAAATTAAGATGATAATGTAGTGGCAAGTCTATCAGTTATGATTATGATCTTCCAGTGAAGCAATTTCTTAAGAAGTAGACTGGCCGCAGAACGGAAGATATGTTAAGAATTATAAATATTTAGCCTATGGCATGGCTATTTCTTCGTCTACATTTAAAGTACAGTTTGGTAAATTGCTAAATGTGCTTTGTCCAATTCTAAAACATACATAAGAGTTAACATGTTCCTTTCTACACATTTTAACAATAGTATGATTACATGACTTGAGTACGGTAATGATATTATAACTGGTCTATTTTTTTATTTTTTTTGGCATAACCACTTTTTGTGAACAAAAAATTAGAGCCAAATTGGTGAAAATTTCTCCAAAACTCATTTTGTGAAACTATGTATTGTCTTTTTACTCCCTGTTAAGTTTCCATTCATATTATCATTGCTGAACCAATCTCTATCTCAGCTATTTTGCGCAAAATAATAATTTTTTTAATTTCTTTTTTGTATCATAATTTATATACGCATTATTTGTGTGTGTATAATTGTTCTTCTCTACTTTAGCGAACTAACATGTTTTATGTTTCATCCAAAGGACTGGTCAGGTGTGAAAAGTATTTTGAGAATTAATCCAAATTGGGTCCTGGCTGAGACAGAATGCACGATTTCTGGATTACTAAACCAAGTTGCTAATCATTACACCAAGGCGACACCTGCTATACACAATTTTTATTTGTGATATTTGCAAATGACAATGTGAGCTCTAATCTCACACCGATACTACAAGTATAACATTCTCTCATCCATCATTCCCTAATCTCAAACTGATACTACAAGTATAACATCCTCTCATCCATCATTCCCTAATCTCACACCGATACTACAAGTATAACATTCTCTCATCCATCATTCCCTAATCTCACACCGATATTACAAGTATAACATCCTCTCATCTATCATTCCCTAATCTCACACCGATACTACAAGTATAACATTCTCTCATCCATCATTCCCTAATCTCACACCGATACTACAAGTATAACATACTCTCATCCATCATTCCCTAATCTCACACCGATATTACAAGTATAACATTCTCTCATCCATCATTCCCTAATCTCACACCGATACTACAAGTATAACATTCTCTCATCCATCATTCCCTAATCTCACACCGATACTACAAGTATAACATCCTCTCATCCATCATTCCCTAATCTCACACCGATACTACAAGTATAACATCCTCTCATCCATCATTCCCTAATCTCACACCGATATTACAAGTATAACATCCTCTCATCCATCATTCCCTAATCTCACACCGATACTACAAGTATAACATCCTCTCATCCATCATTCCCTAATCTCACACCGATACTACAAGTATAACATCCTCTCATCCATCATTCCCTAATCTCACACCGATACTACAAGTATAACATTCTCTCATCTATCATTCCCTAATCTCACACCGATACTACAAGTATAACATCCTCTCATCCATCATTCCCTAATCTCACACCGATATTACAAGTATAACATTCTCTCATCTATCATTCCCTAATCTCACACCGATACTACAAGTATAACATCCTCTCATCCATCATTCCCTAATCTCACACCGATATTACAAGTATAACATCCTCTCATCCATCATTCCCTAATCTCACACCGATACTACAAGTATAACATTCTCTCATCCATCATTCCCTAATCTCACACCGATACTACAAGTATAACATCCTCTCATCCATCATTCCCTAATCTCACACCGATACTACAAGTATAACATTCTGTCATCCATCATTCCCTAATCTCACACCGATATTACAAGTATAACATCCTCTCATCCATCATTCCCTAATCTCACACCGATACTACAAGTATAACCACCTCTCATCCATCATTCCCTAATCTCACACCGATACTACAAGTATAACATTCTCTCATCCATCATTCCCTAATCTCACACCGATATTACAAGTATAACATTCTGTCATCCATCATTCCCTAATCTCACACCGATATTACAAGTATAACATTCTCTCATCTATCATTCCCTAATCTCACACCAATACTACAAGTATAACATTCTCTCATCCATCATTCCCTAATCTCACACCGATACTACAAGTATAACATCCTCTCATCCATCATTCCCTTTGGAAGGATTTGTAGAAGCTGTGCAGATTGTTTGGAAAAATTAATTACCGTAAATAGTAGGTATGCTTTTATATAATATTATATATGTATACCTCAATAAGCAATTTAGTTAGTTTCTCTTCTCCATTGTACACTGCTCCAGAAACTGTCCCCTTTGACCAGTCTACGTTCACTGAAATACCCATTATATATGTAAAATGTGTTATCAAACATGAAACAATTACCAATACAATTTTTATGAATTTACACATCAGCTTCTCATTTTCAACTAACATTTGTGAATATAGGAGCAGTCAATTTTATTTTTCTCGATGCATTATATACACGGAATGTATCTTTTCCTCAACTTTTCGACCTCAGAAGGGGTATGTGAAAAAAACAGTAATACACAGTTTGCAATGCTTGAATATTCTTCAGTGACATTCACCGTATTTGCCCTAATAAAAGCACTTAGGTGCTATGCAAAAGGGGCGCTTTTATTTATTTTTCTGTTTTTGTAAGGAAGGCCATCTGGGTAGAACCAACAACGTTCTACAAGCCAGCTAAATTAAAATAGCTATCTCGCCAACAACAGCAACATTTAAAAACAGATGTACACCGTTGCTTCACCTACTGACGACAAGGTATATATATAATTTACCTATTTTGAGAATCCAAACTGTCCAGGTACGCTATAAACCACTTTAATCAGCCAGACCAAACCCCAGAACTGTTACCAACTCATAATTCATTTTGCGCATATTCAATCACGGGTATTTTAACAAGAGGGCCCTAGATCGCTCACCTTGTAATCATGCAATAAGTTTGCTGTGTCTAGTCTGGGATGGGTATTGTTTAATTTGTCCCACTTTCTTCTATGAATGAGATTTCATCAAAATGGGTGGTTTTTTTTATATTAACATTCTAAACAAATTTGGTAAAGAGCAGATAAAAAATGAAGTAGCTACAGATTAAACAAAGGAAAATACAATATAGCATTTTTCAACAAATCAAGGGTCATAACTCTGTTACTAACAAGATCTAGCTGGTTTTTGAACCTGTCCAAGATTTCATTGATATGTCGCGATTTGCACAACTAGACATCATACTGAGGCTTCCTGCCAAATTTCATAGAAATCCAACAAGCCGTTTAGGAGAAGTAGCGCCGACAAGAAATTTAAAGTAAAAATGTCAAATGGCCATAACTCTGTCAAAAATCAGTGAACTGGAACAAAAGCGTGATATGCACAACTGGACATCTTACAGATGCTTCCTGCCAAGTTTCGTCGAAATCCAAGAAATCTCAAGTAAAAATGTCAAGGGGCCTAACTCCATCAAAAATCAACAAACCGGAAAAAAATGCAATAGGCACAACTAGAAATCATACCAATGCTTCCTGCTGTTTCGCCAAAAAAAAAAAGAAAGGAAAAAAAGGAAGTAATTTTTTTTATTTTTAAATAAATCGTTAACCAAATCAAGATCCATAACTCCGCTGTTACTGGTCCGAACTGGCTGGTTTTCGAAACAGTCTGAGCTGTCATTGATATTAACAATCTGGTCAAGTTTGGTAAAGATCAGATGAAAAATGACGGCCCTATTGTAACACAGCACTTTTAACGAAATCAAGGGCCATAACTCCGCTGTTACTGGTTCGATCTGGCTAGTTTTCGAACTTGTCCGAACTTTCATTGATATTAAGAATCTGGTAAAGTTTGGTAAAGATAGGATGAAAAATGAAGGTCCTATCGTCTTAATGAGGCAAAATATACCATTTTAAACTAAATCAAGGGCCAGAACTAAGCTGTTACTGGTCCGATCTGGCTGCTTTTCAAACTTGTCTGAGCTTTCATTGACATAAACAATCTGGTAAAGTTTTGTAAAGATCGGATGAAAAATGAAGGCCCTATTGTCTTAACGAGGCAAAATATAGCATTTTCAACTCAATCAAGGGCCATAACTCCGCTGTTCCTGGCCCAATCTGGCTGGTTTTCGAACTTGTCCGAGCTTTCATTGACATAAACAATCTGCTAAAGTTTGGTAAAGATCGGAAGAAAAATGAAGGCCCTATTGTCTTAACAAGGTAAAAGTTAACAACAATGACCGACTTAGTTGAGCTAAAAATCCCTAAATAAACCTATGATTTTAATCGGCAAATACGCATTATTATATGACCTGAAAACCTGGCTTTTGAGTTTTGATAAACGGTTTTGTAGTGTAATTTTGCTGTTACTTGCAGGGTTAGTTTCTTTAAGGAAAACTAATTTGAAAATCGGTTGATTTAATTAATCCTTGGAGAAATCAGGTGGATTAACACAAATTAGGTGGTGATAGTATACAGTTACACATGACAAAAGTGTGAATCATCTGCGTTACGGGTTAACATAAGAGATAACCCTGAAGGAAGTTTAATACTTACCTAGTGAATGGTAGGAGTCCATTTCCTTTCGTATTTCATCCTTTAAAACAAAGGCATTACTGATAAATCATATGTAAATATACAGCATCATTTTAGTAATATTTTTATCAAATCAGTTCAATATAGGGTTATATGGTCACAAATTCCGTTTAATGGTGACGTGTTAGCAGCCGTTAAACACTATTTGCAACCATTAAACGACTGATTTCCCACGCAAAACCAGATTACAGGACTTTTGGCAAGTGCCTTAGGCCAAACAAAATAATATGTGTGGTTCAGGTAACACTGGCAAAAAAAAGAGGGTAGGTAGGCTTTTTTTTTAATTTTATTTTTTATTTTTTTTATTTTTTTTATTTTTTTCATAAAAAGTTTTAGGGTCGGCCCCTGGTCAGGTTACCTGAACCACATATATTTTTTATGTGGCCTTAGAATACAGTAATATTCCCTTACTTTCGAAACATAATATGATCATCTAGGCTATTTACACAGTGAAAGAAAAAGAATTAGGAGAAATACACAATTAAAATGTTAAGTACAGTTTTTAAGTTGTATCAAAATAAGATGATAATCGCAATGTTTGCATGAACATGTATTCCATAACTTACATCCGTCAAGCCTTTTGCAGGAAGTTTCTGTAAGTACGCCAATGCCCCAACTTGCTTGTGTAGACCATCCTCCACACCTTTGGCATTTTTGTTAATCTCTGCTGCAATTTTACCCTTAACAATCGGCAGACTTTTCACAAACTTGAAGAATGCCTTAGTCGTTCTCTTCTTCAAACCTGAAATACATAATACTATATGTGGTATGTTGTTTTAAGAACCATTCATAAGTTTGAAGAAAAAAAAGATTTTGAAGATTTAAAAAGTTTTTTATTAAAAAGTCACATAAAATTACACACAGATACATAACAAGAGGTCCAAAAGGGCCTGAGGACTCTCCAATTGCTTATATGGCTCTTATAACAATAGAGGATTTATGTACCATATATCCCCGTTTAAACTCTCTCAGAGGCATTGCATATTATAAAAGGGGGATATTTATATACTGAACAAAAAAAGAAACGTCCGCTGATGTTGACTGATTGTCTACAGCAAAACAGGAACAAATTAATGATGTTTTAAAAATAATTAGATAGAATGCCAACAATAGTCCAAACAAAGATGTTTTGAAAAGTTGAGTACTTACACAAGGGAGTTAGCCCCCTTTTTCTTAAAACATGCATTTTGGCCATAAAAAAATAATTAAATCTACGAAAATTACCGAAATTTGTCCAAGAAAGACAATATTCTCTGTATGTTCCTTACCAAAAAATCACAAAACTAGAAATGTGTCCATTGGACACGGGATGCCCCCACTGAAAACAATCAGTGTAAAACGTAAAATTTGACAAAAAAGGGGCCATAACTCTGGTATAACTGGGTCGATTTTGACGCCAAATGATATGCACATCTTGACATCATAGTAAGCATCCTGTAAAATCTCGAAGCAATTGGCTGAAGATAGACACACAGGATTTTTTTCACATAAAAACTTGACTAAAAAGGGGCCATAACTCTGATAATACTGGGTAAATTTTGACGCCAAAATGATATGCACATCTTGACATCATACTCATAGGTAAGCATCCTGTAAAGTTTCAAAGGAATCAATTGAAAAGTGTGGGAGGAGATAGACTGACAAAATGTTCGGGTCTAAAGGATGGACGGACTGACATGGCCAACGCTATATGTCCCCTTACCATTCAGTGGTGGGGTTTCGAAGCAATCGGTTGAAAAGTGTGGGAGGAGATAGACACACAAGATATTTTCACGTAAAATTTGACGAAAAAGGGGCCATAACTCCGGTAATACTGGGTCGATTTTGATGCCGAAAAGATATGCACATCTTGACATCATAGGTAAGCATCCTGCAAAGTTTCAAGCAATCGGTTGAAAAGCGTGTGAGGAGACAGACACACAAGATATTTTTACGTAATATTTGACGGAACACAAACTTTTCGAGACGGAAGGATGGACGGACGGACATGGCTAACGCTATATGCCCCATCACCATTTGGTGGTGGCGGCATAAAAAAACGTAACGAAAATTGTGTAGAAGGCAGGTTTTGTTTAATGGGATATTTAGTACACACTTAAGTGTGCTTACAAACATCAAACATTCTTTTACTAAAACGCTGTTTAAGCTTGTATTCGCCCTCAAAAACTGACCTATGGAAATACCAGCAAAAAAGTCGGTTGTTTCTTTTTTTGCTCTGTATACATTTATTATGAATTGAATGTTGTTTAACGGCTCATCAACACATTATAGGTTATTTAGAGCCGCCCCAGAGAGAGGGGAAGGATACATAGGAATCCGTGAACCTGCCCTACTCTTATTATCGAATAGATTTCTATGGTTCTTTAACGTGCTCGGAGGATAGACCGATACACGGGTCATTTATTATGAGGCTATTTTTAAATTATTATTTTTTATATACATATTACATATCTAAAATGCTTGTGGGGAGGTTATTTTTATAAACTAGACCTCAAAATAGACTACTGGCAATATACTGGGTCGAAGAAATTTCTTCAGGTACAGCATTCTACTGATTATTTGTTTTTTTGTTAGTATGGTGTTTTACGTTATGTTCAACACATGGCAGACCACACATTTTTCTTGGGTAGAACCAGTACTGTACACCTCCCGTCATCCGTAAGAATTGACACTTCCTCACTTACAAGTCGAGCTCCCAGTGGGATTCGAACCCGCAACGGTGAGAGGCGAATGTTTACAATGCAACGTTGTTAATCATTCGACCCTACTGAACAAAAGTAATGGGGGAAAACAAATATTTGTAGTTGTTTGAATGGCACGGAGTGGCAATATCTAGAGATGCGGTTGTTTCTTTTTATACAGTCAGGCCCTGGAACAGCTACCAGATCGTGGACTATTTTGTAGAAGAGACAAAAGCATAAACAAGCGTGAACATGCCCTTTGTTGTTGATAGGCAAGTGTAATTTCTCTTTTTATATTTTATCTTGCAGCGTTCATAGTGTTTAACATGGTTATGACGCTTGAGTATCTGGAAATCTTTTTGTGTCAAACATACTGCTTGGTGTTGTACCATCTCTATCTTGTCTATATTTGACTGAGTGTTCTTTTATCTTACTGAAATTAGTTTTTATGTTCCGTTTTAAGAAGCCTAAAGTCTAAACTAGACCTCACAATATATATATTTTTTTAACATTTGTTAGCAAGGAGAGCATTTATTCGGTGGTACATGTAAAAGAAATGTATAATGGGGTTTAACAACACTCTTAACAATCTTTCAGTGAGTCATATCGCCACAGTGTCTACTTGTAACAGTGAACATTGTGCTCAACTTTATAGTGCAGCCACACTATATTTAAAGTACATGTATCTGTGGCGATGTGAGGGTCTCCCATCTACAGGGTGAGAAAGTGACCAGGTCAAATACGGTGACATGAGATAACGTCTGACCAGTCCATTCATGAAACCAAGTAAACAAAGAGGTGTGTCAAAGTCAACAATTATCACATAATTCAGGATTGTAATTTTCTATAGTTACAAGAATTTAAAAGTTCAACTTAAAGTATTATTTCGCTATTTGTATTATAGAAATTCAAATCACAGAGTTAATTTAACCAAGACCAATGTGCACATTGGCAACTGGTCCTGCTGTGGCATGTAAATGCTCTACTTGCAAACCTAACACTTCTTTGAAGTTAGGTATGCATTCTGCCAAGCTGAAACGAAATAACCAAGTACAACCATGTAAAGTGGCATCACTACTGGTCTTTTTTAGAAGCAACTTACTAAAGTCATCGCATAAACTATCTAAAATTGCCTTATTTATTTTAAGGGGCCAACCCTAAAACTTTTTATGCAAAAATTAAAAATAAATAAATAAATAAATAAAAATAAAACAATTTTTAATGTAATGCAAAAAAATAGAACTCAAGGTATAGTAATTTAACATATTAAATTCATTATCAGAATTGAATTCATTATTGAGAAAGACAAAAAAAAAAACACATATTATATTTGGCCTTGTAAGTGTTGCTCATCTAAGATCATATAAATAAAAAGGATAAAAATCATATAAAATTTGGTGAAAATCAAAAGCCGAAATGAAGTTTTCATGTATACCAACTAAAATTCTTTTTTTTACTTCAATAATTCAAGGGCCATGACTTGGTTTCGTCTGGTTGTATAGAGTCTGTTATATATAAATTTATATATAACTGTATTTCAACCCTGTGTGAACTGCGACAATCATAGCTCTTATGGTGTGTACCTACATGTACCACTGAACTAGGACCCCTTTATAGAGTAGGTAGGTATCCGATTCAAACCAACAGAGATAATATGATGAAAACAAACGGGATGTTTTCATACTTATTGATACTTGAAAATAAAACTAGAAATGTGTCTGTGGACACAAATGCCCCTGATGTAAGGTCATAGTTCTGCTGGAAGTCAATGGCCAGGAAGAGCACAACGATATGTACAAGTAGACGTTATACTGTTAATTCCTACCAAGTATTGCCAAAATCTGTTTAGAAGTTCAGAAGGAGTAGTCCGAACAAGAAAGTGTGATGTACATATAACCAAAATGAGTCAATGGAATGGAACACAAGAAAGTGTGATGTACATATAACCAAAATGAGTCAATGGAATGGAACACAAGAAAGTGTGATGTACATATAAACAAAATGAGTCAATGGAATGGAACAACATGAAGATATGCATAACTATAGACTTAATTCTGATATTTTATGCCAAGTATCGCCAAAATATTTTGGGAAGTTCAGGATGAGAAGTCCAGACAAGAAAGTGTGACGTGCATATGAAAGTGTCACTGTGACATACATACTGACAAAGTGTGATGTTCATACTGATTGGCAAGGACAACAAGCTGAGCCATAAAAAAACAAGTTTAACCAGTGCTGTTATGGCACTACCTCTGCGCTGTACTAATCAA
Organism: Cyrtodaria siliqua; assembly: GCA_037043455.1. Taxonomy (NCBI): domain Eukaryota; kingdom Metazoa; phylum Mollusca; class Bivalvia; order Adapedonta; family Hiatellidae; genus Cyrtodaria; species Cyrtodaria siliqua. Next base: position 6,338 of record JAWPHD010003337.1, on the reverse strand, counting down.
AACAATAACCAAAAGTATTTTTTTTAAGTCATCCTAAATAAGTTTTTAAGTTAAGTTAAGGCTGTCATTAGATGTGATGTTAACTACACTCCAAAAAAAGCTCTCTACCCAAAGGTTTTAATGAAATCTTTAAAACTCATTTTCAAAATACTAAACTTTATTTCTATATATATATTAAGCAAAGAAAAAACATATAGGATCACTTTATATATAGCCCTGTTTAGAGTAAAATAAAGTTAAAAGATTAGGTTTAGTAGATTCATTGATTTTTTTTCATCTTGATCTTGTTAAACTTACTTTGTTCTTCATCAAAAATGAAGTTGTAGAATGATACAAATATGACTGTGAAGCCGAACGTGAAAGCGATAATTTGCCATGCCTCTAAGTTCCTGCAGGAATTGTTAATGTTCAGTCTAGCATCTTCCAAGTATGGGCCTACTATATCCAGAGTGTCCTGCAATGAACACATTGAGTATTATTTAAACATACATGCACAATAATAAATAAGGGCTAAATGCCGGAACTTTTCTCATTCACTCGAGGCCTCACCATGTGATTTTAAGAAAATTCTTTCCAAAACAAACCTTTTTACTTTTATATAAAATATTCAAATTCATTAAAAAAAAAGGTCTCTTTGAATTCAATTCCATGTGCTTTAATGAGTGTTGATGAAATAGTTGCAGATACATAGAAAGTCAGCTAAGGAATTCTTAAATTCTTGAAGCATCATATGAATTAATATTTACCGCATGGTTTGACATTATGAATGAATGGTGTTTTACGGCACGTCGACACATAAATAGGTCATATTGTGCGCAAAAATTTATGCAAATGAAGTATTAATTAAAAATTAATGTAAATATATAAAGATAAAACTATTAAAAAATAAGGGATGATAAGGTGTAATATAAACTATGTATGTAAATCAACGAATGCCCGTCAACGGGTATATAAACAAGTAAAGCATAGTATATATAAAAACACATTACAATGATTTATATAGTCTGATCTCTTTCAGGAAATCTAAAACAAGACTAAAATCTACAGTATCAAATAACTCTTTCATAGTATTAACATTGTAGTACCTTTGACGCATAGGATCAAAGTCTACACATTCCAATAATATGTGTTTGACCGTTAACGGTGCAAAGCAGGGTATACATTCTGGTAATTGCTCACCTTGTAATAAATATGAATGAGTATAACGTGTATGCCCTATCCTGCACCGGGCTAGGACAGCTTCCTCTCGACGAATGGGTCTACTAGAAGAACGCCATTCTCCGAGTAACGGTTTAATTGGATGGAGTTTATTGTTAACTGACAAATCCCAAGCGGCTTGCCAAGAGTTACGAATATATGTGTTAATACAACTTTTAAAATCAGTATAAGGTAATTTGGTATTAGTGATGTGTAAATCTAATGCTGCCTTAGCAGCACTATCAGCTCTATCATTACCACGTATTCCTACATGGCTTGGAAGCCAGCAGAAAATAATAACATTATCAATTATAAGAGAATTGTACTTTTCTAAAAGTTGAAGCACAACTGGGTTATCATGTTTCATATTACCCAGTGCTTGAAGAGATGAAAGGGAATCAGAAAAGATTACAAAATGGTCATCATCAGATTCCTGAATATAATTTAAGGCAAGTTCAATTGCCTTAAGTTCAGCTGAAAAGATAGAGGCCTTGTCAGGCAGGCGGCTCTTTATGCTGTGTTTGTGAACAACAGCTGCTGCAGCTACCTTATCTCCATCTTTAGAGCCATCTGTGTAGATATGTTGAAAGTTACTGTATTTCGATTTAATTTCATTAAATTTGCTTTGAAAGACAGTAGGGTCTGTGCTGGATTTGTTATTATTACAAAGATCAAAAATAATTGTTGGTGTTTCCAAAGTCCACGGTGGAATTTGTGGTACTTTGTACTTGGCAATCAAATTTAGGTCGATTTCAGTGTCTCTTAATTTTGGTTTAATACGAAGACCAAATGGTCGAATGGCCTTCGGTTTTCGATCAAAAAGAGGTTCACAACTAGGATTAAAAACATTATCGAAAGTTGGGTTTGAAGGGTTTGACTTTAATTTAATGGCGTATTGAAGAGATAATTTGTCCCGTCTATGAGACAGTGATGGTTCATTAGCCTCAACATATAGACTTTCGGCTGGTGATGTACGAAAGGCACCTAAGGCGAGTCGTAATCCTTGATTATGTATAGGGTCGAGCATCTGCAAGTACGACTTGCGAGTCGATCCATATACTATCGAGCCGTAGTCCAGCTTGGATCTGATAAGAGATCTGTAAAGTCGCAACAGGACTTTTCGATCTGCTCCCCAATTAGTGTTTGCAACAACTTTAAGTAAGTTAAGAGCTTTAAGGCATTTGGCCTTCAAGTATTTAAGGTGTGGTATAAACGTTAATTTACGGTCGAAAATAAGACCAAGGAATTTTATCTCATCCACTACTGGTATTGGAGACCCATCCAGTGTTAGATGAGGGTCTTCATGATGTTTACGAAGTTGACAAAAGTGCATACAATTAGTTTTAGACTTAGAAAATTTAAAACCATTTTCATCAGACCAGGTCTGAAGTTTATTTAGACATTGTTGTAATTGTCTCTCGATAGTATTCATGTTTTTTGCACGATAACATATAACAAAGTCGTCAACGTATAGCGAACAATCCACACCTGGATTGATGCATTTTACTATACTGTTAATCTTTATATTAAAAAGTGTGACAGAGAGTATACTGCCCTGTGGAACACCCATCTCCTGTTCATGAATATCAGAGAGGGTTGAACCCATTCGGACACGAAATTGTCTATCATCTAAGAATTTCTCAATAAAAATGGGTAATCGGCCTCTAAGACCAAGGTCATGAAGATCATTCATAATACCGTACTTCCATGCAGTATCATAAGCTTTCTCCAAGTCAAAAAATACAGCGACTAGATGTTCTTTTTTTATGAAAGCTTCCCTAATAAATGATTCAAATCGAATGAGATTGTCTGTTGTGCCTCGTTGGCGCCGGAATCCACTTTGATACTTTGTTATCAGCTTGTTGGACTCCAGGTACCAAACGAGTCTCTCATTAATCATTCGTTCCATGGTTTTACATATACAACTCGTTAAAGCAATAGGGCGATAATTTATTGGGTCCGTATGATCCTTTCCAGGTTTGGGGACTGGAATAACGATTGCTTCCCGCCAAGAATCGGGGAAGTTTCCCGTCACCCAAACCTTATTAAATGTATCAAGAAGGGTAGAGAGACAAGATTCAGGTAAATGTTTTAGTAATTGATAATGGATATCATCAGGACCAGCTGATGTATCATGAGCCTTTTTAAGGGACTCTCGAAGTTCTTTGAGAGTGAATAGTTTATTGTATTTCTCCAAGTTTTTTGACTTGAAGTTCAGCTTCTTCTGTTCTTTTAGTTTCTTATTTTTCAGAAAATTTGGTTGACAATTTTCAGAAGAAGAATTTTTTGAAAAAGTTTCTGCCAATTTTTATGTTATATCTTTGACAGATGTTATATCTCCATTATCTGTTTTAAGATGATTTACAGAACTAGAATTACCTTTACCACTTATTTTCCGGACCATGTCACATGTCTTCTTAAGAGATGAGCGAGAATTCAGCCTAGAGACGTAAGATCTCCAGGATTTCCTCTTGCTATCCTTAGTAGTACGACGGGCTTTCGCACGAAAAACTCTAAAGTTATCTAAATTTGTTTGAGTTGGCCGCAAGTTAAAATTATTTAATGCAGCTTTACGATCGCTGACTGCCTTTTTGCAGTCATCGTCGTACCAACATTAACAGTTGTCCCCATGTCCTGTGCCATGCAGATTATACTGGGGACCAATTAATTGTCCCAGGTGACCTGTCCTACTGACAACTAAATTTTATAAAAAGAAATTTAAAACTTGTGACTGTGAAAAAATGTCAAATTTTTCATTGGTGGAATGCAACTTATTGAATGTAATGTCAATTTCATGATTGATCTTGTTTTTTTTAAATCACTTTTACATGAAGTGCGGGGACAAGTAAATTTGACTGGGGACAAGTAAATTGTGTAAGTTACTTGTCCTATGGAAAAGTTGCTGAAACCCTGACCTTTGACCTCAGCATAATCATGTATTATAAAACAAGTGACACAGATAAAAGACATGCCCATTATATTTGTATTTTGAAAATTTAAGCGATTTTAAATATTTAATAGCTTAAATGTTTTATATTGAATTGATAATCATTCATAATCATTCACATTTAACATGATAAAAAGATCACACTGTGTCAAAACTAATTGTATGTATTACCCCACCCACCCGGATACCATAGTTGAACTGTCAAAACAAAAGGTAAACATCAGAGTGTTTACTAGCATCAAGGAAATCGAGATCGGGTTTGATTTGAAAACTGTTATGTTTGATTATTTAATTTATGGTTCAGCTACTGGAATCATTGAATTTATAATGAGCGTATAAAAAGTATTGTTTATCAAATAAGAAACATACCCTTGCGACTCTCGTGACAGCCTCCATTTTGCAAGTGCGAGATTATCTCGCGGATTCTCGTTTTGAATGGAACGTATTTTAATTTGATCACATGATTTAGAAACGAGATGTCTGATTGTCAAAAATGGAGTTCCAAGGAAGTGAGACCATTTTTTCATAAACTGTGGCCAGTTTCTGTGATATTGTGTACATAACAGAAAGTTTTAATTCACGAAGGTAATATAAAGTTAAAACAAAGTATACACAGATATATGTTTTGGTTTATGTGTTTTTACAATACAGTGTAAAACGGTTCTCTTTAGATTTTTGTGCACAAATAGTCCACTAAAGTCTAAAGTAAAGACCAGGCCTGGGATTCACCAACCATTCATCAATCAAATTTGCATTTGTTTAAAGTTTTATGTAGTTTCGGGCTCTGGCCGCTGAGTTGTTTGCATGCCTTTCCATTTTTGAGTCTTAGTGGGGTCTTGTCACGCATTTTGTTCCTTGTGGGTGAGGCTATCCCATTTTAGTCAAACGCACTCCCTAATACAGTGAAGTCTCAGTCGCGGGACCTTCCCCAGTACTGGATCAAATAATATTTCAATAAATAATTCCAATGACAGCCTGTCACTTATAATTAAATGCAATATGCAGTCATCAGGGTTCTCAATAGACGCATACACACGCGTTTTGACGCATGGAAATTCAATTTGACCCAATTCTGACGTAGCTAATTTACACCTGTTCGTTTTTTATGACGCGCGTGTAATTTGCTTCCAAGCATCAATAAAATATACATGTACCTATTTTCGATAGTCAAACATCCAAAACATCCAAACAATGAGCATGCGCCGCATAACAGTGATTGACACCTTGTCCTGACGACTTGATCACCTCTCAACCAATCAAATTCGCTGCCTGTCGCAGCTTGTGGCACAGAGGTGGAATAACCTGTCTGTAATGGTGTCACTGTGTAATCTAATTTAAATTCAACTATTTGTGTTTGTTGTTTGTTATTTGTGTAACTTTGTTTTACGCACGTTTTAAAGAACAAAGAAATTTAGTTTTAATCGAGGGATAATTTAAAATATTTATAAGGCTAAATGTACATAACTAGAGCGTTTTTTAACATGGGTTATTGTTCATGGTAAAACTTACCAGACATTACGCAATTGTGATATTTCGTGTTTACATAATATTTTTGTGCTTATCGAATACACAGGACTTTAATATTTATGTTTACAACAGAGGCGCAAAGAAGTATATTTTCACTAAGTCATCGCAGTCTACGAAAACGGCTGGTTGGGATGCACTGTCTGGGGTGCACTGTTGAGGTTGCACGTCTGACCCCGATGATGCAGAAAATAAGAGAGCTTTTGTTCTGTATAACAACACCAATAACTATTTAAATATAATAACACCAATAACTTATAATATTAACAAAGTGGAACCCCAATTATTAAACAGTCTTTCATAACTTTGAATCTTTGTCATAATGACACATTAGTAGTAAAATGAATAGTAGTTTTTTAAGTCAAATGTACATCTTGCACACCTTATCTTGGCAATAAAAAAATTACAGATTCACTAAATTAGTATTATAAGGATTGGTTTTATAAAGCGGTGCTTCGATTGTTTGATTTGTTTTGATTTATATTTGTCTTTTGACATTCAAATTTGACCCATGGGATTTTTGATTCAAGGGTCCACTAGACTCTTCACATTTAAAGTCTATTGAAAACCTGGTCATGTACAATAACATAAAATGTTGATGTTTTTTTCGTCATAAACTAAAATGTAACGTTCGACTGTAAGCAATCTCCAATTGCTAAAAAGCTTTGAC